>JAXRKP010000124.1:45000-157500 GCA_037039925.1 Doris montereyensis
TCTTCTTCTTCTTCTTCTTCTTCTTCTTCTTCTTCTTCTTCTTCTTCTCCTTCTTCTCCTCCTCCTTCTTCTCCTTCTTCTTCTTCTTCTTCTTCTTCTTCTTCTTCTTCTTCTTCTTCTTCTTCTTCTTCTTCTTCTTCTTCTTCTTCTTCTTCTCCTTCTCCTTCTTCTTCTTCTTCTTCTCCTTCTCCTTCTCCTTCTCCTTCTCTTCTTCTCTTCTTCTTCTTCTCCTTCTTCTTCTTCTTCTTCTTCTTCTTCTTCTTCTTCTTCTTCTTCTTCTTCTTCTTCTTCTTCTTCTTCTTCTTCTTCTTCTTCTTCTTCTTCTTCTTCTTCTTCTTCTTCTTCTTCTTCTTCTTCTTCTTCTTCTTCTTCTTCTTCTTCTTCTTCTTCTTCTTCTTCTTCTTCTTCTTCTTCTTCTTCTTCTTCTTCTTCTTCTTCTCTTCTTCTCCTTCTTCTTCTCCTTCTTCTTCTTCTTCTCCTTCTCTTCTTCTTCTTCTTCTTCCTTCTTCTTCTTCTTCTTCTTCTTCCTTCTTCTTCTTCTTCTTCTTCTTCTTCTTCTTCTTCTTCTTCTTCTTCTTCTTCTTCTTCTTCTTCTTCTTCTTCTTCTTCTTCTTCTTCTTCTTCTTCTTCTTCTTCTTCTTCTTCTTCTTCTTCTTCTTCTTCTTCTTCTTCTTCTTCTTCTTCTTCTTCTTCTTCTTCTTCTTCCTCTTTTTTTTCTTCTTCTTCCTTCTAAAGTTGTAACTTCATCTTGAAGACTCCACAGCTCTGCACATTATTTTGTTGAGCCTTGACTTGAAATTGTTAAAATCATGTGAAATTCTTATGGCTATAGGGATGTTGTTCCAGTGTCTCAATGTTGATAGAAACAAAAATGAGTGTAGGTGTGTGTCTATTCTTGGGTATGGGATCATGGAAGTGAATGGTTTCCTATCATGTGGTTGTGTGTTATCTAGAGGCAGCACAGAGAGGTCGTTTAATCCTTTAGAAAATATTATTAAATTGTCCCTTTTTACTTCTTTCATAAACTAGTTGTTTGCTGGTATCTGTATTTATTGTTTTTCCTCTTAGGCCTTTGATTTCTTTCATGTCCCTCTTGGGGACCTGTAAGTGGTGTCAGTGGCCCAGCGGTTAGGCTGCCGGATTGGGGATCATCAGGTCCCGGGTTTGAATCTTAGAAAAGTTAGGTCCGACGTTGTGTTCCTTTGAAAACATTATTTAACACGCATTTCCCCCCACTCTATCCAGGTGCAAATGGGTACAAGCACTAGTTTTGAGTGAAAACCAGCGTCAGGCTAGCGTCCAGTACAGGAAGTGATTGCCATCACCCATTCCACGCCACGCTATTGAAACTGGGATAAGCTCCGGCTCTATGAGCCGTAACAGCCTTTAAAGAACGTAACTTACTTTTCTTCAGTAACTGTCGACCTTACGGCAGTCAAGTAGAATAATTCCTTTATTTCTGCTGATACAACTCACACTAACACATCAGCTAAAACAACAGGCTTGTACAGGCTTTCTGTCACTTCTGTGGTTGCTGCCAGCTAGTGTTACCTCACGTTTCGTCTCATTATTTCAGAGCCCTTCAATGGCAGACCGTGGCCTAAGAGCAGCCCTGTGTCCCATGTCTATGACGTTAAAACAGCAGCACGCGGATGATTATCTTGAACAACAAGCTTTCCAGAGTAATAATAGGCCTACCAATGTGTCCATTTAGTACTTGGTTGTTTTTTTTGTCTTCTCTGTTTTTGCAGACATTCATTGAAAAGTCAATGATAGGCTATGTAGAATTCCATTATTTTGACTTTTTTTTTTTTTAAATTTTAATTACATTTCTGTTGTAATTTTTTTTTTTTTTTTTTTTATGAGTAATGTATTGTCATGAGATATTCTAAATGTACAATGAATTTTTTGTTGTTGTTGTTGAGAGACTAGAATTCATGCTGGCAGAGAAATGTTAAACATTGACACAATTCTGTCGATGCGTGTATTATTAGTCGGAATTTAAGCTGTGTTGGTAGACAAAATTTGAATTGAAAATCTTTCCAGATTCATGTAAGTTTGTGTGAATGATTAATTCAGGTGAAAAAATCGTTGGTAAAAGTGTCTAACCGCATAAGTCCCCTATAATATTATATGGGATATGAGATTAGATCCTTTAAATGATCAAACGCATGCTTCTTTCGTATCTTTACAAATATTGGAGGCCTTGAACCAATAGAAAAGCTCATTTTACGCACATGATCTGAACAAAAATTTCCTTCATTCTTCCGACATTGGAACTCTATCCTTGTAAGTCAAATACCGGTTGTGGACTTTTACGTGTTTTGATCTTTCAAAAAGTCCAACTCTTGCAGCATAAGTCCATTTTGGGCACAACAGATTATTTTTCCCTTTATTTCATTCTCAAGACTGAAGTAGTTTTTAAATTGTAATCCAAAAAGTGTAAAATAGTGTTTGCAGCCCTATTCGATGATTTATTAAATTTTTTTGCTTCTCCCGAAAAATAACGTCATGTGAATTTATGTGTGTAGACAGTTTTACCGACAATATTTGAAACTAGGAAAGCATGTGTCAGTGTGTTATTGTGAGATTCCAATGTTTATTGTAAAAAATAATTGCAACGATTTCATCAAAAACAATATTTTTTCAAGAGAACCCAGGCAAAATTCAGTTTGAAATTCTGATTCCATGTGAATAATGCCTGCAAACAGATTTATTAATGATCTGCAAAATCATCTTTTTTTTCTATCTTAGCCACAATAATATATCGATTGTGTAATCTTTTCAACGACAAGACATCATAGACTTTGATATTATTCCTCTTCTTAGATTAATGATTTCTGTTTTATAAATTGTTTTTCTCTTTCTATAGGATTTTCATTTACAGTAGTCTCCGCCAAAATGCACAGTCCACGGGTGACAAAGTAATCGTGCATTTCGAGGCGAAGGTGCATTTTTGACAGAGTCAAGGACCATAACCCACTACATTATTTACATTGCCATTCTTGGTTGGACATAAACTCTTTTGTTTTGTTAGTTGTTTGTAATCGTTTGGGTTTTGTTGGTTGTTACTTGGTTTGAGGATAAGACCTAATTATAGGCCTAACTTCTTTTAATAGATTGTTCTTTCTTCTCTCACTCAAGACTACAGGAGGGGATGGGATGGTGGAGACATTCAGCAACTTGGAGGAATACTTTTTTTATTTGTTGACAGGCATGTCATAAAGTTACACAAGACCTTTCTCAGATTTACTCACCCTGATCAAAGAGAGAGCCGATCAGAGTGTCTGTCTGGCAGATCAGAGTGTCTGACTGGCAGATCAGAGTGTCTGGGCAGATCAGAGTGTCTGTCTGGCAGACAGAGTGAGTCTGGAGACAGAGTGCCAAGACTGGCATTGTCTGTCTGCAGATCAGAGTGGACAGTTAGCACAGATGGGTAGGATGACAACACACACACACAAACACAGGCATTGTTCTGTGCACATACATACTTAACACAGATCTAGATACCACACACACACACAAACACAGACACACACATACATACTTAACACAGATCTAGATACCACACACACATACAAACACAGACACACACATACGCACATATGCATTTTGGCGACATGCAATTTGGCGGAGACTACTGTTCTTCATTCCAGCGGCTAATTTGATCTTGTTTTTAACAGAAACCAAAAGGCTCAAGGTTGAGAGGTCAAACTGATCATCAAGGGAGAAATTGAGTGAGTTAGAATAATTGTAGGCACAACATTTTTATATCCTTTCCAAATTTTTATACATCACACTGTGGAGAACAATGTTGAAGTGTGTTAACCTATTAATGTCAGTCACAATACAATTAATGTGTCACAAACGCTTAATGTCAGTTATTATGTCTTAATGTCTCATAAAACTATTAATGTCAGTCTCAAACTCTTAATGTCAGTCACAAACTATTACTGTCAGTCACAAACTCTTAATGTCTATCATAAACTATTAATGTCAGTCTCAAACTCTTAATGTCATTCACAAACTATTATTCACAATGTCATTCACAAACTATCAATGTCAGTCACAAACCATCAATGTTAGTCGTCAGCCATTAATGTCAGTTTCAAATTCCTAATGTTGGTCACAAACAATAAATCTCATTGAAAAAACTATTAATTTCAGTCACAAAGTATTAATGCCAGTCACAAGTTATTTATGTCAATTGTAAACTATTTATGTCAGTCACAAACTTTCAATTTCAGTGACAAACTATAATTGTCTGTCACAAACTGTTTATGTGAATCGAAAACTATTAATGTCATAAACCATAAATGATAATTCACAAACTATTAATGTTCGCAAACCATTAATGTCAGACACAAAAAAGTTAAAATGTCAGTCACAAACTATAAATTATATCAATTTTTTATGAGTAATATATAAGTAATTTTTTGATTACGTTATTTTTATTTGAAATACTTTTAAATGTTGCCCTTGTCTACAAATTTTCTGTTGCCTCTGTGACATTGGGCCTCACTGAATAGCTATTCATATATTTATTTTAAGAAATCGAGAATTGGCTGGGAAACAAAATGAAATTTTGATGTGTAATTCACACCCCTTTGTTCTTTTTTCTCTTTTTAAAAATTTGTTGCCTTGTATCCTTTTCTTTTTTTATGAGTTGTGGATCTCCAAGCTTTTACTGGTTGTATACTATATTTGACAATGACGCATTTTGATACAATGTATTTTCAACTGTATTGATATTACTTTTGCTTATGAGTCTGTAAGCTGTAATCACCCTATTATTTATTAAAAAGAGGCCTACGTACAGACACATGTTTTCAATCCGAAGACTAATTATAAGCCATCATGATATGCTTTGTATGTGCTTACAAAATGGGTTCTTTTTATTTTTTTTTTGTTTGCTTTTTTCTGTCTCTTGTTATGTCAATTCACTATTGCAGTCCTAAAAATTTCAGTTTATTTATCCATGTTTGCTGCACCATACTACAAAATTATGATTTTACACAACAGAATTGTCATCAAATGTCTGATTCACCCTCCCTTATATATATATATATTTATGTCGTCTCATCGTTTTCTCTTTTCGTTTTCACTGGACAGGCGGCCAGAGCCTTTCAGACATACCTCAGGTAGGCAAAGTGTGTGAAAATAGAACTAGATGAACAGTGAAAGCTAGTGCACTACCATTAGAAATTAGAAATAGAAAAGTATATCAGTGTTATTTAAGTGGAAATCTTCAAATTTGAAAAATAAAATTTCCACACATTTTCTTTTCATTTATTATGGTTTTATACACAGCTAAATTATCAACCAGGCAAAACACCATTGTAAAAGAAATGAGTGAAGGAGGGGAACTAAAAGAACTTAAAGGAAGTAACAGATTAAATGAATAAAAGTTTAAGAAAAAAACGATAGCTTATATCCACCTCTGTCTCTACTGTACTATAGTTAAACACAGAGACAAAACGACAAGAGACGGAGACAGAGACAGCTATGGTCATGAAAAAAATAACAAAATGAGATGACAAAGACTGAAAGAGAGAGGAGACAGAGACAGAGAGATAGAAAAGAGAGAAAGAGAGGAGAGAAGAGAGAGAGAGAGAGAGAGAGAGAGAGAGAGAGAGAGAGAGAGAGAGAGAGAGAGAGAGAGAGAGAGAGAGAGAGAGAGAGAGAGAAGAAGAAGAAGAAACAGACAGACAGACATAGTATACAACAGTCAAACAGACAAAGAGGCAATTATTATTTGATAAAAAGTCAACTTAAAAGTCATTATAAGATGTCTTCAATCACATTTTTGCTTTGATATTTATCATATTGTAATTTGCTGTAAAAAAAAACTTGTTTTCATTCATAGTGCTTAAGTATTAGAGATTTGTCATTCAACAACAAAATGGAAGCCAATAAAAAAAAAAAGAGAAGAAAATGACACACCAACAAAACAAAACGTGTAACATTGAAAATAAACGTATTTCAGTGAATGGCATATGGGAAAAGGATACAATCTGATTACAGATTTACTAATAAGCCTTGAAAGTAAAAGAAATGGAAAAAGGACTTCCTGTTTAAATCTTTAACATTCTTCAATATAATTTGACCTGAAGCTTTGAACATATTTCTATTTCTCATATCAGCTGCTTTTGTTGTTATAAGTATGCATCTGGTTTTGCTTTAATATGTGTGAGCTCAATATCAAATATATCAAATTTTCTGTCTGGTACAATGTATTTTTATTTGTCTTATGATTCACTGTTTGTGACAAGACTCTTTTAGTCATTGTAAAACGGGATTAATATTATTTCAGTTTGTAATACAGTCGAAGCCGACAATTGAAACGCTGCTTAATTGGTACAGCTGCCTAATTGGAATGATTCCTCTGGGACAGAATTTTTTAATGAAAATTATTCCGTTTGTTTGTGGAACATTCGCTGTTTAATTGGAACAGGAAAAATTTTCATCGTCTCAAATGGAGAATAAAATTCTGATGTGAAGGTCGCTGTAACATAAAATCCTTACACTTATCAGTTGTTAAATTAAGATGAAGTATGAAATCGTTATACACCATACTATGCTCACACTTGATGTTCGGATAGCACGTATAACTATATTGATTGCATAGACATGTGAATAAGACAACGCAGATAAGTCTATCACATCAGATGATCAGCAACGGCGATGAAAGGCTGGCCAGGTTGGACGTGTACCAATTATCGTAATCATGTAGATGTAAAGTAAGTCCCATGCTCACACAAGGACTTACAGTAAAGTGAAGTTCCTTCAAGTCTTACGGACCATAGAGCTAGAGCTTATCGTGGTTTCAATAACGCGAAGCAAAACAGGTGATAATAATCACCTCCTGAACAGGAAGCTAACCTGATGCAAGCTTTTACTTCCAAGCTAGTGCTTGTACCCATTTGCACCAAGGTAGAGTGGGGAAAAGGCGTTTTAAGTGGCTTTCCTAATGAATACAATGCCGGACCCAGCTTTGCTAGGATTCGAACACGGCAGCTCATGATCCCCAGTCTGGCAGCCTAACCGGCTCTGCCACTGATGCCATATACACAAGAGCTTAGGGTAACCAAAAGGTGAGTACTGATTTGTCTAGGCATATGGGCATAATGTGATAGTTTGCTAATGCTTTCCATGCCACTTTTGCTTTCACTGTATAGACTTAGCTACCCTAATTCTCCCGGGCCGACTGGAGGGCCAGCAAAATTTGCCCGTACTGGGATTTGAACTCGGGCCGGCTGGTTGCATGTCCGAAGCTCTACCGACTGAGCTACTGGCGCTTGTTCATACGTGATACACAATAAAGTCGTTCCATACATGAATGTCGCTTAATTGGAATGCTGCTTTAATGGATGCGATTTTCATGAACCGTGCTGTTCAAATTATACGGCTTCCACTGTAGATCTATATGTTATAAAAACATGACAATGTACCATTTAGACATATAATTTTATGTTTTATTCTTTAGTCAAAGGAGCGGTGTCTTTTTACTTTTTAGCAGCAAATGTATCTGGACTGTCTATCTCTGTCAATGAAGAATTGTTTTAAAAAAAAAAATCTGTGTTGCATCCACAGATGAGCCTCACACCAACTGGCACTACCACAAAAAGTGCGGCATGTCTGTCTCAGAAAAATTTGTCCCCATTTTCCCAGCAGGGATGTCGCCACTGCCAGAATGGGTAAACAAAACTCAGAGGCCGGCCATGAAATTTGACAGTGAGTACGAACCAACAATTAGATCAAAGACAAAGACAAAGACAAAGACACACCCATAGATTGTTCTTTGTATATTTAGTTCGTAGAGGATTGGGAAGGGCGCGGGGAGGGGAGGGGGGGTCGCTATTTTTTTTTGATATAAATATGTTTGTTGATGTTGTTTTTGTTTTTGTTTTTTTTTTTGTTTTTCTTTCTTGGTACACACACGTAATGTCCTGTAAGTTGAATCTTCACTATTTACAGCTCTATTCAGATTAAGACTAATTCATCTAATATTTAAAAAATAATGCTAGTTAGTCTAAAAGTTAAAACTAATGCTACTTAATCTAATAATAATAATAATAATATATTGGTTCTTGTTTCTCTGGTGTGATTCAGACGGTTCGGGTGTCAATCCCAATCACCATATTCAGTGCCAGGGACATATGGACTACGACATTGTGCGGTGGTATAACTCTCAACATCGGCCGAGAAGCCGCACGTCGTCCACAAGGAGAGCAGAGCGCTGTCGCCAATCTTGAAAGATCCGACTCTTTCCAGAGGGGAGCGACAATACCTCAATCACATCGCCAAGATCTACAGTGTGGACAACATGCGGACCCAGAAACAGCTGCAGTACAATGAGCTTATGTGGAGTGAGATACGCAAAGGTAAATTTTCCAATCTGGTTAAAGTTCTTCCTTTAAGGATGGTCACGTACCCATAGAGCTGGAGCTTGTCCCGGTTTCAATAGTGTGGAGCAGATTTGGCGATAATATTTGCCTCCTTGACAGGACACTTGTCTGCCTCAGATTTTACTCCCGAAGCTGATTCTCCTTTGTCTCTCAGCTCCCTGTGGAGCACAGGCCATCAACAAAGAGCCGCCATTCATCCCCATTCTGCGTCAACGTCTGCAACTCTCCCCAGGTTTTTCTCCGTCTCGATCTCTGTCGTCCTCCACATCATTCTTGGTCACCCTGTAGATCTTTTCCCTTGTGGATACCATGTCAAGCTTTGTCTGGCTATGTTGGTTCTTGGTCTTCTCGTTATAATATGGCCAATCCATCTCCACTTCCTTCTTTTAAATCTCTCTCAACTGGGAGCTGCTTGGTCCTCTCATGAAGGTCTGCATTGTCATGATGGTGTCAGGCCAACGTACGCCCACAATGCACCTCAAAACAGCTGTTTGTAAAGGACTTGAGTCTTTGCAGTGTAGCTTTGGTGGTGCTCCACGTCTCTGAGCCGTACATGAGGGTGGATTTCACCTTTTCGCCTTTCTAATGTGAAATCTCCTGCTGGTAATGGTACCCATTTACACTGAGGTCAAAGGTGAAATGCGTGTTTCCAAAAGGAATCCAACATCAGGCCAAACAAGGCCAGGATTCAAACACAGGACCTCGCAATCCTCAATTCAGCGGTGTTACCACTCAGCTTATGGTGCCACACCAACATCTGCTACAATTTCATATTTAATGCATCAGTCCATTTTAGTGAATGCTCATCTTGGCTGTAAAAAAAAAATTTGTTTTTTTCTTTTTGATCAGCCACTTTTACAAGATGATCAGGAACAACGTTGTTGACAGCATCGGTTTCTTCAAAACAGTTTTTGTTACATTTTATTTCATTGAGTTTCTTATTTCTATAACAATAAGTACTTTTTTGTCTAGTTGGGATTGTGTATTTATATGTATATGCTTTGATGTAAGTTTTGTGATAAAATGAAATCTTCAGAACATAATTAAGTTAGTTTTGAAATATTTTTCATCTTCCTGTGATAATACCATATTGTTTAAAAAACTGTTTGTTATTTTGTTTTGTTTTATTGCATTCAAAGGAGACCTGATTTCTTTTCTTTTTTTTTTACCAACTTATTAAGTGTTTTATCAATCATTCATTGATAAAAAAACTTTTTTTCTTCTATTTTTTCTTATTATTATTGTGTGTGCCTTTAGGAAAGATGAAACAATCAGATTGGGAAAAGTATTATCGATATCTGAACACTCCACGAAAAACTCAGTTGGGCCATGTGATCCTACAAAACAGGGCCGGTCGATTTCTGCTCCAGGTAGAAAAAAGAAAGACGACGATGATGGGGAATCAAGGCCTCAAACAACCCGAACTGGTGCTAAGTGAGTTCTCCAAGTATTTGGTTTTGGTTTAGGTTTTCTCCCTTGTCCAACCGATGTTATCTAATCACTATCTTTTCATCCGACAGATTTTTTAAAAATAGTCAAACAAACGAGAAAGAATAGAGAAACCCAATAGTTCACTGAAAAATTAACGTTCAGTTTGTTTTCGATTTGTTTGTTTTTGTGTGTTTGTTCTTTTCTTTTTGTTGCTGGGTTTTGTTGGGGTTTTTTGTTTTTTAAAATTTACCCTTTATTTGTCTTTAAATGAAAAAATTGTCATGATACCAATCATGCAAGCACAAGATACGTATGGGCTTCTTGAGTTACCTGTTGTAAGAATGAGTCAACCAAAATAAAGGGGCACCTTTTATGATACGCATGCAATGTAATAATCAATGTTCAATATTATCAATGCTAGCTTTTCATCTAAAAAAAAAAAGAAAAGGGATTAAATAAGGATGATGGGAGATTATATTGCAATGATTTTAGCTCCAATATGCGTGTAGAGACAATGATAATTATGCTGTAATAAATTGAATACTGAAAGTCAGAGAGGGTACTGCAATAACTGTATCTCATCTATGCTTGAAGGACAGTTATTAATGATTGCCCGCTGTAAAAGATATGAACTCTTCAAGCACTAGAAGTACAAAGTGCGTGGTATCACTGATTAACTAAAGTGTATACAGCGGTGTCCACCTAAGAATCCAGTCTTCTGGAAACAGAAACAGCGGGTTCTTAAGCAGACCGGGTTATTAGATGGAACTCCAACATGCCTTGTATTTTTGCTTCATTATTCATATGTTTTGTTATAGGCTATTCCCTTTGACGTTAAAATTTAGACCAGACCCCAAAAGATAAACAATTCATGTTTTTAATTAAGAGAATTGCCTCGTGTAGGCATTATGATGGTCTGAAGATGTGCTTGAAATGAAATTTTGAAAAATATGCAGTCTTTGCATTGGTAGAAAACTGAGCAAATGAATAAAAGTTGATGACTATGGCAAAACAGTGTGGCGATTTGTGCAATCACTTCCATACATGTTGAAAACACTTTTTCAGCCAATCAAAAAGATGAAATGTAAGACGGCTTGAGAAAACTCACAACATTAAGAGGACTGTCGTTACCCTGCATGTCATCTGTCTTTGATGTTGCAATGCTAGCCTCGTAATTGCTTTACCTCCACGTCGTGGCATGTGACTTAAACATAATCTTTGATGATCTGTCGTGCCCGAGGCGCCAAGGCATGATCACGGGTGGCCAGGAAAAGTGAACAGGACAGGTGTCTGTCATTCGGTGTCTAGCACACCCGTATGACATGTTTATTACACCTACTGGTGTCTGGACCAACGCAATAGGCTTCCCACCCGCCATTCTATGATTCACTTGCAACGTATCACATGTTCTCTGAAATTATTAGCATTAAATTGAATATGGATTTTTTTTTCATGACTCTCAACTCATGATCAGAATGGGTTTAATGCGGATCGGGGTGCACTAGTAACTAGGAGGTAATATTATATATGAAAAAATTCTGTTGCACGAAAATAGCGGGTTCTTAGGCAGATCGGGTTCTCAGGGGCGGATCCTTATCCCCTACACCACTGTATTGATTATAAGCAAACTAACATACTATCGTTTACTAGTTTTGTTTGGGTTTTTTTGTTTTTTTTACAGAAAAAGTTCAGGGGGCCTCCATCCACAGCTGAATCAACGACGAGGAGCTCAAATGACCGTAGAGGTCAACGTTACCAAGGACACAAAAACGGATCAAAGCCTGGCAGAAAGATGGACGCTTTGGTGGGGAAACCAGCCAGGGTAGAGTCCCCTCTCCCATTAGTGCATGAGAAAAGATTCATTGTCATCCCTTTCTTCAATTGGGGACAAGGAAGAAAATGGAAAAGACAAAGAACAGGACGAACATCGCTCCGATGAAAACGACACCGGTAGGGGCAGCAATGAAAAAGAGAGCTGGTGAGGAAATGGAAGCAAAGCGCAAAGGAGACAATGTTGATAGGAGAAAGGAAGAGGAGGAGGAGGAGGCTGTTAAAAGTAAAGACGATGACATTGATAAGAGAATGGAAGAAGATGAAGATGAAAGATCGAAGATGTCAGCTCGAAATACTGAGCATTATGATGAAGGTCGAGGTCATGCTGTCTCGTATCATCCGACTCTCAATGAACGCGTCGGTGAAGATGAAAGGTCCAGAAATGAAAATAGTGCCAAAGGTGGCCAAGGAAGCCAGAAAGAAGAATACAAACGAAAGGAGGAAGAAAAAAAGCTCCTGTAGAGGAGAATGCGGTGGTCACCCTACCAGGAGTTAAGGTGGACAAAAGTGACAGCGACAACAATGGACCTTCAGACGAGGCCGGAAAAGGAGGTGAGAAGTTAATTTCATAACTGGCTTCACTTTCAAAGCATGTTATTCCCTAAGTGGTGTGGATGGCTGTGGTTAGGCTGCTGGACTTGGGACCATGAGGTTCCGGTTTGAATCTAGCAGAGCTAGTTCCACCGTTGTCTTCATTGGGAAAGACGCTTAACTTTCATTTTCCCCACTCGACCCAGGTGCCCATGGGTACGTACAAGCATAAGCTTTGGAGTAAAAACTTGCGTCCTTTCCAGAAGGTGATTATCATCACCTATTCCCCTTCACGCTACAGAAGCCAGAATATGCTCTGGCTCTATGGGCCGTAATGGCCTCGAAGAAACTTTACTTTTACTTTTATTGCCCTGGTAAATAAACGGAAATCCCAGTGATTTGTGTTTATGAAAGAAAATGTTGCAAATCTATTTAACTCACTCTTCAACACTCCGAGGGAAATTTGGTTTACAGAGGTGTGAAAATGAATAGAAGTATATAAGTAGATAAATTGTGTAAATGGACATAAAAATTACACAACATGTATAATGTTTTGTTTTTTTTAAAGAAAGTAATGGATAAATGTTCCATTTAAAAGTTAACACTTATCGTACCACATATTCCGATATAAATGATAATTACGGTAAAAAAACATCTTCAAATTATGTCTAGTATTTTCATTCACTTAAACTTTATAATTTGTATTATTTAAAAGTCTTTTGTCTGTCGGTAAAAATGAATTTAGACGTCTTTCAGTTTCAGTCTTAATAGAGATAATCCGTCGTGTCTTTTTGATCTTGATTTAACTGTATTTGTAAATAAATGGTGTTTATTGTCGTCTTTTATCAATGATATTTTCTTAAAAGTATTTCTAACAAAGATTTCATCGATGAGACTAACATCAGTTGTGAATCTAGCTTCCGTTTTCAATTAATCTATCCAATATCATTTTGTCCCCTTTCTGACTGTTTCCTCCCCAACAAGTGATACAAAAAGATCAAATACTCTCTATACCTGATCTATAAAAAAGAGTTATTAATACTTTATCTACATTGAACTGACTCACTTTCCTAACAAAATATAAGCGCTTGTTCGCTTTAGCTTATATGCTATTTACGTGATCTTTCCAGTTGAGTTTATGTTCGTCAATGGTAACTCCGAGATGTTTGTAATAAGAAACTTTCCTGATACCTCATTCCTTTTCTTCAATTTTTTTTTTCTTTTGCTTTCATAATCTTCCCAAACATGGCCATGTCACTAGGCAAGTTAGACGATTCTGATGATTTGGACAATGGACCCCAACTGATCCACCATATCCACAAGTAAGCACAGTGTAATCAAGGGATTTGCGCTCTATAGGAGCAAGTTGAATTTGAACTTTAGTATAGAGAATGTATTTTGTATTAAGGCATCGCTTGGATGGCTAAAGTGCCAATATGAGTGCCTGTTACTGGGTGAACATCCAAATACTATATGGAAAAATTAATAATGTTCTGTCTTTCTTTATCAGTTCCCTGACTTCTACCTTCCGGTGTTTGGGGTTCAGATGCCCAAGATGATACCTGTTTTCCCAGGCTGTCTTCAATTAGTAGTTTCTTGTATATTTGTGGATATCTTTATGAGGGTAAAAAAGTGTTGGCTATTTTCAGCTGTTTTATTCTTTGGGCAAAAATCTATTAGTCTCTCCTTGTTTCCATTTGGAGGTTGTTGTCTCTCCTATTCTTTACCTATTACTCCTCCTGATGTTTCTACATTGTTGCCTACTCTAGCGTTTAAATCTCCTTAAACCATTAGTTCCTGTTCAGGTTTGAGATTTTCTGCGTCAGTAAATTGTTTTTCGAAGATATCTTTTTCTTCTTTGGTGGCATCTTTGTTTGGTCCATAAGCTATTAATAATTTATTTTCACTTTCTTTTGGTTAAATATTTACCTCTAATAGCTCGTGAGCTTACAAATTAAAAATCAACAATAAAATCATGTTAAATTGCTCAGTATATCTTATTGAAATAAGTTGCATTTTTTTCCCTCATAAATTCATCATCAAAATTAACATTCATGTGCATGCAATTTGGAAAACTACTTCGGGATGGTTTTATTGCATCTTCCTACTTTACTTACTTGATTTTTATTAATGTCTTTAGGCGCATGCATTCTGAACAAATTATATATTGGGACAATTCCATAATGATTTTATAAATTCAGAGATGTGCTTAAACTCAACTTTTGCTGTTATATTAATGAACAAGAGAGAAAAGAAAGTAGAAGGCAAAATTCATACTCTTGCATAGCTGCCAACTGGGGAAAATTGTATTTAGTACGTTCTTTTGGTTTTGAATTCATAAGTATGTATTTACCTTAAAAAATACGTAAATAAGGGTGAAGCGCATTTTTTTTTTAAAGAAAATATACCCTGAATTAATGGCAGAGCAGAGACTCAGAGAGATTGTGGTGAAAATCTGAAACTCCATTCTGAGTTCGAGAAACTATGGTAGTACATCAGAAAGATGCATTTTCTTTAAACAAGGTTGATTCAAGTTGAATTATTAATGTTTTCTGGAATATAACGGTTTTGTCTTGCAAGGTAGAAAATTAGTTCATGCAGTCAGAGTGTTGGGGGTTTTTTTTTAGTTGAAAAGCTTTGCAGCTTCGCTTTTGTAGATTACATTGACATTGTGTCATAGTGTATACATTTTGCATGGATCTTGTTAGATAGTCGATAATTGGATTCATACATTATCATGTAAACCTTTATATCACGTCTATTTTTATAGAGAAGGGACGGACCGACCTTTGTCACGGTTAGGAGGTAGAGGCCAGTTCACACTGGTCAAGAAAGGTATGTATTGTAGTACATTCTTGTTCATAAAATAATTGCTTTAACCCCATGAGAAATGTGTCGTATCATAATACTTTAAAAATGCATAAACTTTTTGGCTAAAAGCGGAGATAAGATAATGTTTAAAATGCAGAGGTTTAAAGTTGGTACGCATGATTCTAAATATACTACTGTGGTGTCTAACCTAAGTGCAACCGCACTAATTTCGTTGGATGAGATGTTTGAAATAGATTGGGGTTTTTGTTTAGTTACAGCAAATCTATCCATAACTTCTTAAGCAAAAAATAACTGAGACAAAATATAAAAAAAGCAGCCTTTAGATCAAGAGAGTAAAAATATATACAAGATAGATAGAGACAGAGACCTAGATAGATAGGAAAGATTAGCAGAAAGAAAAATATATAAATAAGACATACAGACAGACAGACAGGCAGGCAGGCAGGCAGGCAGGCAGGCAGGCAGACAGACAGACAGATACATACCTACACACATACATACATACATACCTACCTACATACATACTTACATACATACATACATACATACATACATACATACATACATACATACATACATACATACATACATACATACATACATACATACATACATACATACATACATATCTGCGTTTATATAGATTGATTGATTGATTGATCAACTGATTGATTGATTGATTGATTGATGATTGATCAATACCATAGTTGAATAACTTTATAGATAATTAGACACATAGGTAAATAGATACGTCGATAGAAAGATAGAAAGACAGATAGGAAGATAGATATTAAATGTGTGTATATGCATGTATCTGTTTTTCAAAGCTTCAAGTATGTATGGGATGTGTTATATCAAGATTTGAGTGTATGTTGACTCTGCTCTAATTTTACATGAGTACACTTAGTTTCTATCCTCAATGCAAATGCACCACTCTGTAATTTCTATATGATATTATAATTCAATACTAAAACATTTGGATGTTTGTTTTATTTTTATGACATCTTCTTTGCTTTTGTTCTGTTCCTTCTTTCAGATAATGCTGCCAATTCTGATGACGATTACTCTGACGATGACGAGGAAGTCACTGAAAAGAATGATGAGATTAAAGATGATGCTCTTGATGAGGCAGGGGTAACAATTCGATGAAAACAAATGCAAAAGGACCACACACAAAAGGAGAGAGAGAAAAGTTGACAGCAAAACGAAACCAAACCTTAAACTGGCAATCAAAGATGAAAAAAATGAGAGCAATGGTGTCGATAAGGCCAGAGATACAAACCCTCAACCCATCAGTCCAACAGAAGCCAGTAGTCAAGAAAAACCCAGCACCATAACGACGCTGGAGTATTAACAACTTGAAACAGAGCTGCTCATACTTTTTTTAAATTTTAGTTTTGTTTTCTTCCCTCACTTTTCATTTGATTTCTGTTTGATAAACTATTTGTCACTGAAGTTTTATATTTAATTTTTAAATTTTTAAGAAATTCTGTCACTGATTGATTTTGTACAAATGCTTTATACTGTTGTAAGTTTTAACTTCTGCGAAATGCAATTGAAGGGGTCAGTTCAAAATATGTGTGCCTATGTGTGCCTATGTGTGCCTATGTCCATTTTCGTGAAAAACGAGACAGAGGGATAATCCTAGGGACTTAATGAAAATCATGCTTCCTGAAAAGTGTGAAAATGATATGATGAAAATACATCACATTTAGTCATTTGAAACTTGAAATTTCCAAGCCAAAGGTGCCAAAGTCCATGGATTTTGGCATTTTTCTCTAAATGACAATATTGTGACTTTGGCACATTATTGAAATGACCCCTTCAATTTTCCTTGACTCCCAGTATCCTATGACAATTTGTGAGGCTGAGTATCCATTTAGTTACATAAAAAAATAGATTTTAAACCCCTTGCCAAATGTGCACATTGCAATGGATTCTTGCCTTTTTCATTCCTTATTTCTTTCTGCCTTTTTTAAGAAAAGAATTGTTTAAGTTCACTTTGAAAAGGATGTAATTTTATCATGGAAATGTATTTCTACCTGTTCATGAAACCGTACATGTCATATCACACTGAATCTCAGTAATGATGATAATATTCATATGGGCTAACTATTTGGTTTATGAATTTGTGATCATGAGAGTGGGTTCAGGCAATTTAAACAAAAACGGTTTTATCTTTATTCAGCTCCCTTTTCCTTACTTGACATGCATGAATGAATATCTGGCCATAGGCCATTATTGTCATTATTATCAAGATAGGTGTCATTGTGACACAGGAAACATAGAGCACCATCAGACACTCTCTCTGATTTGAGTGAAATGACCTCCAAAGGGAGACAAAGGATGTTAAGTCTTTGAGACTGCATGCAATATGCTCAAGACACAGTTTTATTTATCCTTTTCATGATGGCTGACATTTAGAGTTTTGAAGGGTCTTTTCTTTGACATCTTCATCCAAAATTTCTGTTGAGGAAAGAAAAACTTGTATTTTATTTGTTTTTATTACATTTGATTATTGGTCAATCCTTTGTGATTAGTTCCCTTATCTGCGAAAAATATATGAATTCAGGGCATTTCTTTAATGTAGCTCTTGACTTATCGACTGTGATACAACTGTATTAAAAAAAAACTCTACTTTCACTCTTTTTTTACACTTTTATACCCCTTACCCAATCTCTTTCAGCCCATGTATTATATTGCTCACATTCGTTTCAAACATCTGATTCACCGGTTTTGAAATCAAAGATTTGTGTTATCACGACCTCGATAAACGATTTTATAAACGCTGAACTTATCACGGAGTATTGAAAATTGAATGTTTGTGGGGTTTTATCTTAGGAAGGAAGTGGAGGAGGACGTCAGAAAAAGTGGGAGGAAAGAAAGAGCTTTTCGTTATTTACGGCAAAATTTATAGAGATTGGGATGTCCACTACATCGCCTGAAACCTTACTGACATGATACTATGGGTCTGCACTCTCTGTGATTGGTTTTTAAATTCCTCCTTAATGACTTGTACTTGTACTTTATTGGTACCATCGTATAATTTAGAATTTAGAGGGTTTTGGCTAGAGAATAGATCTACTTTGTTCTACAGCCTAACATGTGACTATTGCCTTTGTAGTTTGTATATTACTTTAATTTTTCTTTTCTTTTTCTTTTCTTTTTCTTTTCTGCATTGAACTTTGAATAACATTGTGTTCATATATAAAGGCATTACCATGATTCATATATGGGAATCTAGAGCTGCATTACTTCATTATGTGTGTTAAATGTTTAGATGTAAATCCCATGGTCATTGCTATGTTATATACACAATAGTCAATCTTTTATGAATTCAGAGGCGTGTCCATCCTGTGTGCCGTGTCTTACTCTGGTTGCTCACTCAGATGTGTCCTTTAAACCTTTGTTACTTATTATAATATATGCGTTATGTTGACTTGCATGAAGGCACTATGAGTATTGTGCATTGTTAGCCAATTTTTCCATAATTATGACAACATTTCTAAAGTGATCTAAAGTTTGTTTTGGTCCCCTCTTGGAGTCAACTATTTTACACATGACTGATATCAATATATATGGGGGGGGGGGGAATCATGAACATCAGAATATCAGGACTCTATAGAAACGTAGTTGAAACTGAAAAAATACGAAGGAATAAACATTTTGAAAAAAACAAAATCTAATCCATACACATCAAAAGTAGGAGTTGTTATGTTGGAAGTTTTTTCAGTTCCTGTCTTCATGCAGTCGACTACACTTGATTTAAGTCGCTTGACTTGATCTTTGCTTAAGCTGATGTTTACCTTTGGAACAAGCATCACTAGTATAACAGCAATAATAAGAAATCAATACTGGGTGAAAGACACAGCAAAAATGGTGTAAACTAGACTTCCAATGAATAAAGGATTTAATATATTGAACCGGAGAGCAACCAGGAAGTGGACACCTTGCTGAGGGGGGAGCATGTCAGAGTCATACATGTAAATCAATGCACCAGTAATGTTATTGACAGTGATATCAAGTTGTTGCTTTATCTGTGATACAATCCCTGTAGCCAAAATACCAGTCATTTTGTATTTTTGTATGTATGGAAACATTGAAATATGAAGAACATAGCATTTTTGTCTCTTTAATAAGTTATTGTTGTTGCAGGGGGGGGGGGGGGAGGCGGTTAGAAACTGTTGGATTTTTTTTTGGCTAAAGGTTGTGGTGTCTGGCAAGTAAGACAGAAAGATTAATTCAAATACAATAATTTGATGCATTTCATGAGGGAAAGTAAGAAGCAAAAGTCAGTTTTATTTTATTTGTTGATTTTGTTGGGGTATTTTAAAAATACTCTTATTCATATTTATTTGTATGTTATAATTAGATAATATTCACTTTAACAAAACAATGACTTTTTTAAAAGGAAACAGTGATGGGGGAAAGTGGATTACACCTTTGGTATTTTGGTTAATACTTTCTTGTAGTATTTGTACACTTACTTGTTATACTTGTAAACTTACTTGTTATACTTGTATACTTACTTGTTTACTTGTACACTTACTTGTTATACTTGTAAACTTACTTGTTATACTTGTAAACGTCGTATTATACTTGTACACTTACTTGTTATACTTGTAAACTTACTTGTTATACTTGTAAACTTACTTGTTATACTTGTAAACTTACTTGTTATACTTGTACACTTACTTGTTATACTTGTACACTTACTTGTTATACTTGTAAACTTACTTGTTATACTTGTAAACTTACTTGTTATACTTGTACACTTACTTGTTACTTGTACTTGTTATACTTGTACACTTACTTGTTATACTTGTAAACTTACTTGTTATACTTGTAAACTTACTTGTTATACTTGTAAACTTACTTGTTACTTGTAAACTTACTTGTTATACTTGTAAACTTACTTGTTATACTTGTACACTTACTTGCTATACTTGTAAACTTACTTGTAATAAATACTTGTAAACTTATTTGTTATACTTATAAACTTACTTGTTATACTTGTAAACTTATTTGTAATACTTATGAACTTACTTGTTATACTTGTAAACTTATTTGTAATACTTATGAACTTACATTTAATACTTATAAACTTACTTGTTATACTTGTAAACTTATTTGTAATACTTATAAACTTATTTGTAATACTTATGAACTTACATTTAATACTTATAAACTTACTTGTTATACTTGTAAACTTATTTAATACTTATAAACTTACTTGTTATACTTGTAAACTTATTTGTAATACTTATGAACTTACATTTTATACTTGTAAACTTATTTGTAATATAAACTTTGTTAACTTAAACTTATTTTAATACTTATAAACTTACTTTTATACTTATAAACTTACTTGTTATACTTGAAAACTTACTTGTAACACTTGTAAGCTTACTTGTAATGCTTGTAAACATACTTTAATACTTGTAAACATACTTGTTATACTTGTAAACTTATTTGCAATACTTGTAAAACTTACTTGTAATACTTGTGAATTTATTTGTAACACAACTGTAAACATACTTGTTATACTTGTAAACTTACTATATTATATTTTCAATGTGGTACTGAAATTATGTCTCTTGGTACTATTATTGCTTTTTTTTAATACTTGAAATTATGTCTCATGTAAAAGAAGAGGTTATTACTTTTTTTTATACTTTTTACTTTTTGTTGTTGTTTGCCACTTGATCTGCTGCTGCTCAAAACTACAAGAAAACAAGAATATATTTCTCCAATCAGCATTATACTGTCTCAGCATTGATGTGATGTATAGATTATTATTATTATTATTATTATTATTATTATTATTATTATTATTATTATTATTATTATTATTATTATTATTATTATTATATTATTATTATTATTATTATCATTATTATTATTATTATTATTATTATTATTATTATTATTATTATTATTATTATTATTATTATTATTATTATTATTATTATTATTATTATTATTATTATTATTATTATTATTATTATCATTATTATTATTATTATTATTATTATTATTATTATAATAATAATAATATTATTATTATTATTATTATTATTATTATTATTATTATTATTATTATTATTATTATTATTATTATTATTATTATTATTATTATTATTATACCTGAATATTTTATTTACATTAAAGAGAATTTCTATTTTTATTATTTACATATAAATATATTATGTCATTATTATTAGTTCATATGTGATCTGAATTTAGTCATATGCATAGCATAGTGCATGCATAGTTCAACGTGCCTTTTCTCAGTATTTCCTGTAAAGGTAAAGCTCAACCAATGATTTACAGAAAAAAATCCTCTGCCATGGCGACCATTTAGACAAAATATGGATTACTGTATTTTATATTCAAGTTTATTATTTCAAATATATTCACTGGTCATATTTACTGTTTGCAAATGTTCCTTGTATAAAAAGTTTGAAGTTAAAAAAACTTGTTTGGATTATGAACTTATTTGTTGTGTCCCAAGTCGAAACATGGTAAGAACTGACCTTACTGTAATTTGGTTGTAAATGTATTGACTTGTTGTGAGGTAACATTGCTATAGAAGCCATTTGAATTTTAAAAACGAATGTCTTTTACAAAGCTCTTGAAATTCATAAACATTCATCTTCTGGATGAAATTAAGCCTTTATTTTTAGATAAAGTGTCTCTTTTCAAATTTACAACAGATTTAAGATTTACTATTATTCAATCGTTTTTATTGAGTTTACTTGCTTTAGCTAGAATTAACTGGTCAGCATATGTGTCGTGAACAGAGTCACGACCAGTACATAAGTATTAGATAATGATGATGGAAATAAGAAGTGTCTACGATTTTCAGCTTAAATGAAAATCGCTTTGGGTATTACCTAGTCAGCCACCAGTTTTTCTTCTTCTTTTTCTTTCTTTTTTGTTTGATACAGAAATGTCGTATTGCAACCCGTATTTAAATCTTATTTGGTAAAATAGCTTGCAGATTTACATCTTTCAAATTTTTCAAATCCAATGGGAGAAGCCACAGGAAGATGAACTTTTTATTGATTGTTATCACAATCTTATTATCATGTTTCTCTAATTTGTTTCTTATATTGTAAGTAATTTCCGTATTAGCAATTTTGATTCTAGATATATCTTTGTTAGAAATTGTATATACCTCACCTCACTTGTTTAGTCACCTCAGAGAAAACTTATTGTTAAGTCTATTATTATTATTATTATTATTATTATTATTATTATTATTATTATTATTATTATTATTGTTGTTGTTGTTGTTGTTGTTATTATTATTATTATAATCAATACAGTAGTTACTGTCTATATGTCCACCACCATAATGCCCGTTTGTCTTAAATGCCCGAAATTTTAAAACCAAGATTTCCCCCCAACTAAAACCAAGATTTCCCCAACTACCTGTCCGCAATAACCCTTACATATAATCTTCTCCAAATGATCATAACGTATGTCCATAATTGATAACAAATTTTTATTTTTTTATTTTTTTATTATATAGCACTGTGGATTTATGCCAGTTAATGAGGTAACCCCACAATTTTTTTTGCCCTGCCCAGTTTTCCCATAAATGCCTCTGTTGCTTAAAAGCCTTTGCTTCCCAAGTCCTGAGCATTTAGGCGGTAACTACTGTATTATCATTATTATTATCATTATTATTATTATTATTATTATTATTATTATTATTATTATTATTATTATTATTATTATTATTATTATTATTATTATTATTAATATTAATATTGTTGTTTTCCTTGTTATAATTATTTTCATAACTTATTCTTATTTTTATTATTACATGTGTATCTAATATTATCATCATCAATATAAATATTCAGTAATATCAATATTTCGATTATTATTCTTGCAGGTAGTTGATTCAGTATGCATTGTTGTTTTCTGTCCACAGTAGAATTTGCATCATTGATTCCTTCTTAGTTCTTGATTAGATCAAGCTTGAATTCGTTTATATGATAAGGTGACTTCAGATCCTTTATGAGCAAAATAAACGGCAAGGCTATTTTTAATGTGATTGTTTCTTTTTAACTTTGCTTACGAGCCAGTGTGGAAAGTCTGAGTACATGAACTATTAAAACGTATCTATTGACTCTGTTCATCAACAGTAATTGAAGGAATAATATATTTGACTACAACAGCTAACTACATTTGATTTGGGGGTTTTGCGTTTTTGGTCTCTGTAAATGTTATGGGTTGTTTTTAACATAACGTCACCATGTGAATGACATGCTCTGTCTTTTGGGTTGAACGTTTTGGGTTGGTTTTTTTCTTTTCTTTAAAAGCAAGAGAGCAGCTTTCTATTCAGGGAGACCATCTTATGCGTCACGCTCCACTTTACACTACAACAATTAGGGTTCACTCTGTGCCTATGGGCCTCTGCATAACTAGATTCAGTTTTTACAAGATAAGATATTTCACACAAACTTGCACAGTAAGTGGCTATCAATTTAATCACTAAGCCATGTCCTCCTATATAGGACCAGGTGCAATGAAGTGAAAAATCAGCATACATATAAACAGAAATTCAGGCTAACACCGTCCATCGCACATTTCCATGGATTTATAAACCCACGATTCCATGTTGCCGAGAAACATTGTATACAGCACCTGATCCTATCATTATCACTGTGCTCCTTTCATCCTTTCACAAACAATGCTCAGATTCATTCCTTCCCCATTAGTAAGATTTGGTCAGTTTCCGCATCAAAACTACCTTTTCTTACTTCTCAGTTGGCTATTTATTGGGTCCTATCAAGGTGCTAGTATGAAGTGACTATCAGGCAGCAGTACAGTTGACTGAATGAAATGGGGACAAGATCTATTTGGATATTAGGTCATCCAAATAGTGGCTATTCCCCTAATTTGTATTATCTTTGAGTGACAGGTCAATGCACGCAAGGTTAAAGGAATAATGTATTTGTACACTCGTTGTTTTCCTTAGTTATTCTCCCCATCAACAAATAAGAGGCTTAGTACTGTCAGTACTGTCAGTGTCATCATGTGTGTAGTTAGTGTGTCCAGTAAGTGCATTCCCTGTCTGAATCCATTGCTTTAGGTTTAAAACTAGAGGCTTAGTACTGTCATACTGTCATCATGTGTGTAGTTAGTGTGTCCAGTAAGTGCTTTTCCTGTCTGAATCCATTGCTTTAGGTTTAAAACTAGAGGCTTTAGTACTGTCATACTATCATACTGTCATCATGTGTGTAGTTAGTGTGTCAGTAAATGCATTCCCTGTCCGAATCCATTGCTTTAGGTGTAGAACTCTAGAGGTTTAGTACTGTCATACTGTCATACTGTCATCATGTGTGTAGTTAGTGTGTCAAGTAAATGCATTTCCTGTCTGAATCCATTGCTTTAGGTGTAGAACTCTAGAGGTTTAGTACTGTCATACTGTCATACTGTCATCATGTGTGTAGTTAGTGTGTCAAGTAAATGCATTTCCTGTCTGAATCCATTGCTTTAGGTGTAGAACTCTAGAGGTTTAGTACTGTCAGTGACCTGTCACCTAAATAAAGATGGATTTATAGTCCGTATCCGCACAAGTGCAGGTTCAGACTGTACATCATTTATCCCCCAGCAGGCCATGTCATTCAAAGTCCTTCTCAACTCCCGGGGGGGGGGGGGGGGGAGCATACATTACACAAGCCTGTTAGGCTTTTCGTACTAACAGTTAAGACAAGATCTTTCTCTACCTATAGCTGGGTACTCATTCACACCTGAGTCAAGTGAGGAAACAAGAGTGAAGTACCTTTCCTGAGAGTACAACGTTGTGAAGAAAACCCATCTGTGCTAGCCGTGGGGCTCGAACCAGTATCGTCGTGATTACCAGCTCACAACACTACGGTTCAGCTACAACGCCTCATAACAACGCATCCAAACAGATACTTTTTTATCTTTTTTTAAAAATATGTTTTAGGTTGAGGTTTGTTTGGGATTTTTTCTTCTTTCGTTATTCATTTTGAAATTATTTTGCTTTTGTTGCACAGATATGATTTGAAACAGAATTTTATCAAAGATTGAAAAAGAATCGATAAATATGCACACTTCATAAACATTGACAATAGAATAGCTAAATCAGTATACAGTGTTAAAACTCAAAGTAAAAGACCAAAAGGCAGACCTCAGAGAAAGTGGGAAGAAGATATAAAAAAGAGGTATAAAAGCAAAGAAATTTAACTTTCACGGAAGGAAACAGAAATGTCAGGACAGGGCAGCCTGGAGAAAAATTATTCCGGACATCTAAACCCATACACCGGAAGGTAGAATGGGAACTGATAAAGAAAGAAAGATAAACATTGCAAATAAGTTTTTCACTTCCACATTTTATTTTTTTTGTTCTTCAATTCCTGTTACAGCACAGACACAACATGAGCAATGAAAAAATATTTTACAAAATATATACAGATGATCTATGGAGCAAAATTTGTAGGCGTTATGATATGAAGGAAATGACATTTTTTAAATGAAAACTTACTTCCACTGACAAGCTAACATTCATATATATGATCAAAGAAGAACAAATATGACTGAGTCATGGAAGTTTTTACGGTGAATTCGTCACCATAACTTGTACCATACTCTGAAGGAACAAAGACTAAAACAACAGTAAACTCTTAAATTAGAGAGGGGGAGGGGTTTTAAAAAAATAAAAACGTTGTAACATAATAGAGGTAGGAAAAACACAAAAGCATAGTATTTCATTACATTGAAGCTGAGGCATGTCATAACATACTAGTTACACACTTAATAAAAAAGAAAAGAAAAAAATGCTGTATCTTGAAACAAAACTGCTTTAAAATAGTGTGCAAGACATACATGGCCGAATTCACAAAGATCTCCACAATTTTAGTACACTGTTGCTAAAGCCTAGCAAATTGCTGTGGGGCAAGCTACATCAATTGTTTCCTTTGTGAATTCTCCCTATAGCATAACATAATCCATACAATAGATTCAACGGTTAACAGTTCTATTTCTTCTTTTTGTTTTTGACAGCGTCAAATGCATTCCTAATAACAACATCGTCCAGCGAAGAGATTCCAGCTGCGTGTCTCTGCTGCCCTTTTTTGGATATGACCCTCAGTTACACAAGCCATGTGAGACAGGAGGAATAGGCCTACTTCAAGTTTTGTGCAAAAAGAAAAACATTGAAAGATTTGTCACCACTCTGGCCCCACTACAACTACGATGATAAAACAATGAATTTCTTGAAATACACCCCGACTATCAAACCACATTAGTCTTGTCTTAATCCCTAAAAAAGGATAAAGAATCTTAATGTCTCTTAAGTTTAAGCTGCCCATACAGTGCACAACGAGATCAAGAATTTTCAAAGCTACCATCAGTAGTCTTCGCAAGGCAAACAGAATGACTTGTGGTACAACAACATATGTCTATATAAGATATCCCACCCTGCTGACTGGTGAAAAATAGTGGATTTTCATAGTTGGACTAATTGTGTGAGGCTTGGGCTGATAAGGAGAGAGAGAGAGAGAGAGAGAGAGAGAGAGAGAGAGAGAGAGAGAGAGAGAGAGAGAGAGAGAGAGAGAGAGAGAGAGAGAGAGAGAGAGAGAGAGAGAAAGAAAGAGAGAGAGAGAGAGAGAGAGAGAGAGAGAGAGAGAGGAGAGAGAGAGGGAGAGAGAGAGAGAGAGAGTTAAAAGTAATGGCCTTATTTTTAACAATTTAGTACTAAATAGTGTTTAAACAAAGATCTCAGATCTAAATCCTTGTTGATAAAACACTCCTATTCATCCCCTTAAATCAAAACCATTCATGGAATCCATGCTGCAAGACATTAATTTCATCAACACTGAATGTAACAAAATAATTGAAAAAACCCAGCAGTGTATTTTATAATATGTAGTTTGTATGTCAAGCAGCTGAGCGGTGACCTAATTGTAGGATGTTACCAAAAAGCATGGTAGTAAAATGTCTCGTTGATTGTGTTATTAAAAACTAAAATGAAATTGACATGACTGAACCCAGTCAAAACCATTTGACACTTTATTTAGCAAGACATCAATAAAACCATGTTCCACTAGCCGGTCCAGTGTAGCCCATGCCCCCTCCTCGTTCCCTTTCCTCGCAACAATATACCATCCACTTTCTCAGTCCAATCGCAACCGAATCCAATCAAAGCCGGCGAATCACCTTTCATCGATGAGTGGCGTGCCGTCACCCTGTGGTGAAGAGGCTCCTGTGTTACTACCGCCGAACGGGGACTCCAGTCCACGGCGGGCAGGGGAGGGTCGCGGCGGGGTCGCGGCGACGGCCGCGGCGACTTCTGCTGCTTCTTTCTGTTGGCCCACATCTCGGCGGCTTTGGCCCAGTCTTTGTCGCCAGACGATGTTGCTCCCGAGCCCGACTTGGCGCCGTACTGCTGGCTCGTGCTGGGGGTCCTGGCGGCCGGCGTGCGGGGTGTCACGCCAGGCCATGCCCCTTGGCTGGAGGTGCCCCTGGGTGTCGGCTGGTAGCTTGGCGTGTTGGACATGGGTGCTCCGCTGCCTCCGGGTGTGGTCATGTGACCGGGTGTTGGTAAGAAGAGGACGGCGTCATGACCGGCATCATCATTGGGGTCATGTTGGACTGAAAAGGAAGGAAGCCAGAAGTGGATATTTATATGAAACAATCTGATAATTTAAACAATCTGTTGCATAGGTTTTTGATTTCATTTGATTTGATTTTACCCGCATCAACAAATTTATGTGATTTCTGTGGTTTGTGGTAGGATTTTCTTAATTCGCCATGGCTGCCCTATAAACAACCCAAGGATCTTTAACATTCACAGAGTATTGTGATCTGCACACGGGACCTCCCTCCTTTGTATAGTCCGTCTCTGATGGAACTAGGTGTCAATCAATCAACCTGGTCCAGGCGGGTGGATTTAATCCAAAAAAACAACTCTAGAACATTTTCCAACCTTACTGGGCACAAACCCTTAACCTTTTGATTGAGAGGAGGATATCTTGCCTTTGGACCACCGAGTCCCCTTAGTAACACACAAAACGATGAAGTTAGCGGGAATTATGTGGAACCCACAGATCCTGAAACAGCTAAAACTAAAACACACTTCCTGCGGGTGGGCATTTGGACTATAAAAACTAATTCATAACTAACTGAAGGGGTCAGTTCAACAGTGTGCCCATCTCCATTTTCCTGGAAAATGACACAGAGAGATAATCCTGGGGATTACATGGAAGTAATGCTTCCGGAAAAGTGTGAAAATGATATGATGAAAATACATCACGTTGACAGCCGTTTGAAACTTGAAATTCCCAAAGCCAACAGCGCCCAAGTTCCATGGTTTTTGGCATTTTTCCAAATGACAAAATTGTGAGTTAGGCACACTATTGAAATGACCCCTTCCATTAGTCTGATCCTTATGATTGCTAATAGATATTTTACAAGGCAGCTACAAGAAGAAGAAAAAAGGTGATAATATGAATTAAATTCATGAAAATCAACCTGGGGCTCAGGAGAAAAAAAAAGTTACACCCACCATAAATAGAGTTGAAACTTTGGCCAGGAAAAATTAGAGATTAGATAAGCAACTATGTGATAAGCAACAGGATAGGACAAAGTGGAGAAGGATGATCTGCTGTGGCGAACCCTAAAGGGAAAAGCCGATAGACAAAGAAGAAGGAGATAAGCAATTCCATGTGAGAGCCGGGCATCTCATGAGCAACCTAACCACAATGTAAACAGTCTTTTAACTTCTAAGAAAAATCCTTGGACTAATGCTGATTAACTTTTCGTCTCTCCTCTCTCCGTGTCACAATTTTTTTATTTTTTTTAAAGTCTTGAGTTACGAAATATCATTTCAAATGAAGATTCCAGAAACCATAGTCTCACCTGATATGGCATGCCCGAGTTGTATGATCCGTAGCCGCGGCTGCCAACCTGTGGCGTGGTCCTGGGCGTGATGCCGTGAGGTGTGGTGGAATGGTGGCCGTACATGCCCATGGGAGTTCGTCCCACGACTGGCGTTAGTCCTGGGGCTAGAAGACATATCAAATAAAGAAACGTCATCATCAAAAATGTTAAATTGCTTTCCTTACTCACAGCATGTATTACTCCATTCAAGCAAAACTAGATTTTAAGATAATGGTAGAGTTCGGAAACAGGGCTTGCATTGACAACGAGCAAACTTATATAAAAATGAGGAACCTATAGAAAGGACAGAAGTCTTACAATGCCGTATTTTCCCAAACAAAACTTAAGGGTCTTACAGAAAAAAATCCCTAGTTTCATGGTATTTTAAAATGAGGATGGCTGAAAGGTTTGTCACAGCTCAAAAGCTGAAATATTTTGGCCACATCATATAGAAGGATGATTATAAACTAAGACAGGAAAGCCATGCAGAACAAGTGAGAAAGATAAAGAGGAAGCATTTGGAAAAACAATTATAGTGACTGGAAGAATGGCAAGAGACTGGAAAAATGGCAGAGGACAGAGAGACATTCAGAGTGTTCTGTCAGGGATGTAAAGTCCTATGGAATATGCAGTTGATGATGATGATGATGATGATGATGATGATAATAATGATGATGATGATGATGATGATGATGATGATGATAATGATGATAAGAATTCACAAGAAGAGAGAAAAAAATACTTTCAAGAGGTTTTTCAATACAAAGAGATAATAAAGGAAGAGCAGAAGAAGTTGCCGGTGGCAACCATCAACTCATCGTCGTCTCAAAACTATATTGCCCGAACTACGCATCATAAACTATTTTGAGAAAAAAGGTTCTAAAGTTTATCTTAGCCGGAAAACCAATCTGGAGTCGGGATAAAATTCAAGTTACACATTTTCTGTGAGGCAGGACAAATGATTTGTTAATCTGATAGAAACATCCATAAAGTTAGGAGAATGTAGTTTTGAGCCAATGAACTATCGATTCTAGTTTGAATCCCTATATCTCATTTAACCCTTTCCTGCTCACTGCGACCGAATGCGACATCAGCCTTGAGGCCCTACTGCGACCGAATCGAATGCGACATCAGCCTTGCCTACTGCGACCGAATGCGACATCAGCCTTGAGGCCTACTGCAACCGAATGCGACATCAGCCTTGAGGCCTACTAATGCCCCAAATGCCCGCGACATCAGCCTCGATGCCTAAAGCGCCCTAATGTGTCCCTTGCCTACTCTTCGTCTTTGTATTCATATAACAATAAGATCTCACAGTGTGCAAGACTTGAATCAGTAATCTCATAATGTGCGAAATTTCTAAATGTTTTTATCTGCTTTCGTCTTTGACTTGCGGCGATTGTAAACAAAACGACGCTATTAGTTTCAATGAATTTACCGAACCTACTCACGAAAGTTACTCACAATAGTTGCATGAAAATTTATATTTTCTCAAAGCTTGTTTTCTTCTTTAGTTTATGATAATTTCTTCATTGAAATTGAAGATGTTTAAGTCTAAAATTAACTTTAACTGAGACAGGTTTACTTTTCAAGTTGCGTCCCTTTACTTAATATGCACACAGACTGAATAGGAAGTGAGGACTTAAAACTAGGCAGAAAAGGGTCAATAAAATTATCTTGTAAAAAAAACCAATGCTGGACCTGAAAGCCTCCTTTGAGATTAACTTACTACAAAATTACATTAGACAGTTAAACTACATGTCCATTAGATGACAATGTACACATTTTAGATACATGTGCTGTCACCAGGTGTGCAACGAGGTACGGTACTTACTCTGCGTTTGTGCCGGTGTGTATGTGGAGAGTGCTGGAGTACGGCCACTGGCAGGAGTGCCTGATTTGGGAGGGGGAAAAATAAATAAATAAATTAAAATTTCAGCCTATCAACAGGTAAATAATTGTTAAATAAAACAATAAAGTTTTTCATACGGTGCGCGACATCGTACATCTTATAATGAGTGAGAAACAGCTTATAGGGGTGGATGAGGGAGGAGAAGGGAGGAGGAGTTTGCTCTTTTTTAAAACAAAATTATTCGTAGAGAGCTTTAACACACACACACACACACACACACACAAAAATTAAACTAACAAAAAAAGAACATCTCTTTGGTGCTGAATGCTTTCCAAAAATGAGTCCCAAATCCCCCCACCCCCCCCCACCCCCTCCCCCTCTCCTATACTCATAGGAAAATTCAACTGTAGTTAATCAACTGGCATAAAGTTCATACTGCTAGCTAACCTGGAATGGGGTCTCTGAAATGTTCCTTGAACCAGCGAACAAGGAGTTGACAGTGCTGAACATCTGCTGGCGGTAGCGAAGGCCCTCCGGCATGACAGTGACGTACTCGTGACGTGCCAAGTTGCGGGGCATGTAGGAAAGCATGAACTTGCCAGGGTACTGGCGGGTGGCGCTCAAAAAATAGGGAATTCTGGGAGCCAAACAAAAAAAATAAAGAACAAAAAAAAAAAAAATTGTAGTGAAAGAAGGAGATCGTCGAATAATGCCGATCGGCAAGAATGTTCTCAAGAAGTGATGAAGTTATCCCTCGAAACTTACACATATCGGCTACATCATAATAATTAGTTTGTTTCATTGAAGACTACTGGGACAAGAAGCATATTATGCCATGATAGCAGGGTGAATAAAGAAGAAATGGTGAAATGAAAGACTAGTTGAAAGTGTGAAAGAAAACAGAGTGGAACCCATCATCCAGATCCACCCACCCATCCACCCATCCACCAATCCACCCATCCACCAATCCACCAATCCACCCATCCACCAATCCACCCATGCATCGTAATGAGTTAAAAAAAAAAAAAAAGGGGAATATTCTTACTCTCAACAGGCTTACAGACAAGAAAAGAGGGATAGACCCAACAAACAATGAAAATGTATACAATAAACTTAAAATGGGTAAAACAAGACACTCAATGATGGAAGAATATACGTGTCCTACGCTATCAACACTGAAATTTTGTGTTCAAGGCTGCACAATCTCATAGCATCAAAGCCTATTTCTAGCTGGATTTTTAAATCTTAAATCTTGGGGGGGGGGGGGGGGGGGGGGATTCCTGAACATTTTTTTTGTTTTGATATAGACAATTTTAACCACTACCATTGGACTCGGCATGTCTAAATTAGCTGTTAACAATTTATTTTTTTTTTTATCATATGGTTGCCATGGGAACGCCGTCATCTTGGATTTTCATTGCGAAAATACCTACAACTTCATTTCATTTCAGATGCACTTTTTCAGTTATGAACAAACTTGGCTATAACTTTCCACACACGTTATTCGGTTCAATATCTAGCCACATCCAGTAGCTTTTTTGGATAAATTAAAGTTTTGATTTTATTATTTTTTGAAAATGCTTTATAGCAACCTTTCCAATTCTTGGCAAATTAAATCACAAAAAAATCCTTCTGCAAAAATCGCTATGGGATGAATTTTTATTTACTTTATAGATGTTAAATACCAAATTTGGGGCAATCAGACAATAAATAAAAAAGTAGATCGCATAACACTATCAAAAAGTAACATTTTGAGAAAATCGCATTTTTAAACAAATTTCGTTATTTGAATGTTTTTTAGCATATAAACTTATACAAGAATAATAGAATACTTTGAACATCATACAATCTTGAAGCTATCAAATATTTCATGTTGACCCTATTTCAACTGCTCCAGGTCACGTATACTCATGTCAAGATGGCATTTTTCTCATAACAGGTGCTTAAAATGTTTCCGTAATATACGGCTGATTTTAGATAAAATTGACAATAATTCCCCAAAACACATCTTTCGGACAGAGTACTTTTGATTGATTTTAAATGAGTGCCAACTTGATATACTTTAGACAAAATTTCCGGATTTTATGGTACAACCGTTGTTTGAAGGTTCGGCCGGCATCATTTCTAAACAAATCGTATAAAATGAAAGAACCGACACTGAGCCTTTGTTATGGTATCAATGTGAAAGAATGAACAGCTCCATCCAGTAAAGAATAAACAAGATTTGTCTGATTTGTGGTAAAAAATTCCTTCCTCAACCCCCAAAAAAAAAACCCATCAACACAAAGAAAATGATAATGTACAAAAAACCACAGTGACAAGTCCATTGAATCTTCACTCCTATGTGCATAACAGACCATCAACACAAAGCAAATGATAATGAACAAAGACAAAACTATAAATAAAAATTCATAAAGAACTGATAAATAAAAACTTGTATGTAAATATAATTGTAAACGGAAACATGTAAAAATAAATAAATAAATAAATAAACAAAAGAAGTTTTAAGGTTTTTTCTTTTAAGAAACAAAAACCCAGAAGAAAATTTAAATCTAAATTAAATTTTAAAAACCTTGTTCACAAAAACTTACTTGATTCCTGACTTTTTTCTTTTCTTCCGAAAGAATTTTGTCGATAATGTCTCGCTTTCCTCCTCAGAGTCTCGGTAGTACTTGAAAGACATGAGATCCCGCACATTGGCTGCCATTGGCTGGATGTAACGGGCAATAATTTCATCCAGATCTTCAAACTCCTGGCATGGTTTGGAAGGAAAAAGATAATATTATTTGTCTTTTTTTTTAATTTAATACATAAAAGGAAATAAAGATGTATAAATAGATAGGTAGTAGGTATGTAGGAAGGGTAGGTAGGAAGATAGACAGATAGATTGCTAGATAGATAAATAGATAGATAGATAGATAGACTTGAGTTTGATTTACCCACATCCACAACTATCGTGATCTCTGGGTTTTTGGCAGGATTTATAATTTTGCCTGGACTGCCCTGTAAACAGCTAAGGGATCTTTAACGTGCACAGAGTGTTGTGATCTGCACATGGGACTTCCTTTTTAGCTTCCGTCTACGATAGGACTAGGTGTCAATACCTCCACCTGGACTAGGGGGTAGATTTTGCTTGAAAAAATCGAGACAATTTTTTCATCTGTTGGCGGGCTCGAATCCACTACCTTTTGGTTGAGAGGCCAACATCTTGCCTCTGAACACTACCAAGTCCCCGATAGATAGATAGATAGACAGATAGATAGATAGATAGATAGACAGATAGATAGATAGACAGATAGATAGATAGATAGATAGATAGATAGATAGATAGATAGACATAGAAAGATAGAGAGAAAGTGAGACAGAGAGAATAGACAAAGGAATGGACTAGCAATCATAACAAGCTATTTCCATAATTTATTTAGTGCACTGGATACTTGATGTCTCAACACTGAAGGCACTATGTGCCGAGCAAAACAAGGTCAAGATAAGAGAAATGAGAACTGATGATGTGCAAGAACCTGTTTGTACATAATGATGTAATGGAGACAGGTGAACTGCCGATACTTGGCGGGGCACACAATGCGCGCTAACAAGCATCAGTCACAGTAGAGTCAGTCACATGACGTGAAAGGAGTTGCTGCCCATTGCCTTATGATGTGGAAGAAGTGTGTGAGTGTGTGTGTTGGTTCAGTCACAACCGAATCGACTCATTGTTGACTCAATAATAAGCCTATATGTTATTCCCTGAGTGAGATGGGTTGTGACATGGAATGTTAACATAAAGAGGTCAAAACAAATATTAAGCCACCTACATTCCTATCATCATAAACAGGAATAGAAGAAAAGCAGAAATTCACAAAACAGCTATACAAGAAAAACTAAACTAAACAAGAAATGAAGAAAGAACACTGCAAAAAATAAACAAAAAGGGTTTACCTCGCCACCTATCCAAAGATTTCGTCCCAGGCTGAAGGCGTTTTCTTTCCCTTTCTTCCCGGATGTCGATGTGCTGTATAATTCCATCTGCAATTTTCCACGTTGCTGTCAGATGATCTGATCCCTAAGCGCAACAGCGAGAGAAAAAATTTTCTTTAAATCAACAAATCACTAAAGACTGAGAAGGACATCTTCATTCGAAGCTAAATGCTGAACATACAACGCTGGCTATCAATTTCATTTTCACACCAAAGGTAAAAATAAGTACCCTAAATACAGTAGTGACCGCCTAAATGCCAAGTGCTTGGGAAGCGGAGAAAATAGACATTTAGGTGAAGAAACAAGCATTTAGGCGAAAGTAGGTCAGAGGCAACAATTTGGGATGGGGGGGGGGGGGGGGGGATCACTGAGGAGTCCGTCAAGCATGGTGCAGAAATTCAATATTTACGAGAAATTTAAAAGCGAGAAATAGGATCACCTGAAATAAACCTGTTCACACCTTTGTCCCTCGATCATGATGTGTTCCGGTCTATTAAAAACGCCAGGTGATTGCATGCAACACACGACATCAAGAAAGAACTGGGCGGAGTCTGAAATGACTTCAATTTCAATTGTCCAAATGACAAACCAGTGATCCAATGGAAAAAAGGCTGTGCTGTGCAGTGGGTGGGTTATTACCTTACAATAGGTAGGTAATGAAGGGTGGTTACAATGCATGGCACATTATGACGGGCATAAGCCCTAATAGCGAAAGAGATTACACATGTGATTTTAAAAAGACGTATTTTATGATAATTTGGAGAAGATTATACTTGCAGTTGCCTTTGGGACTGGATGAAAATCTTGTTTTGAAACGGGCGTTTAGGGGGCGATTTATACAGAAAAATCTGTTTCCCTGAGATTGTGGACATTTAGGCAAAACGAGCATTAGGCGGGCATTTGGGCGGTCACTACTGTACTGTAATTCAGCACAGTGCACTCAAGAGTTGTGAGTTTTGATTTGTCTAACATACAGCATAATGGTAGTTTCAAACCAACTTTGATTTCATTGACTATATGTTCTAATCACAGGAACTCCCTGTTTGGACCTACGAATTGAAGAGGGCCCTGTTGGTTACCTTTATCCTTCATTGAAAAAGCAGTGAACTAAATTGCAGCACATATTACACACCAAAAGTGAAATGACTCAAGTGAATATTGGAGGGTCAAAACTTGTGGACTGACATAAGCTGGGCACATATTTTATAGACATTACGACAGTACACATCTCTTGCGATGTGTAGTACATTTCAGTTTATGTATGAATACAGAAACAAAAGATGATTGAAGGGGTCAGTGAAATAGTGTGCCCATGTCCAAGACAGACAGTTAATCCTAGGAATAAAAGAAAATTATGCTTCCTGTGTGAAAATGATATGAAGAAAATACCTCCGTTTACAACAGTGCCAAATGACCCCTTCAATTTTCATAAGTGTGCTTCCTTCTTTCAAGTTTTCCACCTTTTTTCGTGGTATACAAGTTTAAACGAGTATGGAAAAAGTGAGCAGAAAATCAATTCTAACTTCTTTCAAGAGTGCGCTTTACCCTTGGGACTCAACTGAAACCACTTTGGGGGGGGAGGCTGTGAAATCAGATAAAAAGAAGCAAACAGAAAAAAAAAATTGTTGAATGACCTCACCTTACTGCTGGGTCTGATGATCACATCAGCCTTGATCCATGTTGGACAGCAGCTTCTCACATTCCTTGAAGTTTATATTGTGGAAGTATGGATCTGCTATCACAGCTTGATGTAGGCTAGAGAAAAACACAAAGACAAAGTAACGCGACTGTCAAGGAAAAAATGGATAATATCTTAAACTAGTAGAAACATATGCTCATACATGCTAAGAAATGCAAAATTCATGAAATTTTCAATGCCATGACCGCAAAATAAAATGAGGAAATTTCAATATTTATGATTTTTAGACAACTCAAATCTGGACACTGAGCTCATGGGGTTGAATCCTAGTTTTGATATTAGAAGCATTTCATCCCCTTCAGCCGGCGGACAGAGATAGACCCGTGAAAAATCAGCATCCTGTATTAGCAGTCAATCTTATATCACCATCAGCTGTTCCTTTTTTTTGTGCCGAAAATGGGACAAATCTAGTCTATCATACCAGTGGATAGAGCAGTTCATTCCCGTCATAATGATATCATAAAAGAAGCTCAGTATCGATTCTTTGAATTTATACAATTTTTTAGAAACAATACAAGCCTATCTTTCAACACAGCTATTATACAATAAAAGCCAGAAATATTATCTAAAGTATGGCAAATTGAAACTCATTTTTGATGCACAATGAACGCTATCAAAAACAACCTTATTTGAAGATCTATTATGAATATTGCCTTAGATCGGCCGGAAGTTACGGAACATATTCCACATACCTATTATCAAAAGGCACCATCTCAAAATAGTAAAAAGGTGCTGGTGCACTTGAAATAGTGTCGATAAGTAGTTGAGAGCCTCTCAAGGTTTTATGATGTTTCAAAGTATTATCCTACTCTTTTCTTAGGTTTATGGGAGAAAAATGTATTCAAATAACAGAAAATAAGAGAAAAATATGAATATCTCAAAATGTCATTTTTGGACGTTTTTTTCAACTTAGCTCGCATTTTTTTATCTAATTGACTTGAAATTTGGACACAAACCTTTTTGGATGCATGGAATAAAAGAATGCATGCATTAGATGTTTATTTTTGCATACTTTCCAAAAATGAATTTTTTAGTTGAATACAATTGCTGTAAATTGTAAACATTTTATATGCAACTTTCAACACAATCATAAAACTAAAAGTTTGATAGATTCGTCTAAACCCATGCATACTTTTGTTCTATAGATGTAAATGAAGGAGTGTAGCAATTTTGAGACACATCCCAAAATAATTGATGCAGTTTTTACATTTTGAAAAGTACATGTTAATTTAGCCTCATAAATCCAATATGGCGGCGTTGTCATGGCAACACCCACAAAAAAAACTGTTTTTATATTTTCTCCTCTAATTTAGATATGTGGAACTCAAAAATGAGGTCCTAGTTGGCTTGCTCTATGGGTTTTCAAAATGGCTTTCAAAACCCGCTCCTCCCCTTAACATGACAAAACAGCTCTTATGGGATGAACACATGGCCTTGAAAGAACTATACTTTAGAAATCTAAGTAAGGCGTCTAAAACTATTCATGAACCACATGACCTACTGTCAACTGCGGTCTGTCTTTAGATATCTAAGAATTTCTTTTATTTAAATTTACATAAGAAAAATCAGGTAAAACTCCTGAAGCATGTGTATGTTGACAATCAGACAGCAATTAACATAGGAGCCAAGCATTCTAGCCTGAGGAACACAGAGAGGAATAGAATTTATCTTTTTTTAAACTTCACTTTGTCTAGCTTGCAACTTCTTCTTGTCATTTTCCTTGTCAATCTCAGTCTTCTCAAAGTCGTAATCGTAATACATGTCTTTCTGTGGCCTGAAACAAGAAAGAGATAAGATTTGATAGGAATTTCATAGTGACCTAGTCAAACAAATGTATAAATTAAATCTTAATTTGAAAAATACAAGCCTACAAATGCTGGACATTTTTTATGCACTATTTAGACAACTACAGGATTGAAATGCCCACAGACAAAAGACCTCAAATGCCCACTCACAAAGTCCTCAAATGCCCACTCACAAAAGTCCTCAAATGCCCACTCACAAAAAGTCCTCAAATGCCCACCCACAAAAGTCCTCAAATGCCCTGAAATCCCAACCCACAAAAGGCCTGAAATGCCAAACCACAAAAGCTCTATAAATGCCCACCAACAAAGCCCTTAAATTCCCACCAACAAAGCCCTGAAATGCCAACCCACAAAAACCCTGAAATGCCCATCAACAAAAACCCTGAAATGCCAACAAAAGCCCTCACCCACAAAAGCCCTGAAATGCCCATCAACTAAAGCCCTAAAATGTCAACCAACAAAAGCCCTGAAATGCCCATCAAAACTAAAGCCCACCCCTAAAATGTCAACCAACAAAAGCCCTGAAATGCCCATCAATAAAAGCCCTGAAATGTCCACCCACAAAGCCCTGAAATGTCAACCAACAAAACCCTGAAATGCCCATCAATGAAATGCCCACCCACAAAAGCCCTGAAATGCCCATCAACTAAAGCCCTAAAATGTCAACCAACAAAAGCCCTGAAATGCTCACCCACAAAAGCCCTGAAATGCCCATCAACTAAAGCCTAAAATGTCAACCAACAAAAGCCCTGAAATGCCCATCAATAAAAGCCCTGAAATGTCCACCCACAAAACCGACCGCTCAACAGGGAAAAAAAAAAGAAAACTTACCTCCAAGAACCATTTTTATCGGCCAGGTCAGAAGATTTGCAAGAGCTCAACTTGAAATCTATCAATTTCAATCTTGATGATTCTGCAATGGATGGTCTGCCCAATCTAACGAACATGAAGATAAATATAATACTTCATTCATAAAGTGTAAAGGATACTATCCCTACATGAAACGCTTTGATTTGTAAATTTAACTTTATCATGCTTCTTTTGCACTCTGGGAACGAGATGGCTGAGTGGCTAAAAGGCACTACATTGTGACCCAGAGGTACTGGGTTTGCACACCACTTCTGGCATTTCCTTTGGGCAAGAAAATTTACCCTAATTGCTCACTTGGTCAACATAGGTGACTCCGTTTGCATTGAGCATAAGCTCCATGATTGTCTTTTATTCCTTTCTCTAAAGTCGGTGCAGCACAGACAGTACTAATCTTTCATTTTTTTGCAATCTCAAGAAAGGACCTTAAAAAAAAAAAAAAGAAACATTTCGAACTAAAATAAACAAAATTGTTAATGTATCTATTGATAGTCTGAAAGAGAGAGAAAAATATGTGAGGAAGATCAACTCTAGAAGTACAGTTGATAAAAGAGCCATTTGAGCACAAGACAATGAAAACTCATCACCAAAATTAAGTTAAAGTGAATCAATTGAGAAAGATTTAAAGACAGTTACCTTCACCCTCTCTTGGGGTCACGGACCATTTGTCGCTGATGTTCTTTGTGTGGATGAACCCGGCAACACCACTGTCTAGACGGCATTTGATACCCACGGCCGCTCCTGGGCAGTTGCCACCATCAAAATGACTCCACCTGAGCGGAAAAGGAAAGTTGGCGTGAGGTAAGACGAGAGGGTGAGAGGGGGAAGAGAGAGGGGAGGGGGGGAGGAGGAGGAGGGAAGGAGGGAGGGAGAGAGACAGACAGAGAGAGACAGAGAGAGAGAGAGAGAGAGAGAGAGAGAGAGAGAGAGAGAGAGACAGACAGACAGAGACAGACAGACAGACAGACAGACAGACAGACAGACAGACAGACAGACAGAGACAAAGACAGAGAGACAAGAGACAGTCAAAGAGAGACAGAGAGAGAGAGAGAGAGAGAGAGAGAGAGAGAGAGAGAGAGAGAGAGAGAGAGAGAGAGAGAGAGGGAGAGAGAGAGAGAGAGAGAGAGAGAGAGACAGAGACAGAGAGTCAAAGAGAGAGAGAGAGAAACAGAGAGACAGACAGAGAGATAAATAGAGAAAGAGAGACAACAAACCTATGAGAGATATCTATCATCACTGCGGAATACATCACCTCACTGAGTTCTGGAAACCGCGAGGAATGACAGAATGGACACTGCCACAAGCCTGTCTCATCATCACGCAGGTCCGAGGATTAGCCTGGTCCAGTTGATCTCCTTGAGGCCGCTTGTAAGCGATACCGCTTACCTGGCTCATGACCAATTTGCCTTGAGGACAGAAGGAGAAACAATAAAAATAAGATAAAATAAGAAAACATGATTTATGGTATTTAAAAAAAACGATATGGGGACAACACACAATACATCCACATTGCTCTGACCAAGAAAACTCATTCTAACATGCACGAAGACGCATAATATTCCAGGAAAACATTGATAGTAAAGTAAAGTAAAGTAAAGTTCCCTGCAAGGTTGTTACGGGCCATAGAGCCGAAGTTTGTCTCGGTTTCTATAGCTTGAGAGGCGGAACAGGTGATAATAATCATCTCCTGGCCGTGACATTAGTCTGAGGCGGGTTTGGGTTTTTTTTCACCCCAAGCTAGTGCTTGTACCCATTTGCACATGGGTAAAGTGAGGGAAAATGTATGTGTTATGCGTCTTTCCCAAAGAAACACAACGTTGGACCTAGCTCATTCGAAGATGGGGGCTCACAGTCCGTCACAATGAGAGACAAAAGGCAAACTCAGCCTAAGCGGAATACTGACACACACAACAAGCCTGTCAACCTTGAAACAATCCCCATCACCTGGTCCCGCTGGTAGAAAGTTTTGACTTACCGACATAAAACGTCTCTGGGGTTTCTTTAGTCAACATGTTGAATCTTTCCTCCATGGATGGAGACCTGTAAGGGTCCTAAGGTCCTTGTAGCGATGATTCAGCTCAGCACGAATGTCATACAGCGTGATGTGCTTATCGCCGTATCCCTGGAACACAAAAGCACAAAAGGAACACATGTGTCAAAAGTCTAGCCACTGAAAAACTCAAACAGCATTTAGCACTTTAAAGCTTATTTCTCTACTAAATTTGTGTCCTATATGAAAGACCTTATGCCTTATCAAGGAGAGTGACACAACAGAAAGCAGGGCAGCAGCAGAAAAAAGTAATGTCAGACCACATCCCATTTCTAAAGGTTGGCGGCTGACGGTTGACGGTCAAAGGCACACGCAGAAAAAAACAACTCACCTGTCTTTCAAGCTCCTCGGCAAAGGCATCAAGATCAAGGTCTTTCAGTCGCTCAGGGCTCTCCAGAATTTCCTCCAAAGCAGAGGCTGGATTGGCATCATCGGCTGTGTCATCGTACTCCAAAGCATCAACGGCCATCTTCCTGGCCCACTCGTAGTTCTCGGGATGAACTCGAGAACCATCCAGTACGTCCTACGTAAACGTCTGACCTACAAAGTGAAAACACACATGGTATTGACTTTCAAGTTATTTTTTAACAAAAGAGAGTAAAACAGCCACATCGTACAGAAAAGGAAAAGGAAAATGAAGAATAATTATTTTTTTTTAAAGAAACTCAAATTTTCTATCACCTAATAAGAAAACTCAAATGAGGGAGGTATACTATGAACGATTCTCTCCCTTTACTAGTAATTGAATACAATGAATTTAAAAGCAGACACACATCAAACTTTGCAATATTAGAATAGACATTATACAGGTATGAAAGTGTAGTGAGTTACTGCTCACAAACGTTAAGTAAGACACATTTCTTTTACACTATATGCAAAGCTTTATAAAGAAAGGAGCATCTATTGCTAGAAATAATTGTTCTCCTCCTTTGTTTCATATCTAGAGAATTTGTAAAAAAAAAAGAGTGAAAATTTAGTCAACGCAATACTTACGTATCCCCCAGCTGATTGGTGTCAATGTTGATAAAAACCGGCGCAGTTGATGAACACCTTCGGTCCCATGTCGCACAGGGAAACCAGCTGGGTGCGGTTCTCCAACCGACTGTTGTTTTGTTTCAGCGTCTGTAGAAACACAACGATTACAAATTAAAACACCCTGATCAATTTCCAGTCTCTCTTTAACACAGTTTATTCCGAACAAAAGCATCAATATGGGTTTCATTAATTTCTTTAATAAAATAATTAATTAACGCCGTCTGCGCTGCCACCCAAAGGTGTCGCGCATGGTCTTCTTTAAAGACGGGAATATAGACTATCATCGGGCTGACACTCAATGCAGCAGGAGTCTCCCCATGTTAACCAAGTGAGCAAACAGGGTAAATTTCTTGCCCACGGCACACACAGAAAATGAAAGGCCTGAAGTGGGGCTCAAACCTAATATCTCTGGGTCAAAGAGCAATGCCTTTAACCTCTCGGTCATCTCTTCAATTTGCACTGAATGGAATAAAACCATGGGTGAGCAAATCAAGGAAAACACAGATTTTCTTGATCAACGTCATTCTGTAGGAGTAAACTCAGCCTGTAATCTACATACCAATCAGTTGTTGATTTTGTAACCAACCACAAGAAAATCCTCGTAAGTAAATAGATAAAACAGCTTCAAAGTACCATGACAGACTACAAATGATATCATCAGTGTCAACCACGAAGCATACAACTACAAAACGAAATGGTACAACAGCAATATTGTACTTAGACGTTTACAAAGAAAGTGATAGTAGATTATATATTGGATAAGTTGAAGGCACTTTGGAATTGATGTTTTCTTGTCTGTCTGACATTTTCCTGCAATAGGTCAGCATCCAAGTTCATTTTGGTGTAAAACATCAAATTTTAAAAACTCTTTTTGTAATTACTGCTTTAGAGATCCTGTCAGCATTCAAGTTCACTTTGGTTGTCAGACGCCAACAAAATTTACAAAACATTGTAATTATGTCTATAGAGAATGACAACAATGATAAATTTTATATAATTAAGTAGATTAAAAGATGTGTTATAAGTTAATCTAACAGCATGCGAGTTGTACCTTGATGATCTGGGAGGCTTTGCGAGGACCTAGACCGCACACAAATTGTAGCAAGGAGCCGTGTAGGGAAAGGCCAAAACCTGATTGATATCAACACCGACTTCGTTGACACGATTGACAAATTCCAAGTAGAGAGCTTCCTGCAGGTCCTCCTTCAAAACAGAGTCCTGAAACAATAATACAAATAATATAAAAGCCCCATAGGAACAAAGATAAGACAAATACAAGGAATAGATGGGGGGAAAATCCTGGCCAATATGGAGATCAAACCTGTTTGATCTCTGCATCGGCACCTTTCGCCTCACCATGAAAAGAGAAAACATGCTACCAATCTAGCTAAATGAAAAGTCATTATCATCATCTGCAATAATGAAAGAACTGTTGGCTTGATACTTAGTCACAATTGGGTTTATGAAACAAACGAAAGTTCACTGCCTTAATCAACACTTTTTAAAGTGCACAACAAACAACAAACAAAAGCCACTCACCTGAAGGGGATGATACTTCAGGCAGAGGATGTCTTCCTCCGTGTTACACAGCTGGGCAAATTCCAACAGCGGGTCTTGCAGTCGATTTTAGCGATGGAGATTGCATGACGCAACGTGGCGGGGTAGTCTCAAACTCATTCTGAATTGAAATAAGTTTTAGTAAGCGTTGCCAAGAAATTATCATACACGTCATGAGGGCACGTACTAAAATAAAGCCAGTCATCTGATATACTTTTTTCATCAATAATTTTCAATCAATACACCATGATCGTAATCTATTTAACAGAAATATATCCTTTCTAAACACGAAATAAATATCAAAAGTAGTATAAAGTACATAAGGTATACATTTATGTATATAATAACGTTTTGAGGAATTGCCCACTCATAAATCATACACAAAATCATATCCTTTCTCATCCTCTCCCCTCAATTTCCTTCCAGAAAGGGGAAACAAAAATATCTGTGGTGTTAAAATGTAAACAACTGCCAAACGAGATCAGATTGAGGTAACTTTGAAAATTGTTTTAAAAAAAGAAAGGTAAGAAAACTTAACTTGAGAGTTACCCTTCCTCTAAAGCTTTTATCATCTCCCCCTGTGAATTTCGCAAGACCTACTGTATATTGTGTATTGTCATGAGAGAATAATTATCCCAAAACCCATGGCCTCCTCAAACTTGTGGATATTTTTAAATTTCTTCTTTTAATCTATGCATTTTTTGCTGATTATGTTTGGATAGTTGAGATAATGTGCACATGACCTGCCACTTGTCAATCTCTATCACCACACGGTTAGTAATATGAGTCATACATGAACATTATAAGAAAAACAGCTGTACTCCCTATCTCACTGGGTCCCAACTACATTACTTTGACTAGGGCAACTACTGTGTTTTTTGTCCCATTTCAATATTATTATGCAAAATGTTTCAAGCTGGGCCATAGTAAAAAGACAAAACAAAACAAAAAACACTAAAAAAGAAAAGTGTGTTCTGCCCTGGAACTTAACTTAATGCAATATTTCTGCTCAAAAACTTTGTCTTTTGTGTCCTAAACGAATTTATTAACCCCAAAAGAAACTACTACGCCAGCACACCTAAGGACTGAGGACTAGACTCATTCATACTGCCCGTTTGGTGTTTTCAAAGATCATGGCCAACTCATTGTCAACCAACTCGACATTGATAGCCGGCATCTGCTGTTCCATTTCCAGCTCAGAAATGATGGCCTTGATGTCATCGATCACCATCAACGCTTGTCTGAAAGTAAGAGACAAATATAACTAAGTATTAACAACAACGTTGGACATTATTGTCACAATTATAAATTGAAAACACCGACCACTGGATCTCACACCCCATCCTTCGCCACCCATTTCTCTACAATTGATGTAAACTATTAAAGCAGGCTGCATAGCCCAAAACCTCCCGAGCCAAGTTGTGACCAGAAATAAACCAAATAACATTTCAAAGGTGATGATCACATATTCTTACCTGGATTCTGAAGTGACCGCGATAACATGGGGTTTCTTCTCTGCTATAAATTCCTTCAACCTCTCCATGTCCTTTTCCTAAAGAGAAAGAGAATTTATTTTTTTATTAAAATCCCAACTTAAAGTCAAACCTTGTACATAATCAATTCTGATACACAAATATCAAACACCTCTTAAAGTCTTTCTTTATGATATGTGACTTTTATTCTGGGGGTTTTTTTTCTTCATTTTTAGAAACAAGAAATGGCAGAAAGCAGGGGGGGGGGTCAACGCTCACCTTTCCCTTCTTGTCCTGTTCCCTCCAAGAGTTCTTCCTCTTGGTCAAATGCTCTAGACGAATAAATTCCATGACAGAGGCATCACCATCTATCAAGGCACCAAACGATGGGACACTCCTGCAAAAAGATGATAAATATGTTTATTAGGGTAATTGTGAATGAAGAAAAGGGTTCAATCACGGCTTGGAAAACGTAAAAGATAAAAAGGCAAAGAAGCGCCTTTCATCAATGCGATTTAAGGGTGAAGAAACCACCACCCACAGGCATCAGAGAATGAAATGCTTGCCGTAAGGCACACAAGTTCATAAATGAAAAGCATGCTCAGTGTCAAGTGAAAGTACCTAACAAATCTCTCCGTAGAAATTATGTAAATTAAATAGTAAGTCATAATAAGATAAATTGAACTGTGTGAAGAACAGAAGCAAGTAATCGAAATGTATTCCGTTTACTCACAACATATCATAAATGCCTCCACCCCAAAAATTACAAAATAATAAATAATCAAATAAATATATATATTTATTTATTCTTTTGAATAAACAAATAAATAAATTCATTTGATTATTTATCATTTTGTAACTTTAACCTTTTACGTTTACCTATTTTCTTTTATGAAAAAGAATGGCGAGAATAATTGCATTTTTTTTCTTAAAAAGCTGAGAAAGACTTTTAAACATTTACTGCAGGCATCAAACAGCAACACTTACATGCTGGTAGAAAATGCCACACCAAGAACTTTCAAGCCGTCCTCATTGTTGGACTCATCAAAGTCGTCCTCAAGCTGTTGGTCCATCTGGTAGGGCGCCACTTTCAGCGAGTTGTACAGCTTTACGTGCACTAGCCTAAGAAGAAAAAGATGCCACAGCTTTGTAATGCTAAGCGATAAACAAACATCATGAACGTTGTTCAAAGACACAGCAAGTAAAGGGTTTTATAATGTAACATGAAAAAAAAAATTATTTTGTAATAATTATTCAAAAAAACAGAAATCCATATAAAAAAAAACAACAAAAAAGATTCATCTGCCAAGATGATGATACCTAAAAAATATGTTCAACAGATTCCAGCTGTTGGAAAATAAAAGTTTGACAAAAAAATCACAACTTAAAATACCAGAGGTGAGGATAAGCTCTGGAAAAAACCCTGAACTTTATCGTCCCCTTAAAAGTCTCAAAACAATATTATGTAAAAGCTTTAAATTTAAACACATGTACAAGAAATATAATGAAAAGGGCTGCAATAAAAAAAAAAATCAAACACAATATTATCAGACATGCCAACGTTTTAGAATCAAAAATTCTTTTGTCTCTAAATCTAAATGTTTACCTTTATAACTCCTTCTTTCATTTCTTGTAGCAGTTTGCCCTTAAGTTCTTTTTCCATCTGCGGGTAAAAAAAGAATCTTTGTGAGGGCGCGTTTGAGAGAGCTTCTTTGGGTGTTCCACTGTTGCACCAAATGGCTAAACTCATCCTGAAAACGTAGAGCAAAGAAAATTCTTTACCTTTTGTATTTTCACTCTTCTCAGTGCATGGGACAAATAACATTAGAATGAAGCCAATAGAATTGTTGTGCCCTTCCGTCTATTGTGATAGGGGACACATAACATTAGAATGAAGCAAACAGAATTGTTGTGCCCTTCCATCTATTGTGATAGGGGACACATAACATTAGAATGAAGCCAACAGAATTGTTGTGCCCTTCCATCTATTGTGATAGGGACACATAACATTAGAATGAAGCAAACAGAATTGTTGTGCCCTTCCATCTATTGTGATAGGGGACACATAACATTAGAATGAAGCCAACAGAATTGTTGTACCCTCCTATCTATTGTGATAGGGGACACATAACATTAGAATGAAGCAAACAGAATTGTTGTGCCCTCCCGTCTATTGTGATAGGGGACACATAACATTAGAATGAAGCCAACAGAATTGTTGCAGTCCTCCCATCTATTGTGATAGGGGACACATAACATTAGAATGAAGCCAACAGAATTGTGTTCCCTCCCGTCTATTGTGATAGGGGACATAACAGAATGAAGCAGACAGAATTGTTGTGCCCCTCCCATCTATTGTGATAGGGGACACATAACAGAATGAAGCAGACAGAATTGTTGTGCCCTTCCATCTATTGTGATAACTTTAACATTAGAAAAAACAAATAAAAAACTTAAATCCCAAACATAAGCAAAGGGACAAACAAAACACAACTAAAAAAGAATTTTAAAGAGTCCAAGATAAAACAACATTTGAAAAGCAGAAAATTTTTTAAACAATGATAGGGGAAATAACATTTGAATGAAAATAATTGCATGTGTCTTACTCTGTGATAACTTAAATTGTAGAAAAATCTTGAAAAAAAATAAATGCAAACATAAGCAATTTAAAAAAAAAAACACAAAAAAAGAATATTAAAGAGTCCAAGATAAAATTGCATTTGTTCAACATAAAATTTCTTTAAACACATGATACTATATATTGTTTTGATTGAAAATAAGTGCATGTGTCTTACTCTGTAGTACAATTGTTTAATATCTTCAAAATAAGTACATGTATCTTACTCTGTAGTACAATTGTTTAATATCTTCAAAATAAGTGCATATATCTACTCTGTAGTACAATTGTTTAATATCTTCAAAATAAGTGCATGTGTCTTACTCTGCAATTACAATTGTTTAATATCTTCAAAATGTTTAAATCTTACTCTGTAGTACAATTGTTTAATATCTTCAAAATAAGTGCTTACTCTGTAGTACAATTGTTTAATATCTTCAAAATAAGTACATGTGTCTTACTCTGTAGTACAATTGTTTAATATCTTCAAAATAAGAAGATGTAGTCTGCTCATCATCTTCATCCATCTTGACAGAAATGTTCAACAATCCTTCTTCCTCCGCCATCATAAGTTTGAGGTACTGGTCGTCTTTCAGGTCCTTCACAGGTTTACTTCTGATGTATTTTATAGTGAAGCAATTGTGGCTTTCATCTACGATCTGAAACAGATACGAGGATTGTCAATATAAGAGTGGCAATATAACTTTTAACTGGGACACCAACTTCAAGATAAATTAAAAGACTAAAAAAGGAATAAATAGTTTTCAGGACATTTTTCCCCATTTCAGTGACTTTCTTTTGTTTCAATAAAATTTAACCTGTTCACCATATGTGATGATCTCAGGTAAATTTAGAGGAAACAGTAAGGTGAAAGAAGTAGAACCTACCAGTACCACCCGTCGACCGCCCACCCGTTTCAGCACAGTGTGAGGAACACAAACAAAACCAATATTAAAATATGATGCAATACATGAGAGTCAAAGTGCCTTTCTCTCAAAAAATCCAATGTAAAATAAAAAAGAGACAAAGCATAATTAGTCACAATGATTGATACCTTCATGCCTTTCTTAGTTGGATGGACTCAAGAATTTGGCTCGCTCCTGGAAGGCAGTTCGTACACTTTGTCGAACGAGAGGATCATGGGATAGCTGCATAGCTACCATATGTTGGCATCCTTTCAGGACATCTTCCTCTGTAGGGAATAACCTGGTCAAAAAGAAAGTAGGGCAGATTCTGTGAGCATTTCATGAACAAATTACATAGAACTCAAAATGAGTGAAAACTACAAGATTTTAAAGCAAAACTTCACAAAAATACATGAAACGACAAAACTCAGGAATGCTCAATATATGAACATATGCTGTTACAACCTTTAGTATGAATCTTGAATACATAAAAAAATAAAAACAAGCTCCTTCATAGCTTGTAAGTCCCTAGAGCTAGAGCTTATCCCCAGTTTCTGTAGTGGCAAATGGAACAGGCGTGACAAGATCACTTCCTGGACAGGACATTGGTCTGTCATACATATTTTCCTTCATGCTATAACTGGTACTTCCTATTGTGAGGAAAACACATTGAGCGTCTTTCCAAAGGACACAACATAGGGCCAAGTGAAAAAAACAACTAAAGCAATGACCTTTCGGTATTAATGTTGACAGTGAACCAGCGAACCACCAAGTTTGCTTTAATGTCAAGTTTGGTTTTCATTCAAGATTAATTTTTTTACAGACATTATTGCGTCTTTTTAGAACAGCATATCATTTGAATCTTTTTTTTTTTTTTATTGGCAGGGGGTATTAGATCAAAAGAAGAAAACATGCAGATAAAAACAACTCAACATAACTTACGTGGAGACATAGTCTTTAGCTAACTCCAAAGGCTCTAAAGGACACTGGCTAACATCGTGACGTTGATAATTGTCCCGGATATTTTCACCAAATTCATGAGGCTTGAGGCCGAACTGGCGGGTAATTTCATCTGAAGTAAGAATGCATTTGGAGAAAAATATGTGAAAGAAAGCATGGGAAAACTTTTCACCAGTTAGTCGCAACAAGAAACAAGAATTGAGTGAATGAGATGTCAAAAAAGAGTGGAGGACATTTAATTTCATATTTTCTTTTCTTAGTTTCTCTTCCATCACGATACGGAAAGAAATCTAAGATGCAATTCTTTAAAACAAAATGCGTCAACTAGACAGTACACCTTTTGATTCTTTGGAATCTGACCTGTCCACCATATGCTGTGATCTTGGGGTGAATTAAGAGGAAACAGAAAGATGAAAGAAAGCCGTGTGAAAGACTTAAAAGAAAGAAGTAGCACATACCATTAGTGCCCGCCAACCGCCCACAGACAACTTACCATTCTAATTCATAAAAAACAATTACTCTGTAAGAGATAATATAAAGAAATAAAAACGGCATCCTAGTGTCTACAAAATCTTTACAACACTACAAGAACTGTAGCATCAACAGCCTCTCACCCAGCCTTGCGTTCAGACACATGGAGTATCCACTGCGCCTGGTGGCCTGTTTCATGGCAGTGCCTTTCTGCTTGGGCTCCTGGTCGGCCTCGCCTTCTTCTCGGGGTCGAGACTGTTCTGTGTTGCGCATGTTGGGAATTTCAGTGGCCGTAGTAGAGCAGGAAATTCTGATAAACGTCTCGCAACTCTTCCATTGTCTGAACTGTTTTCACTCTGTGTCAATTCAAAGGAGAAAATTTTACAACCTATTCTTCTTTCTACTCTAGAGCTGCACAAACAGCTTCTCAATATCACAGATACACCAAAAAAATTTTTTTTAATGAACTGACCGGCTGACAAGGATGTAAAAAACAAGACATCCCCACCCTACCAAGACCCGCTAAAACAGCAAATGAACAAAACAAAAAATAATGAGTTCTTAACAACAATAAAACAAGTAAGCTTTCTGCACCTTTATAAAACCAATGAAACGGCAAACCACTCTTTCCAGACATTGTCATCAGACTTGTCTTCACCAGTCTGTGTGCTCTCGTTTGAGGCTCTAAATCTTCAGTAAAGTACAGTAAATGGCAATGCAATGGATTTATCTTTAATGTGCACTACCTACACAAAGAAGTGAATGACGATGTGAACGTGTGAACCATACGAAAACGATGTGCGTGTCCATACCTGCTTATTTCATCATCAGTGATTGGGCGAAACAGCACGGCTGGTTTGTCAGGGTCTGAATACTGCTCATAGAGGTAATCCTTCATTTTTTTTTCAAACAAACGCATTAGGTTCAAACGTCGAAATGTGAGTTGCATCCACTGGAACGTATACAAAAAGAAGTTTAGACACACACATTACACAAAATGAAGTTTATACACACACATTATACAAAATGAACAAAAATGGCACTACAATCCTCATGGAATAATAAAAAGTCATAACGCATACAAAAGAAGTTTAGACAAACATTACACAAAATGAACAAGAATGGCACTACAATCCTCATGGAATAATAAAAAGTCATAACGCAACTTAGACAAACATTACACAAAATGAAAAGAAGTTTAGACATACACAAAAGAATAGACAAACATTACACAAAATGAACAAGAATGGCACTACAATCCTCATGGAATAATAAAAAGTCATAGCTGTTTCTTTTTTCTCGTAGATGACAGTGTTCGATATCAAATCTTACCAAGAGCCTAAATTAGTTCTCTTTCCTCCTTTCTGATTCTTTTCTGAATTTAGTAACATTTCATCCTTTCTGAATTTAGTAACACTTCATCATTTCTGAATTTAGTAACATTTCATAATTTCTGGTTCATACTTAATTCTACTCTAATATAAATATGTCCATTTTATTCCGGAATCAACTCTCTTATTTAAATTTAAACTCTTATAGGGCAGATGGTGATGGAAAAGCAGAGGGGCGTACTGTGTCCGTGTGTGTGTGTGTGTAAGTAAAAGCCATTCTACTTTTCAAAGGAAGTCAACTTAGTAAAACAATCGTTGCAAGAAATTTAAAGTTTAACAAACCTTTCGTCCCAGTAATACACTCGCCAGAGGTCGTTGATATTCAGTTCTGGCTCTACGTATTCTTTACGGTAGAAAGCAATGAAGGGCACCTACAATATGATATGAAAAAGCATATTACGAGTGTCAGAGATATGAAAACACACATAAGCTGAAAATCAGCGAATTAATTGACATGATTGAAACAAGGCAACAAAGAACATTTTCAAATGGGGGGGGGGACCTTGTTCAATAATTTTCCATGAAAAAAAACTAAATTTTATTCCAAATCAACAAATGAAAAATGACAATGCACACTGTGTGACTACTCTACCATAAGAAGCACTTTGTCAGTGTGCTAACACATTCACTTCAATCAGACTTATGCGAAAGTTGAACTGATTCATCTTAGCACTCCTCATCCTATGATCTATCTTGGTAGGAAATGAGGCATTGACGATACTTAAGAACAATGTAAGTTTATATCGCCAAAATAAAAGGAGTTGGCGGCTTTTTTGCTCACTTTTCTAAAAATTTTAAAAACACCCACTGACCACTTTCATATCTCTCTCTCTCTCTCTCTCTGTCTGTCTGTCTGTCTGTCTGTCTGTCTGTCTGTCTGTCTGTCTCTCTCTCTCTCTCTCTCTCTCTCTCTCTCTCTCTCTCTCTCTCTCTCTCTCTCTCTCTCTCTCTCTCTCTCTCTCTCTCTCTCTCTCTCTCTCTCTCTCTTTCTCCCTGCGAAGTTTGCATTCCTAGCTCATTTTTAAAAAAATGATAAAATAGACAAAAGAGCAAATAAATTCTGTGCAGTCGAAACAATTAGGAGAAGACAAAACAACTGCTCACCTCCTGCCTCTGGTTCCATGAAACCCAAAGCCTGTTTGATCTTACTGGTCATCATGTTGGAGGTAAAAGCGATTGAAATTGTTAAGGCGCCTAGATGATCCATGTCAAGGTACGACTGGATTGATACAGAGAGGAGACGAGAACATGTGTCAATCTATGTGAAACGCCGCTGTATGAAAACTGTTTTCACTTCACAAAACAATAAACCCACAAGATGATAATAAAACTGGTAAAATAATTTTTAAAAATAGGGGGAAAACATAGAATAAGAAGATAAATAAGGACAAGCAGATGAAGATTACATCATGGTAATAATAATAATAATAATAAAGGTAATAATTAATATAATTAAAATAATAATAATAATAATAATAATAATAATAATAATAATAATAATAATAATAATAATAATAATAATAATAATAAAAGTAATAGTAATAATAATAAAAAGCAATAGTACTAATATTTTTTTTGTAGCTGAAGGGTGTTAAAATCAATCTCATGTCTACACTTGTTTACTTTCTAAATGGCCATTTCCTAAATATTTCTTTTTTAAGCTTCACTGATTGCCATCATTTATTATCTATCTCTATAACTTTTTTTTTTAAATAATATGGAGGAAAACCAATACTGTCAATGCACCTGTTGTGAAAGGCAAGGCGTCAAGAAAGCTTGCTTGTAAATCCACTCGGCCTCTTCTTCAAGCTCTTCATTGGAGGCTTTAACGGGAACTCTGCGTAGCTGTATAAAAAACAAACATAACAAAGCAATGATTAATTGACATGTCCAATACCAAAACTTATACTGCGACCTTCATTGATTGACATGTTCGATCATAAAAACTTATACTGCGACCATCATTGATTGACATGTTCGATCGCAAAACTTATACTGCGACCATCATTAATTGACACTGGTGAAATCTTAAGGATAACAAAATAAAATCTTAAAAAGCAAAAGAATTAACATGAAAATAAATAAAGAGTGACTTACTTGAAAACGCTCAGGGAAATCTTCCTTTCTTATAACATTATCTGCATCAGTGAAGTGGCCCCTTTCAACTCACTTGGTTCAAAAACCTTGGAAGAAAAACAGATTTCAAAAACGTTTAAATTCCAAACCAGTGTATCAACATAGGCATTTGTGAGTCAAAAGCAGTTGAAATGCCCCACAAAATATGACATTCACACAACATAATGCACTACTGCAAACCAATATCAGTTTTAGTATCGAAAAATAATTTCAAAATAAAGAAAGAAATAAAAAGTTAATTAATCAATTAATTAATATAACTATAAAGAAGAGAGACAAACAACTACCTAAAGTATGACAGCAGAATAAACACTTGATTCCCATATCTACGAGGGAGCATCTGGGAGTACCGATATCAAAAATGCAAATCCTAATCGTTTCACTTAGCGAACGTTAAGCGGAGAACAGTAAGGGGTGCCCATGTCTGAGAAGAACTTTACTCTTGACTTTTACTCCCAATGCCATAGACATTACAATGATTCACTCAATCACCAACTCAAATCCCACGTAGTATGTATGTGACAGTGGCAAGTGCACTCAATCTAGCTCGGCCTTGCTCTAGCACCTGCCTCTACATTTGATTTAACCAGAACTCCACACCACAAGACCTAACCTCAGTAAGCTCCACACCACAAGACCTAACCTCAGTAAGCTCCACACCACAAGACCTATCAGTAAGCTCCACACCATAAGACCTAACCCCAGTAAGCTCCACACCACAAGACCTAACCCCAGTAAGCTCCACACCATAAGACCTAACCCCAGTAAGCTCCACACCACAAGACCTAACCCCAGTAAGCTCCACACCACAAGACCTAACCCCAGTAAGCTCCACACCACAAGACCTAACCCCAGTAAGCTCCACACCACAAGACCTAACCCCAGTAAGCTCCACACCATAAGACCTAACCCCAGTAAGCTCCACACCACAAGACCTAACCTCAGTAAGCTCCACACCACAAGACCTAACCTCAGTAAGCTCCACACCACAAGACATAACCTCAGTAAGCTCCACACCACAAGACCTAACCTCAGTAAGCTCCACACCACAAGACCTTACCTCAGTAAGCTCCACACCACAAGACCTAACCTCAGTAAGCTCCACACCACAAGACCTAAACTCAGTAAGCTCCACGCCACAAGACCTAACCTCAGTAAGCTCACGCCACAAGACCTAACCAGTAAGCTCCACGCCACAAGACCTAACCTCAGTAAGCTCCACACCACAAGACCTAACCTCAGTAAGCTCCACACCACAAGACCTAACCTCAGTAAAAGCTCCACACAAGACCTAACCTCAGTAAGCTCCACACCACAAGACCTAACCTCAGTAAGCTCCACACCACAAGACCTAACCTCAGTAAGCTCCACACCATAAGACCTTACCCCAGTAAGCTCCACACCATAAGACCTAACCTCAGTAAGCTCCACACCACAAGACCTAACCCCAGTAAGCTCCACAACACAAGACCTAACCTCAGTAAGCTCCACACCACAAGACATAACCTCAGTAAGCTCCACACCACAAGACCTAACCTCAGTAAGCTCCACACCACAAGACCTAACCTCAGTAAGCTCCACGCCACAAGACCTAACCTCAGTAAGCTCCACGCCACAAGACCTAACTCAGTAAGCTCCACGCCACAGGACCTAACCTCAGTAAGCTCACGCCACAAGACCTAACCTCTGCATGAATTGATATAAAAAAATTCATTTAAAAAAGCTACACTATTAAATAGTAGATTATGAGATAAAAAGACTTACATCAAAAATGCTCTTCCGTGATGTCTTCTTTCGACTCCCCTTCTTGGGTGGGCTCTCCGTCTTCATCCTCTTCCATGTACTAAAACAGGATAGAAGCAACCTCTAAGTTATGGTGATGATTTAAAACAAAAAGTAAAAATGATAAGCAAACTTTTTTTTAAAAACAAACAAATTTAAACTATAATGATTCTAAAAGGTAGAAACGCTATCAAATTGCAATGTTGTTCCTAATAGATTTTCAAAGCGTTTACAGAATTAAAAGACCTTTTTTCTTTTTAAATTACACTCGGTTTTGCAATGAAATAAATCACAACTAAGAGATTTTGTGGAGGGACAATGAAATTCCAATGATAAGGAAGAACAATAGGAGATGACAGAAACAATTACCAATAGAGAAAAAGCTTAAAGAGAATTTGAAGACCTACAAAATACACTGTCCGACGTCACCAACACGGTGATTACAGAAATGATGATGGTGACATGATCAAAAATATATAATGATAATGTCAATAAAAATAACCCATGTTTACTCAGACAATTCAAATGAAACGTTTGAGGCGCACCACATTAAATACAAACATCCTAAATAAATAGCACGAATCGTACTTTAAATCTCCATAGAAAAATAAACGAAGCAATAAAGGGATAAAAAAAAAAAAAAATGTATTACATATAATGTGTGCAAGACAGTAATGAGAGGTATGAGATTTACAACTCGCTCACACTCTATGACATAACAGAGAACATGACAAGATTTTCTACCATCCTCTTCCTCAGAGTCCATGTCGCCATCTTTACCAAAGTCCTCCAAAATCGAAATCCACCCCAAAAATCTCCTGTGCTTCTTGAAGGGAACTGAATCACAAAGAAGATTATTTAAAAATTTTAAAAAGAAATTTAAAAAAAAATTAACACCTAAGATAAAAAAAGGTATTGACTTATACAGATTGGTTATAATCGTACAAACCATTGCAAATTGAAGCCCTACAGATATACAAACAAAACCATTGAATGAAACTAAAATAAAAATTATTTACGGTAGGAACATATACACACTGACATGTATGAAATCTGTAAAAGAGTCAAATATAGGAACATGAATTCTGATTTTGTCGAACATGATTACATGAAAGGTAAACTGCGTTCATATGTCCATCAACGCCTTGAGGACAGTCTATCACTATATTGTAAATGCTCAACATGTTACTCTTACATGAAAGGTAAACTGCGATTCATATGTCTATCATTCTGATTTTGTCGAACATGTTACTCTTACATGAAAGGTAAACTGCGTTCATATGTCTATCATTCTGATTTTGTCTTAACATGTTACTCTTACATGAAAGGTATATGTCTGTCATTCTGATTTTGTCGAACATGTTACTCTTTTGAAAGGTAAATCATGTCTTATATCATTCTGATTTTGTCAACATGTTACTCTTACATGAAAGGTAAACTGTCATGTCTATCATTCTGATTTTGTCTATCATTCTGATTTTGTCTATCACATTTTGTTACTTTCTTACATGAAAGGTAAACTGCGTTCATATGTCTGTCATTCTGATTTTGTCGTTCTCAGTGCGGCAAAGGCTCTGTTCATTGCTGATTTTGTCGAACATGCCACTAAGAGCAACCAAATTTTGCACATGTGTTCTATTAATGATCCCAAAATTTTCGTTTTCCTTTGAAGAATTTGTCTACCAAAAGTGACATTTGATTAACGGAAAATTTCAATGTTTCCCCTTCTATGAGAAAAATCTTCATTCTACTTCAAGCCGTCATTTTCGACAGGTTTTATAATTAAAAGTTGGAACAGTATTGCTCATGCCTAATACTCATCTGAACAGTATCATTGTTGCTGAGGGCGATTATACTTGTATAAAAAATATACTTAATCATGCCAAAATGATGAGGAATATAGTTTACATATCCATCAAAAACTAGACAGCGAGACGACGTGAAAAACTTATATTTCAGATAGAGCTTTAAGTGATGAAAGACAACAACAACAAAAATTAAGCTTGGCGCTTACGCATCATTGTGAATTCTATGTTTCTTTTTCTTTTTCCCTTTGAAATGGAATTGCCTTCCTCATCAACAATAAAGTCGTCCACATCTGAAATATCAAAAACAAGAACAGTTTACAAAACATCATCAGGTGAAAACATCCGTTTGAATGAAATTTGCTATATGTGGTGGTATCAAAATGAAAAGGGAGAGATGAGAAACGGGTTTTGTAAAAGAATGAAAAAAAGCAGCAGAACTTATAGCCAACATCCACACAAAACTAAGAACAATTTTTAAAAAATTTGTTTTTTAAAAGGTAAACGATCCCCCAAGTATAACCTAACAGCCCAAAAAAGAGAAAAAAATAACAAAAAAACAACAAAGCATTAACGAATCCAAAATTGTATTGTCTAAGTTAAAACCATTATTCTAATGTTACATTACCAGATTCTTCCTCTGAGTCAAATTGTTGAAGATTGTTGCCCTCTTCCACATCTCTGTTTCTTCAGCATTATCCCCATCTTCTGCATCTTCATCAAATAGCTGCTCCTCAATGGCATGTTTGCCTGTGCGAAAAGACAGAAACCTCTTTATAAAAAGTTTCAGAAACTAGAAGTTACTAATTAAAAAATGATGTTCTATATCTCAAGTGAGAAACAAATTATAATGGGTTTTAAATCAAATTAAATATTTTAAAAAACAAACAAAACAGAAATAAGAGACCTTCCTTAGTAGAATAGGTTTCATAACAAGAGCTCTTATGTTGAGGAGAGATATATTTATATATCTATCTATATTATTTATATATGTGAAAGTTTCACAAGTTAGGTAGAGATTTAGATTAATACGTAGTTGTTAACAAAAGCAAAGCGCCAAATCGAACTGAGACTAAGACTGGAACAATGCCTGAATCTCAATCTCAAACAGAAGTTTCCATGCTGGAAATCGACAATTTTTAACTCGTTTCTTCCGACATTCGTCATTCCTGCCATTCAAATCGCAAATATCCGGATACAAAATTTTGAAACTTTTCGTTTGGTGGAAAAATGTCGGAAAAAGGCAAAAATTCGGGGCAATTGATAAAATTGCCGGTATCTCACCTAAAGGCGATAAATTTTATAACAAATATATATATATATATATATTTCAGACCTTCCATTTTCTCCGCCTTTAGGCAGAATGCCGGCAATTTTATCAATTGCCAAATTTGCCGACATTTTTCCACCGAACGAAAAATTTATTTAATTTGTAAAACACACATTGCTAACTTTTGATAAAGAAATTAGAAATCTAGACTAAAAGTGGAATTTTTTTCTTCTTAGTGTTTGTGATTGAATGTGAATCATTGTCTATTTATGTGAACATAGTCTACACATATTGTTTGCTTGTAGTATGTCTTCATGTTAAATAAACTCAAAACCCCAAAAAGAACAAATCTACATAAATTTCAAAATGTTGCACCAGTAAAAAATTGATTGAACTAAAAATAGGCAATTTCATAACAAATTTTACAAAAGGAGAAAATCCTGGAATCGTTGAGCACATTGTAAAATCATCTTTCAGTTGTCTTTGCAACATAGGGACCTTACATAATTAAACTAAAGATAAAACAAAGACAAACAGAAATTGTTATGAGCCTTACCACCATCCCCTGTTCCGTCTTCATCTTTATCACTGTCTTTCGGCTATCTTTCAACATTTTTATACGCTTTCTTTTTTATGCTGGAAAGAGATTGCAAAAGGGAATGATAATAAAAATTACAATATGATGAAATTAAATTGGCATTTAGTTGACAACATTAGGTTTTTAAACAACGACAAAGGGTCTATCTAAGGTACAAAATATTTTTAGAAAGCATCCTACAAAGACAGTCATAAATTTTTAGCAGATCAGAAAACATTTCCTTATGGTTATTAGAAAAAGTCACGTTGTTACCAAAATATATATAAATATAAAAAATCAAACAAAAACTGACAACTTACTTTCTATTGATTTTGATCCCCAAATTGTCATCAATGAGACTGAAATCCTCATCATCCAATTGATCATCTAAATCAGAATCATGCTTTCTTTTGTTATCTTCATCATTTTCACTTCCCCTCCTCTTCTTCTTTCTCCCTCTACATCTTCATTGATAAAATCTTTCATCTCCTCAGCAATGGCCTCTTCATCTGTAAAGACAACAAAAATACAATGACATAGCCATAAAAGTCTCTATATACTATTTACATGTTAAAAGTTAAAGCATCATACAAAAAAACTAAACAAAACAAATAAAAGAAAGAAAACGGCTATTCACTTCATTCTTGAAGCCTCTCTTGTCAAAATAGTGAAGAAATATGAGAAGAATTATAATCATTTTATTGCTCTCTATAATTTTTAAATAAGTTGAAGTAACTTTTATATTAATCACAAAGCAAGAAAACAAAAATAATGTATTTTAAAAATGCTTCTCCCCCAAATTTGTAACTTTATAAAACACAGAATTTAAATCAATCAAAAAATGTATCGATATTCTGACTTAACAATATATATATATCATGGCTGATTCTGACCCACAAATTTTAAAGAAACATAAAAGCAAATAAAAAACAAATAAATTATAACAATATAAAAAAAATATTCTAAAAACCCACAATGAAAGGTTACAGTACCTATTTCTTCATCTTCATCCTCGCCATCAGATATCTGAACAGCCCGTTTTCTCTTTTTGACCGTTTCTTTGGATATCTTAACTTCACCTTCAGACAACTCTCCCTCTTCTGAGGAGAGATCAGACTCTTCCGCCTCATTATCTACAAAAGCAGACATCTTTATATGGTATCCAAAATAATCTGATGAGGAGAAAAAGGGATGAAATCAAATGATAGAAATCAGATGCTTTTAAAGTTTTCTAAAAAAAAAGAACAGTATTAAGACACAATGATGTCAATATAAAAGCTGTATCTGCTTTCCTATACAAGGCATAAAATTGAATTTGATTATTTCTCTGTTCCTTATAAGCAGGTCCTGAAAGCTAATTTTGTCCCAAATGGGACAAATCTAGCTAGCTGAATTATTGGACGGAGCAGTTCTTTCCCTTCACAATGATATGATAAAATGACAGTGATTTTGCCTGAAGCATTGCGTTTGTACTCATTTTAATCATCATGTTGAACTCAATCAATTTTTGAAGAATTGTCCTGAACATTGCCTTGGATCACCAGGTATCAAAAGGTGCCATCAAATCTGAGTATACGTTAACTGGAGCAGTTGAAACAGGGTTGACAAAAGAAGTTGAGAGCCTCAAGGTTTTGATAATGACTTTTCAGAGTATTTTCCTTATTATGTTTTCTAGGTTTAAGTGAGCTGTCTTACATTTTTAAAAATCACAAGAATCGCAATGCATAAACTTCAAACACAAATATATCTCAAAATATACTTTTTCGAGAGGTGTTTCTTTTTTTGCTCACATTTTCCAACTGATTGACTAGAAATTTGGTACAGACCTTTAATTTCAATGTATGTATAAAACAAGACTATATATAATAGATGTTATTTTGCATACTTTCTGAGATCTGAATATTTATAGAGGTGAAAAAAATTGTTGTAAATATCAACAGTTATATACGCAATTTTCAACATCCCATAAAACTAAAGTTTGACAGATGTGCCCAAACCAATGCATACTTTTGTTCTTTGTAAATAAAGACGTGTACCAATTTTGAAACGCAGTAGCATAGAAATTAATGCTTAGCAATAAATTTCCAAGTTATTTTGTGCAGGTCAACCCACATGAGTTGGAAGATGATATAGCTGAAAACAAACTAAGCTTTCTACATAGAGAATAATCGCCTTCTTCTAACGAATACAAAAAACAATCGTCCGTGGGCGGAAAAGTTCTGGGTTCAGAACTCAATATCAATTATTAACAAATATTACTTGTTGGCTTACACAGCCAGTAAGGAATCTAAGACTTAAATTGCTACATTATAAATGACTTAAACCGTGAGACTCAACGATATTTTATTTGGCATTTTATATGACAAACTTAATGCAAACAAAAGTACAGTCGATAAGATCAATCACATGCTTTTGATAGCTAAATTATGCATATTAGCAAATTCAAATATGGCACTGTCAAAAACGTTGAATACCAGCTGAGACAAAATATTGATGATGGTAATACGGTTTCTAAATTCCTCCTCTAGGCTTACTTTTTTTTTAAACATGCGTAACTAACCTTATAATATAGTTCCTTATAAATATATGCACAAAGTATTTATACAACCCAAACAACTAGTACCCAGTTAGGGAGGCTGGGAAAAAAAAAGAACTCAAAATGTGACAGTCAAAGTCATCTTGCGTTATAAATTTTAAAAGTGACCCTCAGACCCTTCCTCCCATTAAATGGCTTTCAGAAGTTGTGTCAAAGGAAGAGAAATTCTTGTATACTTTGTCACAGGATAGGGATCAACCATTTTGACATTGCTACGGAACTAGTCCGTTCAAAGAGCAAACGAATCTCAGATTTTTGGGCCATTGAACAGCTTTAACTGCTTCATGGGCGCTAAATCTCTGCCCACACATGTCATGTACCCATTAGAGGTAAGGGCCAACTGAGTAGTATACAATCAGCCCGAACAGGGAGATGCCCAGCATGAGTTTGACCACAATGCCAGACAATTACCATTTACCCACATTTCAACCTATGAGTCCTATATGCTATAGAGCATTAAAATAATCTAAGAATAAATGTATACACATAGATCCATTGGTCCCTGGCTTAATAATAAGTTACGTTATGGCATCAAACTGAATGAAATGAAATGTCAGATATGGTTATGGGGGTCACAACAATAACAAACAGATTCAATAATCCAATAAACTTGATTAAAATGACACTTGACAGGCGATGTTGATTAACGGAGCTTCTACTGCATAGTGATTGCAGTTAAAAAGAGAAGAATAGAAAAAATGGTCATCTGTTACTACAGTAGGTTACATTGTCATCGGATAGGTAATATGAAGAGTGGTCACAATACCCGCAAAAGTTGAAGAAGTGGAAAAATTCAAAGTAGATATTTTGGCCATTACAGAAACAAAGAAAACAGGACAAGGAATAGAAAATGTAGGATCGAATCATATTTAATCTTCTCAGGAGTAGATGTCAAAGATAGAGTTAGAGCAGGAATAGGCCTCCTGGTGCATAAAAGGCATGAAAAGCTACTAGAAAGTTGGAAAATTTATAAGCCCACTGCTATTAGAGGTAAATATTAAACCAAAAGGACGAGAAATTAAATTAATATAATAGCTTTTATGGACCAAATGAAGAAATCAGCAAGAGAATCCAAAAAGCAAGTAATGTAATCCTACTCTCCTATGGCAGCGAAACCTGCACCTTAGACAGTAGAGTGGAGGCAGCTGAAATGAAATATCTAAGAAGAGTAGTAAGGAAAACTAAAAGAGACAAATTCAGAAACATAACAATAAGAGATCAAAACCAAAGCAGATGGTATAAAAACTAAGATAGAAAACAAACCAATTGAGATGGTTTGGGCATGTAAACAGAACGAATGACAATAGAATAGCTAAATCAGTATACAGTGCTTAAGTCCAAGGTAAAAAACCAAAAGGCAGACCTCGGAGAAAGCGAGAAGAAGATATAAATGAGACATTGAAGGAACAGAATATGCCAGGACGGGGCATCCTGGAGATAGATCATCTCGGCATCTGAACCCATACACCGAAAGGTAGAATGGGAACTGATAAAGAAAGAAAGAAAGTAATTACATGCCACCTTGAAAACAAAAATCGAATGGAGTGTAGCAGTTGTACATAGCTGTCAACCCCCAGAGCCATTTGAGAGTGAGATTTGGATAAAACAATCAAGGAGTTTGGACAAAATAAAAACGGGAGATGTAAATTTTTAGTCACCAGCAAACAAACGACAATGAAGAGTTCTGTTGAACTACTCAAACATTAAAACTAAAACCGGTAATTTCGGGGTTTATCGGCGTAAAAGAAAGTAGGTCAAATTTGTACTCAATTGGTGGTAACGGCATATTTAGAGGTGAGAATGAAGAAATTTATCCACAAGCCCTTACCTTGAACCTCCTACCAAACACCATAGAGAGAGAGGAGAGAGACGGAAAGAGAGGTGAGAGAGAGAGAGAGAGAGAGATAGAGAGAGAGAGAGAGAGAGAGAGAGAGAGAGAGAGAGAGAACAGTATTAACATAATATCAGTACTTACGCCCGACCTTAAAGGAACAATCAATACAGTATAAATATTAATAAAAGTAGGCCAACATATAGGTCTCAGAAAAGGTTATTGGAGAGACAAATATTTCAAAACAATATTCAAGCCTACATGCCTACACTGATCACGAGGTTGTATACTTTATGGACGATGCTATTTTCACCGTACGGTGATAATAGTTTGTAGGCTATTTTCACGTACGGTGATAATAGTTGGGTAGGCTATTTTCACCGTATGGGTGAGGTGAAGTTTGGTAGGGAGTTTTCACCGAACTGTCACATTATTATATTATGTTGCCTAGATGTTTTTGACCCTTAGATAAGTTATAATACCTAATTTTACATGTTGGTGACACTTTGCCTTTCTATGTGTTTTACTTTAAAATGCTGTTATTATTTACTTCTTATGTTTTATACGTAATTATAGTGGAAGAATGAAAAGGAAACAGAAGCATGAGTGAGTAGAGATGGATTAACAGTTGTCAAGTGCAAACAAAGAGGTGTATGTGTGTGTGTGGGATATATATGCTGTAAGTATATGGCAGGTTTCACAAAATGGTCCATCCCCATTTCCTTTTTGTCAAAATGTACATGTTATATTTTTACAAGTGTTATATACCATGCAAAAGCTTAGGAACATGAAGATTCCAGATATATGACTTTAAGAGATAGCAAAGGACTGTGGAGCAAGTAAATTAGCTTTTTAAAGTCATGTTTTTCAGTCAAGGGGCATAACTGTGAAAATTCTAGGTCCAACGCCAGTACGTAATGTTACGGAACTGCATGGCCCGTCGACGAGGTTTCTCTGGCGTTTATTTAGTGACGTAACGCTTGGGCATCTGGTTTGGAGAGTTTCCTGACTTTTCCCTAGTTCTCAATAAGATGTGAAGTCTGTGTTGTGTTTCCCGACACCTCGGGCGTGGAGCCGACGGTCGGTGCCTTACCGTTGATCAGATGACTCGCGCGATCCGGATCGTGTGGATGATGAAAAATGAAAACCAATGCCTTTTGTCCCGTTTTTTGTAAAATTCTGTGATTGTACGCCTTTATACTATCCTTATTACGTGTTACGGGTTTATCGTGTGTACCATTCTGCTCAAACTGGTACGGTAAACTTCACGACTTATAATTTTAACGAGTGAGGATGCGATAGTATAGGCCGATATTTGCCAATAGAGAGAGAGAGAGAGAGAGAGGAGAGAGAGAGAGAGAGAGAGAGAGAGAGAGAGAAAGAGAGAGATGCACCAGCAACAAAACCCTCGCCGAAAAGAAAGCGCTTTTGACGACAATTGTTCCTTTCTCCCCGTACGAGCCCCCCCCCCCCCCCACCATCACTTCTCCGCTACTCCCGTCATCACTCACCCCCCCCCCTCTCTAACTATCTACAGTCACATAGAGCGCCCCACTAGACTAGCACAAACTTGTCTTTATCGATCGATAATTGCTTCGCAGAATACGGGACGGGATGGGAGCGGTGGCTGGCAAATCTTGAACTCTACTTGAACCTGTGCTATTAGTATTATTTTCTCTCTCTCTCGTTGAAATGCGTTTTTAGTAATATTGTATTGTTATGCCAAGGAGACTGTGCACAGTGGAGACGTAAAGTCACTATCATTGTAATGGACTTCTAAACCTCCCGTATTGCCAATTATCTTGTCTTTATTATTAGAACATAATAAATCATGAAAGCCTATTGATTGCCGGACTTCTTTACATAAGTTTCACTCACGATAAGCCAAAGCAGGTTTTGCTAATGCAACCGAATCTAACCTGAACGGTCTCCGAATCTAACCTGATCACAGTCTCCTTTCTGATGTCCGATCATCGTCTACATTTTTGCATGGCCGTAAGAGTAATCCAAAAACAAAATATTCCGCAAAGCCAACCAGACAATTTAAAAACAAAAATTTCATGATTTCCCAATAGGCTTACACGCGATGAACTACGAGACAATAGCTCAACGCAATATTACCGTTATTAGATCTCAGATCGAAAAAAATATTTTTTGTCCGACCATGAGGTCTCGTAGACTGCCAGTAGTCTCATGGTATTCTCACTCTCATTTAGAGTTACCTATGATTTTTTTCGTGTCTTTTACAGAATATATGGTGGTAGGAATACGTTTTCTTTCACTTAAGATAAAAAAACGGCGCTTCTACGTATTTTTCAACTGCTTTTTTCAGCTCTTAATGTGTGTTCATTTGTAGACATCAGTTGTTACATAATAACGAAAATCTGAAACCTGCCTCACGTGATCACTGCAAAAGATGAAAAATATTTAGGACTCACCAAATTTTCTTTGAACAATTCTCTTCCACATGGAATTAAAGAAAACAGAATAAAAGGTCGTTGACCTCACCTACCTTAAGGTGAAAAGGGACTTATTAAAAAGAGGGAAATGTGGTCTGTCTGGATTGCTGACGTTCACACCCAAAAAATATTCACAAAACACACAAATTGAAAGCAAATTTCACAATATTATGTTTTTTATATCTGCGATGTCAGCTATACATGGACCAAATGTTAAGAAGATTCATCAATTAGACTTTGAGAAACATTAATTGAAGAGTTTAAGTATCATTGGGTCCCATTTTGTGAAACCTGCCATATGTATTGTATGCCAATCAACTTGGCAATATAATAGTAAATCTCTTTAACGACGTTTGTAAAAGACTTAGGGGTGTTCATTGATTCAGATTTTTCCTTTAGAAGTCAAGTAAATAACATCATCAGAAAATGTATATGATTTTGAACAGATTTATAAAATACGACACTTATTGTCTAAAGAAGTATCCATCCTCCTAGTGAATTTTCTTGTCTTATCAAATCTTGACTATTGCAATGCACTTTTGGCTAATATTTCAAAAGATACTAATCTGTCACATGATGCATTGCATGCTTTCTGATCGGTGGTAGCTCTTCTGCGTGGCTGAGCCTACTAAAACTATTATTGTATAGTGACAGTGATATTTTTCACTGCTGTCTGTTATTTTCATGGTCAGCGGAAAAAGCACTCCGCTTAGATTATAATACTAGTAGGGAGACTAATGATTATGGGATCACACTATAGTGACGAATACTTCTACTTGAAAGAAAAAAGAGTTTCGAGTTTAGTATTAAACTAGGCAAAGAAACATAGAAGGGGTGAAATACTGACACACATACACATATAAGAGAACTACAGATAGATTTTTTTATTCTAATGTAGCCACATCTAGAATCTAGATACAAGATCTAACCAAGGAGCTTTCACTTAGGACTTCAAAATTAGTCACAACTTATGGTGAATCTCCCACCTAGTATTCATGATCTGTAGTATTGACATTGTATAGAGACTGGAAATGTCAACATTCTTTTCAAGAATAATATCATTATTAGGGCTAGATATATCTAGATCTAGATATATTTTCATACATTGGATCTAGATATGTACAGAAGATCATATGATTATTGCTCAGGTCCATCATTACATGACTGAAGTAAAATTGATTCCTTAATCCATCATTAATGTAGAACCAAAGATCTTGGAAATCTAGAGATTTTAGATCTAAGACGAGATTTACTTTCACAAATGAAAAGTGAGAAGTTCATCCATTATCCGCAAGGTTGCCTTCAATTAAATCATATAAAACATTTGTATTAAGGCACGTTTTCCGATAGTCCTGAAAACTCACGAATAAATAAAGTAAAGGACTTACCTTTTGGATGATAAAACAGATCAAAGATGAGCAAAAAAGATGGTTGTGATATCCTGAACCGGAAGCAATTTCTCCCTAGTGTGATGATTGTCGGTTGACAACGGTAGCCCTTTTTAACCACCGAGCGCTCAGAGGCTATTCGAAATGAGAAGTCAAAGAAAATTCCCATTTGGCAGATATGTTTGAAATGTAAATCTGAGAGGATAGATAAAAACAATTTACAACCTTTAAACAAAATACACCTGTTATTATTGTTGGCCTACCAGTGCTGGAAAACAAGGGCAAGGCAAAAATCCAGACCAGACACCTTAAAAATAATGATGGATAGTGGTTTTTTTTTTTAAATACATAGTAACATACTTGCTAAATGTTTACCTTTTCTTTAACATTTAACAGCTCATTTTTTCTCGGCATTTTGGTGTGAACTTTGGAACGGCATGTTTGCATGAATTTTCAACCACCAGTATAGCCAGTTGTTGCAAAGTCCCAACATCAAATCAACAAAGTTATTGCTCTTCTGAAGTAAAGTTTCTCCATGGAGATTTGATGTTGGGATTTTGCTAATGATATCCCTCTATAGTTTGAGCATTCCATAGTTGATCCTTTTTTATGTATTGGTACTGTTCCCTTTTTCCAGTCATCTGGCACCTGTTTTGACTTCCATGTTTGTAGGCATATTGTATTAGTAGTTTGTATGCCTCTCTCCCTTCAGTTTTTTAATCATTTCTGGATAAACTTGATCTGCTCCTGTGGCTTTTCCTAATTTCACTTTTCTTATAGCTGTTTGGATTTCTTCCATTGATATATCTTCATCTTCAGCTGTCTTCTCTGATTACTTGATACTCTTACTAATTGATCTTTACTCCTTGTTTCATACGTTCTGAGGGATTATGTAATTGGTGAAAATGCTTTCTCAATGTTTCCATGATTTCGCTGTCTTCTTTCATTATTTTTCCTTTGACATTCTTAATTTGTCGTATTGGGCATGCTTTAGTCTTTCTCATGCTCTTCATTGCCCCCCCCAGAACAGTTTTTGTCTAAACTCTTCCCATTGTTCCTGTTTGGCTTTCCTCAGCTTCCTCTTGGGCGATAGTTCTTTTATTCACGTAATCTATCCTATCCTCTGGTCTTTTTGTTTGCAAGTATTTCTTCCAGGCATTCTTTCTTTTCTTTGATCTTAGTCTTGACATTTTCATTCCACCATGCTGTTCTTTTCCTATCTCCTTTAATTTGTTTCCTACCACAGACCTCTTCAGTACAACTGAGAGTGTTTCTTCATACATCTGACACTTTTCTTCTATTGTGCTATCATTCAGATCCATCTGTCTTTCACTGATAAATCTTTTTATCCTAGATTGGCATACCTGTTTTATTATCAGTTAATTTAATTCCTCTATTTTGAGTTTAGTAGCTTTCTTCTTCCTTTTCTGTTTGTTTTCCTCAGTCAGTAATCTCATTTTGGCAATCACTAAGTGATGATCACTAAATATTTCTGCTCCTTTGTTTATTCTTGCATCCAATGTACTGGAAAAATGGAGCTAACTATTATGTAGTCTATCATTGACTTTTCACACCTGTTTTCATTTACTCTTGTATATTTGTGGATATCTTTATGAGGAAAAAAAGGTATTTGGCTATTTTCATGTTATTCTTTAGGCAAAAATATTGAGTCTCTCTTCATTTGGAGAAGTTGTTGTCTCTCCTTCTTTACCTATTACTCCTCCTGATGTTTCTATATTGTTGCTACTAGCGTTTAAATCTCCTAAAACCATTAGTTCCTGTTTGGATTTAAGATTCTCTGCAGCTATTTGTAAATCGTTTTCGAAGGTATCTTTTTCTTCTTTAGTGGTGTCTTCGTTTGGTCCATAAGCTTTAATAATTTAATTTCTCTTCCTTTTAGTTAAATATTTACCTCTAATAGCCATGGGCTTATAAATTTCCAACTTTCTAGTAGCTTTTCATGCCTTTTATGCACTAGGAGACCTACTCCTGCTCTATCTCTATCTTTGACATCTACTCAGAAGATTAAATATGTTTGGTCCTACATTTTCTATTCCTTGTCTTTTTTCTTTGTTTCTGTAAGCCAAAATGTCTACGATACTTTGAATGTTTCCATTTCTTCAACTAATTCTAACTCTTTCCATTTATTGCCCTCATTCCATGTTCCAAAAATCACAGTCCGTGTCGTTTCCATTTTCGTCGTGGAAGGTCAAGCCGGTTATATTATATTTATTTCTCTGCATCAGTTAGGTTTCAGTAAAGGGATTAGGCCCAGTATACCCTAGGTAGATAGTGGGGTTGCACCTTGAGCCCCCCCCCCCCTACCAGGCCTTGTTATTTTCTATCAGGGTTAAATCCCTTAGCCTTTAGTCATTCAAGACCTGCCTGCAAGGCAGCAGGTTGTTATTTTCTGTCAGGGTTAACTCCCTTAGCCTTTGGGCAAAGGATGTCAAAGATAGAGTTAGAGCAGGAGTAGGCCTCCTAGTGCATAAAAGGCCTGCAATGCAGCAGGGAGACTCGTGGAGGGCAGGATCATCTACTCCCCCATTACAGGTGCTTACCTGTCCACTGCCTGGTGTTCCATCTTATAAGTAGAATGAAGTCCTACACTGGTGAAGATACCGGTACGACAAAACTGCTGATAAAAAAAAATATGTTTTTGTTACCAATGAATTTGAACTACTGCAATTCTCTCTTGTCCAGTATGCCTAAAAACAATATCTAAATTTCCAAAATTCTAAAAATTATGTTAAGAGAAATCTGATCCCATAGCTAATGTACTGGTACTTAAAGACATTTTTTGGCTGCTAGTAGAGGAGATAATTGATTATAAGATCCTCTGCATGGCGTTTAATGTCTAACAAACTAGCACCTCCCTATATATCTGCACTTGTAACCCCTTTATACTAAATCTAGAGTCTTACGATCAAATCATTTGAAATATCTTAACGTGCACCTTATATCGACTTGTCTGGCTGAGAAAGTTATTTTTGTTTATGCACCTCAGCCGTGGAATGATCTGGGCGAATGGTGCAAAGACTACATCAATGGATACTTTTAAGAAGTCCATCAAAACACATCCCTTTTATATATATATTTTAGAGAGAGAAAGAGAGAAGAGAGAGAGAAGAGAGAGAGAGAGAGAGAGGAGAGAGAGAGAGAGAGAGAGAGAGAGAAGAGAGAGAGAGAGAGAGAGAGAGAGAGAGAGAGAGAGAGAGAGAGAGAGAGAGAGAGAGAGGGGGGGGGGTATTGTTCAATATGGTTTTTAACATTATTAGCTCAAATGTCTATCTTCAAGTATCCTTCACTGGACACAGTACGGCGCTTTGAGTTCTTATGACGAGCTTTCGTCCAACAAACTATCTATTATTATTATTATTATATTATTATTATTATTATCATTATTATTATTATTATTATTATTATTATTATTATTATTATTATTATTATTATTATTATTATCATATTCATCAACATCATTATTATAATAATTATCATTACTACTATTATTTGTATTACAGTAGTCTCCGTCAAATTGCACACCGTCCATTTTCATACATTCGAAGAGTTAATTCCTGTGAGTAATGAACTTAATAACCTCTTCTTGCCTCGTGTGTGTGTGTGTATGTGTGTGTGACATCTAGATCTATGTTAGCCATGTGTACACGTACACACGACAATTATTATGCGACCAGTCTTGACTGTCTCTGCTCTGGTCACACTTTACCACCCCCACCCCCCCCCCCCCCACCCCCCACTCACTCGATAGACCTGCCAGACAGGCAGTCCGATCGTTTCACTCTCGTTTTGATCGCGGGGTGAAAATTCGAGACAGGTTTCCTGTCACTTTTACCCACGGAAATCGTACTCCGTACGACAAGCTTGTCAACCTATAAAATAAGAAAAAACCCACATTGTTACCCAATGTCTTCAACATGTCACCCTTTGCTGTAGTCCTGAGTGAGAGAAGGATGAAAAAGATCTATGAGAAGGCCTATTGCATAATAGAGTATTTCCAAACAAGAATGGCAATGTTATACGTAATAATACGTAATACGTAATGGGCCGTGGCCTATTGTTATTATTATTATTATTATCAATTATGATCATCATTAGTAGTAGTAGTAGTAATAGTAGTAGTAGTAGAAGTACTAGTAGTTGTTGTAGTAGTAGTAGTAGTAGTAGTAGTAGTAGTAGTAGTAGTAGTAGTAGTAGTAGTAGTAGTAGTAGTAGTAGTAGTAATAGTAGTAGTAGTAGTACTAGTAGTAGTGTAGTAGTAGTATTGCTATTACTATTTATTATCATCATCATCAGTATTATTATTTTCATCATCATCATTATAATAATTATTATTATTATCACAGTAGTCCCCGCAAAATTCCGCGCCACCAAAATGCACGATTCATCATAATGCAATTTTTCTTTTTTCATGTAACCAAATGTTGATAACGCTTATTACTAATTACTCCATCAAAACTCAATAACCGCTCTCTAGACTTCGCCAAAATGCAACAGAACTTCGCAATTCTGTCTTCATTTTATTGCATTTAATGAATCAATTCCTGTGAATAATGAACTTGACAGACCTCTTATTGCCTCGTCCCAGTGACAATATCTGTCAAGCACGTGCATCTGTGTGTGTGTGTGTGTGAGTTGGTGTGAGTGGGAGTGTGTGTGTGTGTGTGGCATCTATATCTATGTTTGCCATGTGTACACATACACACGACAATTATTATGCGACTTGTCTTGGCTGTCTCGGATCTGGTCACTTTACCCGCCCCGTCCTCCCTGTCAGACAGGCAGTTCAATCGTATCTCTCTTTTTATCACGGTGAAAAATTCGAGAAAGGTCTCGTGTCACTTTTACCCGCGCACTGAGATCGTACTCTGTGTGACACGCGTGTCAACACATTTTAAAACAAGCGAGAGTTTTGCCGAAAGTCTTCAACATGCCACCCTTTATTGTAGTCTGGAGTGAAAGAAGAATGTAACACAAACGGATCTATGAAAAGACATGTCCTAAAACCAACAAACAAACAAACAATAACAACACCAAAGAGTTTAGTTTACATAATATTATATTTCTAAACAAGAACGGCAATGTAACATACAAGTGATGGGTCGTGGCCTTGACTCCAGCAAAATGCACCTTTTCATGTCACCCATTGCCGTGCATTTTGGCGGAGACCACTATTACTATTATTATCATTATTATTATTATTAGTAGTAGTAATAGTAGTAGTAGTAGTAGTAGTAGTAGTAGTAGTAGTAGTAGTAGTAGTAGTAGTAGTAGTAGTAGTAGTAGTAGTAGTAGTAGTAACAGTTGTAATAGTAGTAGAAGTAGTAGTACAAATGCAATAGTAGTAGTAGAAGAAGAAGTTGTAGTAGTAGTAGTAGTAGTAGAGTAGTAGTAGTAGTAGTAATATTACATGTAGTAGTAGTGCAGTACAGTACATGTATTAGTATTATATCGATGTTGGTATTTCAAGACTTGTTGGTGTGAAACAAATTGTCGCAAGTGAAAAAGAATTGAAGATGCAAAACGATCAACAACGTCTTTGTATACTGGAACTTCTCTGCATTGAAAGTGGTTTTGCTTCATAAAATTGACCTCAGAAAACTAAATGATGAATTTGCAGTCGCAAAAGCGCGTACAGTTGTAATCTAGCTTCTGTGATCTAATATAATATACTATAATAAAAACAATTTGGTAATTAATTTTCTCTCTTGCTTTAACCGGTGAGTCCAAAATATCAGTATTTTTCAGGCCAACTATCAAAATGTGCCCTAGGGCCAAACAGCCAATATGACAATGGAGCCTACTGACTCAAGTTGTCAAAAAGACTGTGCTGGGCAGGCCCATAGCGACCGAAAGCTTTGCCTCTGGGCAGATGGCCATATTATGGGTAACGCGGTGACACTTCCTTTCAGCGCCAGTCTCCAAGTCTATCGTTCGGTAAGATAAAGGAGATGATTACTTCACGACACATGTTGCTTTATAATATTGATTTGAGCGCCACATCGTCTAATCGCCCAAATGGGCAGACGATACTGGTCAATTCGACCACATGGGGTTATCGAGGCGTGCTTTATCTCTAAACGTCTCTAATACATGTATTGACTATTAGGGACGTCTGGGGTTATGCGCTCATATTGTATGTTTGTATGGTATATTCCTTGTTACAATGTCTTCTTTAACTTGTGTATGTGTGTACGTGTGTGTGGGTGGGGGTGGGGAGGAGAGACAGACAGGCACACAGAGAGAGGAAGAAAGAGAGAGAGAGAGAGAGAGAGAGAGAGAGAGAGAGAGAGAGAGAGAGAGAGAGAGAGAGAGAGAGAGAAACAGAGCAGAGAGAGAGAAACAGGGAAAAGAGGTAGACATAAAAATAATAAGACGAAAAAGTAGTGTCAGAGAAAGCGTAATTAGATATGTGCGCTTGTGTGTGAGGGAGTGAGAGAATATCTGTGTAAGAGAGATAGCGAGAGGGGAGAGACAGACAGACAAAGTTTAAAGTTGAGAAGAGGATAGTTTAAAGGCATAATTAAGTGTATGAGCTCGAGAGAGTCATTCAGACAAACAGAGAGAGACAGGGACGGAAACATAGTTATCTTCTCCCCCCTCATTCTCTCTCTCTCTCTCTCTCTCTCTCTCTCTCTCTCTCTCTCTCTCTCTCTCTCTCTCTCTCTCTCTCTCTCTCTCTCAGTCTGTATGTGTGACCCTGTCTGTCTCTATATATTTCTGTCTGTCTGTACGCCTCTCTCTCTCTCTCTCTCTCTCTCTCTCTCTCTCTCTCTCTCTCTCTCTCTCTCTCTCTCTCTCTCTCTCTCTCTCTCTCTCTCTCTCTCTCTCTCACACACACACACACACTTACTCACTCTCTTTCTCAGTCTGTATGTGTGACCCTGTCTGTCTCTATGTATTTCTGTCTGTTGATCTGTCTGTCTGTCTCTGTCTGTACGCCTCTCTCTCTCTCTCTCTCTCTCTCTCTCTCTCTCTCTCTCTCTCTCTCTCTCTCTCTCTCTCTCTCTCTCTCTCTCTCTCTCTCTCTCTCTCTCTCTCTCTCTCTCTCTGTATGTGTGTGCTAATTGACAACAATGATGTTTGGTGATGATGATAATGATACTGATGATGATGGTGATGATGATGTTAGTGATGAGGACAATGATACATGTAGGGATAGAGCACACTTGGTACTACATTGTCACTTTACAAATACATTATATGATATAAAAGCTCGGGGGCGTTTGCTTGTTTAAGACTGTTTGAGTGAAGGACAAAGGAAGTTTTAAATCTTCCAGTTCGACATGTGTGAAAGAAGCCTACCACTGCGAGTGTGTCTGTTGTATCGATTGTATAATGTGTGTCTTGTGTCTTCAAGGACGTTGTCTACTTTTGACAGGCAGTTCGTTTTGTAAATGTGGTGAAACAGTGGAATTTTGTTTTGTACGTTGGTAGCATTGTCCCCCCCCCCCCCAAGGGTGCAAGGCGGTCGACTTTGTACGCTGCGCGCGTATTACAATAACAGAGGTTCAGCGTGTTTTTGGGAAAGGCAACATATTGAACAAAATTACATAAGCAATTGACCACTGACAGCCTGTTGAAGTCACCCAGAATGAGAATCACAGAATTTGGCTTTGCGTCTTCCTTTTGTGTAACACATGTGTGTAGCATTTCCTTCGCACCTTGCCTGTTGGCAGTTGGGGGACAATAGACAATGTTTAGATATATGTCAGTAAATTCCTTGGCAGGTAGAAAGGGAGCGAACTTTGATGGAAAAAAAGTTCCAGATCTGGTGTACACATTGTATTTATTATAAATGTGTCGTTTGAGTGACAGTAGCCGTTGTTGATAGATGCACAAAGACCCCCACCTTTGCTTTTCCCTCTTTGTTTCGTTCTATCTGATACGTAGAGCAAAACCATAGATGTTGAGACTTGAATTAGGGGCTGAATTTTGTAGCCATGTTTCTGTGCAGTGAAAAAAAATAATTGACCGTTCTCTGTATTGGTAGAGGTATCGTGTGGAAGAGACAAATTCGTCTGTTTTGATGTTAATTGAGCGGATATTACCAAAGAGGAATGTAGGCAGAAAACCTCGCTGATCTCTTTTCCTGGCTCTTCTAACACACGAATCCCTCACCTCCTTTCTATTTTTCTTTTTCCGATCGTATTAAAATTTGGTTCCAGAATGAAGGTCAATTAATTGATCTTTTGGTTGGTTCCAAGTCTTGATGTAAGATGGCGGACCGGTGGGTTGTTGACGCACCTTGTAACTTGCTTGCCCTGCAGCTTCTATATCTACACACGAAACATATAGAATAACAGTCAAAAAGGAGAAGCACTTTTAGGTCCATGGTGTGACATTATGCAAGGTTATCTCTGTCTGTCCGCCCCCTTTCCCTCTCTTCCTCCCCTTCTCTGTATGTTGTCTCTTTCTCTCTGTGTCTCTCCCTCTGACTGTCTGTCTCTGTCTCTGTCTGTCTGTCTGTCTGTCTGTCTGTCTCTCTCTCTCTCTCTCTCTCTCTCTCTCTCCCCCTCTCTCCTATGTTTGTCTGTATGCTCTCTCTCACTATATGTCTCTGTCTATCCTCTGTCTGTCTCTCCTCTATAACTACCTGTCTATATTCTCTATCTGTCTGTTTGTCTCTCTCTCTCTCTCCTCTCTCTCTCTCTCTCTCTCTCTCTCTCTCTCTCTCTCTCTCTCTCTCTCTCTCTCTCTCTCTCTCTCTCTCTCTCTCTCTCTCTCTCTCTCTCTCTCTCTCTCTCTCTTTATATATATTTTGCCTTGTCCTGTTTTTTTTCTTTCAGGTTTTGAAGGCTTTATTATTATTATTATTATTATTAGTAGTAGTAGTAGCAGTAGTAGTAGTAGTAGTAGTAGTAGTAGTAGTAGTAGTAGTAGTAGTAGTAGTAGTAGTAGTAGTAGTATATGATGGCACAAGATATTAGCCCCCAGTAGGATAGAACAAAGACGACAAACTCAAGGAATAGACAGAAACAAATAAAAAAGGAGTTTCATTAGCAAGACATTTCGCACGAATTCAATCATGACTAGCAGTCATATTCACTGACAGTTCGTTCCCCCAGTGGCCTACTAGACTACATTTTTTTCTAGATCTAAACCTTAGTGTTATTTAAACAACCATGGAACATTGATGAATAAATACATTACAATATATAGTATGCCTCGAAGTAATCTGACGTAAAGATAAAGACAAACAGTGAGGCAGGCAAGACATGTCGGAAGTTAAAGTAATGACACAAAAGGTAATATGAAAGCCTCCATAGGAACGAAGAGGGACAAACGCAAAAAATAGACAGAAAAAATCCAAAAAAGGAATTTCATTAGCAAGGTCTAGTTTAGATCTAGAAAAAATTGTAGTCTAGCTACTGGGGGCGGGGACGAACTGTCAGTGAATATGACTGCTAGTCATGACTGGATTCGTGAAAGACTTACTAATGAATTTTTTTTTCCTTTTCTGTCTATTCCTTGCCAGATTACTTCATAGGCATATTATATATATATATATATATATATAATATAGCTATTCGACCTTCGGGTGTATATGTAGTTGATACAGTCTTTGTCTTTCTTTATCAGCTCCCATTCGACCTTCGGGTGTATATGTAGTTGATACAGTCTTTGTCTTTCTTTATCAGCTCCCATTCTACCTTCGGGTGTATAATTGGTGTAGTTGATACAGTCTTTGTCTTTCTTTATCAGCTCACATTATATCGTCGGTTGTATGTGTAGTTGATACAGTCTTTGTCTTTCTTTATCAGCTCATTCTACCTTCGGGTGTAAGTGTAGTTGATATAGTCTTTGTCTTTCTTTATCAGCTCCATTCTACCTTCCGGTGTATGTAGTTGATACAGTCTTTGTCTTTTCTTTATCAGATCCCATTCTACCTTCCGGTGTATGTCTAGTTGATACAGTCTTTTGTCTTTCTTTATCAGATCCCATTCTACCTTCGGGTGTATGTGTAGTTGATACAGCCTTTGTCTTTCTTTATCAGATCCCATTCTACCTTCGGGTGTATGTGTAGTTGATACAGTCCTTGTCTTTCTTTATCAGATCCCATTCTATCTTCCGGTGTATGGATAGTTGATACAGTGTGTATACAAAAATGTTAGTTTCTTTAATAATGGAGGGGGGGGGGCACTTGATCTGTACCTACGATTTTTTTGTTCTTTGTTGTGCATTTTGGTAAAACGATGTCGGACAAAATATTTCCTACATTGTTTGTTTCTAGTACACTCAACTTTTTGAAAATTTAAAAAGAACATACATATAAATGATTAATGTCATTATAATTATGGAATATTTTATAAAGTTAGATTATGTCTCCTGCATCCTCTTGAGTGACGTGTAACTGTGGATCATGTAATATTTCTGTGTGTAGTTTCAGTTTCTGCATTCTTTAGTATTTCAGTGGCTCTTCTTTGCACATTTTCTATATTTTTTTTATTGTCACTTGAGATGAGGGTTCCAAATTACGTTATCATATCCTACATGGGGCCTAGAATATGTTTTATACAACTTTATAAATTTTGGGACTTCCGGTTTGGTTACCGAGCAGGACAGACGTGGGTTAGCGAGCTCGCCCTCTTTATGATTTCAAGTTTCTTTTGTAGCTGAACGACATCACTATACCAGTTAACGGACTTCCGACGATGCTGGAATGTCTTATCAACAGCATGTTAGAGAAATCTCACATCTCCTCCTTCAAAGTAGCTGGAAATAAAGAGCGCACTACCCTCGTCCTTCGATTTGATGGCATGGAGCTGGCCAACATGAGTGTGTCGACGGGTCATCATTCAACTGACTCCTGCCAGCTTCAGACAGGAAGTTACCGAGCCAAATAAGGTGAGACAAGCTTAGAAAACATCATACAAGAGTAGCAACGAAGACAGCAACAACATCTACGAACACTTTATTGAAAACAAAGAAATCGAAACTGCTGTCACTCTACAAACAGACAACAACAACAATACGGCCTCAACCCAGAGTAACGACAGTGATATCCCCCGCCTTTACGTCATATATACGAAGGTGGACTTTATTGGAAACAAAAGAAAATGGAAGTGCTGGCACTCAACAAACAAACAACAACAGTACGGACTCAATCCAGAGTAACAACAGTGCTATCCATTCATTCAGTGTGACAACCGTAACATGGCCCCTTGACGTTACATCGTGGTCGGAAATACAATCAGTGAATCAAACAACCTAGACAATACGGCGACAGAAACGAAGCACAGTAAGAAGAGGATAGATCTACACATTTCTGACACATCATATCACGACAGACAGTGAGACCGGGTACGATAAAGAAAACACAAGCACAAGTGATAAAAACTCAACATGAAAAACCAACAAGGTGGTAGCAGTAATCATACAAGCTTCATTAACATGGTCAAGCAACCTTACTGTGATAAAATAAGCATCCAGATCTTTAAAATCACGAAAGACACAGGAATGCATTGAAATAGTAATAGTTAGTACTATCGGTTTTCACTCGCTTTAAATAGTACACACGCGGATGTTTTGAGAAAGCACATGTCATCACCAAGTACGAAACTACAATCTGGGAGATATCCGTATACAACATCAGTAACATTCTCATAAAGTATGGAAGCCCATCATATTCTTTAGAACACACCCGTTAATTATACGACACATTCATTTACATCTTAATGTCCTTTTCAATATTTCCTTTCATGTCCAATGGGATCTACCTCGTAGTCAATCGCCCAAGTTTCGTGCCTCCCCTGTAAACCCCCAACGCCCCGCCCCCTCCCAGTTCAAGAACCCCTGTCCTAGATCTGTTTCTTAAACACACGTATTTATTTTCTATATTTCATCGTTTGTAGTCAAATGTTTCGTTCTTTTTGCCAATATGCATTACTTTGCATTTCCTCTACATTGAAGCAAAGGTTCTATCTGATTGACCATTCTTGGAGTTTACTCATGTCCTGTTGTGTTTTTTTCTGCTGTTTGTCGCCGTATCATATATTAATTGGCATTGATGAGATTGAAAGCCGTTTGATCCGTTCACAACATTTGAGCTCATTGAAGATAAAAAAAAATGAAATTGCTAACTGTAAAAGATCGATGGCGTAAAGGTCTACCAAAATTTGCCCCTGATATTCTACATCATCTTTGTCAAGGGAGGCAAGTACAATTTTTATCACGTTAAACACTTCAGAAAAGAGAAATCCTTGCTGTCTGTTTACTTGTTACAAAGAAATTATGCAAAGACGTGCACTCTTGACTAACTGAAGTAAATAGTTATGCCTGATTTTCCCATTGAAATATCTAGGTACATAAGCCATTGTTTTTAAGTTATGTTGAATAATAATGAATGATGATATATTTCTAGATACCTTGCCTTGATCTAGAATTATCTAGAGCTAGCTTACTAGCTGGAGCTGGTTTATACTAGATACTCTAGCTACATTTAGATATAATATCTAGAATCTTATCTAGATTAGACACCTATATTAGATTTTACTGTTTGAGGGCCTGACACTAAGAAATGAATCTAGAACTCTTGATCTAGATTTTCCAGACCTTAGCTAGAACTAGATAGATTTTTAGATCTAGAATATATAACTTATAAGAGACCTAGCTCTACTCTAGATTGTACACTCTTTTGAATTGTTGTTGTTACGTTACAATCTCTAGAATCTATACTAGCGGACAAAACAATGGTAAGTGAACTCTTCTATTTTTATGAATTGCAAGCAAAATACTGTATCAGCGATAATGAAATTGTACATGGTAGGTTTCACAAAATGGTCAATTCCCACTTCCCTCTTTTGTCAAAATTTACGGTATTTTTTACATTATATGAGAAGTAGTAAATTAGCTTTTCAAAGTCAAACGCTTTTTCAGTCAAGGGGCATAACTGAAAATTCTTGCTCAAATGCCAGTGAGGCAATGTTTCATGGCACTGTCTGGTCTGTCGGGACCATGTTTCCATATAAAAGACTCAGTGAAACAATGCTTGTGCATCTGGTTTGAGAGAGTTCCCTGACATTTTTCCTAGTTCTTAATAAGAGGGGAAGTCTGTGTTTTGTGTTTCCTGACACCTCGGACGTGATGTCCATGGTTATTATTGCTCTTACTGCTCACCCAGATGACTCAAGCCTCTGGGATCGTGGTAGATGGATGAAAACCGAATGCTTTTTTGTCCTGTTTTTTTAAATTCTTGATTGTAGGCCTTTATACTATCATTATTGACAAGATACAGTCTTGCCGGGTGTCATCTTCTGCTAAACCGGGTTAACTTCACGGGCTTGTATCATTAGTGAAGATGCGACACAGATGGCCATATTTCCAAGAGAGAAGGAGGGAGTGAGAGTGAGAAAAGAGGCCATGACAGCAACAAAACCCTAACCAAACAGAAAGCGCTTTTTGGTTTGCATAATGATTCTATTTTTCCCATGCGCTGTCTGCCCTAAACATCATCACTCCCTCTAATCCGACTATTACAGTCAAGCATAAAGGCCCCATCAAACTAGCGCAAATTTGTGTCTTCATCGCCGTTGTTACCAAAACAAGGAACTGTCATGGGTGTTTGAGGGGGGCTCACGACGATTGCTAAATTGGACCATATATTGTTTGAATGAGTCGTCGCTTACGCTGGCCACCACAACATTGCCTCTGGCCGCTAGCAAAAAAGTCACTTTTAATGTTATTATTTGTGAGCGTGGATGGTTTGTAGCATGTGGCGAGTAAAAATCGGGTAATGGAAAGGAGTAAAATGTCACTGAACCCGAACAAATGAAATGACTTGGATGTTGTAAAAATCCATTTTCAAGTTAAGAAATAAACGAAAACAACTTATTTAAAATAGAAGATTCAAACACAGTTCAGAAGACTAGGATGTGACGAAGTTGGGTAGATAAAAGAATCCAGGATGTTAAAAATGAAATAGACACATAGACATCCAGGTTAGAGGAGCACAGAAACATGTCTGCCTTGTAGCAGGCGAATAACACGCATTTTGGGGTCTTTACAGGATAAATGGCCATAGGAATACGTTTTCTTTCACTCCAGATCATAAACAGTGCTTTTGTGTATTTTTTAAACACTTTTTTCAGCTCTTACTGTGAGAGTTCATTTTGTAGACCATATTTGTTACATAATAACGAACATCTGAACCCTGCCTCACGTGGATCATTATAAACGATTAAAAAATTATACCTGGCCAAATCTTCTTGAATAATTCTCACATGGAATAAAGAAAACAGAATAAAAGATCGCTTTTTGACCTCACTTACTTTAAGGTGAAAAAGGACTTATTAAAAAGAGGGAAATGCCAACAGCCTCACTCCCTGACGCTTGCATCCAAAAATATTCACAAAACACACAAATTGAAAGCCAAATTTCAATATTACGTTTTACATTCAAGGGATGGTTAAGCTGTACATGGACCAAATGTTCAGAAGATTCATCAATTGGACTTTTGAGAAAGATTCATTGAAGAGTTCGCTATCATTGGGTCCCATTTTTGTGAAACCTGCCACATAGTGATATTTTATTCAATTTTCTATACGACTCTGAAATTTCATAGCTGTACGTACGTCTTACCAAAGTTGAGAGAAGGTGTTTGATTTTACTCAACCGATTTTCAAAATTTGCACTTGCTCGTCAATCATAAATTTTAGTAGTGTGTCATCTGCGTTGCTGGATACGGGCAAAACATCTCCGTCACATGCAATAAGACCCTGGATTTATCTTTGTGGCGTGGAATGTTATTCCATTCTTCTTTTTTTTTTTTAAGGCAAGATGTGAGTTGCATCTTTGTAGACAGATGTGGCACTCATGCTTGTAGCCTGCGGCTGAGAATGTCTCAAAGATGTTCACTTGGCAAGAGATCGGGTGATAAAGAAGGCATCCTTCCCATCTATTGTGCTGCCTGACGCATGTCTGCAAACCTCTCTCGTTGGCATCACCACACCTGTTCTCTTCTATCAGGATGATCAATAAATAAAAAATCGGGACTCATCTGAGAAGATAGAACACCATGCCAAACGATTTCTTCGATGACGCTCTCCGTAAATATGGGGCCATGATATGCCACTTACTGTGTAGATTGGCTTTGTTTGAATTCCATGATTTCCTTCAACCTCTTGAGTGGTTCAACACCAATGCGACTTTGTCACATCTACTATTTGAAGCCGCTCAGAAGTGATGATTAATGCCCGGTTCTCGCTAGTTCTTCAACATCCCCCATGCATGTTCCACTTTCTTAGTTTTAATGGTTGTTGGACAACAATTAAATTGTCCCACTACATCTCTAACACCGACTCCTGCATCAAGCATGTCAATGGCTCCCCAACGACCGGTAATAGAGGCAAGGCATATATTGTATAAAAAAAACAAACATAAAATCAAAAATTTACAACTTGCTGTGAACAAGGTTGTGTTGAAAGGTGGCTTATGATCTGAAATGAGCTATAGTTTTTTTAATGAAATCAAGAAAGCTGGTCAGGGGATGATATTAATCCAAGAAGTGATCTTCTTACAGTGAGGGGTTGCCTCAGCCATTTGCATGAAAAAATGAGTGTGTGCAAGGGGTGAAGCTTAGACTTAGTTTGAACAATGATTTCACGTTTACAGATGATAAATGACCTATAAAACATATATTTTCTGAAAGTTAAAAGAATAAGGAATTCATATTGAGATGTTATTGCAACAAAGGAAACTTAAACTAAGGCAATTTATATATTACATTTCAGAAGAAGAACAAATTTCAAGCTTATGTTTGAACAAAAAGTGCGTTAATTTGAATAATATACATATTATCTTGTTAGATATTATTAACAAATATATAACTGTATTATTTTCATGTGCATTATGCTACTAAATGTCAATAAAAAAAGTATTGTAACTGTTATGATGATATAGTTAAAATGGTAAAACTCAGACATAATTCCAGTAAGTGATTCAGATAACCTTGTTTTCTAGAAGGACTGTACCAAGGTTCTGCCTCGTTTTCCTATGTTTCAGTATGTTGGTTGGTAACTTAACAAAAGAGGGGGGGGGGGGGTGGGAGCTCATGAATGATTCCTTCACTTAACATGTACCCCTTATATTTCTGTAAAGAAAGAATATGCTTTGAAAAAAATATATAGATGAATCGTGAAATGATGAAAATTACTTTCACCAACCCATATGTCCGATCGTCACATTCGATTGTTAAGTAGGACAATTTTACCCGATTGTTGAAGAACCGGTCATGAATTATCTTTTCACGATTTATTTTAAATCTGGACATTGATGTTAAGTTGGTGTGTATGCAAAATTTTATACATATATAGAAAAAAAGTTCAAATTGGAGACTTTCAAGCAATTTGTGCTACCACCTTTCGCTCACAGACTCATATATGCTTTCTTTATTTCATGTGATAAGGTGAGAAGGTTTCCATGGTGTTCTCAACATCACATGATCCAGTTTCAATGTCGGATTTGGGTGAATTTAACAACAATAACTATATGCCAGGATTTTATGGAGGTAAGTTAATTCAAAATTTGTTTTGTTGGGATTATTTTTGGTTTTTGTATTTTAAAGTATTTCTTTTATTGCATCTGTTAGAACGACATTAAAAACATATAGCACAACCGATTTTGTATGCACATAATTTTGTTTATTTATATGTATCATTTTTATATTCTTAGCTTATTATTGAAGTTTAAAAGAAAAAAGGATGTAAGAAATCAGTCTTGGAAAACCTATCAATATCAACAAATTTTGCTATTCATTCTATTCATCAAGAATTTTTGTTTTAAAGCGTTTTGTTTGTCTGGCACGTCCTCTTTCTTTGCTTTCTTCATTTGACTATTTCTTCATTTAGCTTTGTAATATCAAACTGTTGGACAGTGTAATTTCAATCGAAGATTCAGTTAAAAATCAACAGTCAGTCCGTCTTGTCTTCTCTCTCTATATATATCTGTATGTTAACTGGTGAAAGTTTCTCCTCTACCCCCTTGGGTTGTTATTTAATTTTATTTTTGGAAACGTTATAAGAAATGGTTTCTGTTACTCTCTTTACACGACCGACTGAGATAGATAGGTGTGAATTACAAATTTATATACATTTCGCACCTTCAGTGAAATTTTTTGTCTTGATTGATACTTCTTTTCATTCATTCTCTATCATTTCTTCTTTCTAGACCCAGTGAGATATAGATCTAGTCTTACATTTATCCTATTTTTTCGTTCTTGTTTCCCATACTCACACGTCTCTCTCTCCCTTTCTTTCTTCCCTGCCTGCCTCTTTCTCTCTCTCTCTCTCTCTCTCTCTCTCTCTCTCTCTCTCTCTCTCTCTCTCTCTCTCTCTCTCTCTCTCTCTCTCTCTCTCTCTCTCTCTCTCTCTCTCTCTCTCTCTCTCTCTCTCTCTCTCTCTCTCTCTCCTCTCTCTCTCTCTCTCTCTCTCTCTCTCTCTCCCTCTCTCCCCTCTCTCTCTCTCTCTCTCTCTCTCTCTCTCTCTCTCTCTCTCTCTCTCTCTCTCCCTCTCTCTTTCTCTCTCTCTCTCTCTCTCTCTCTCTCTCTCTCTCTCTCTCTCTCTCTCTCTCTCTCTCTCTCTCTCTCTCTCTCTCTCTCTCTCTCTCTCCTCTCTCTCTCTCTCTCTCTCTCTCTCTCTCTCTCTCTCTCTCTCTCTCTCTCTCTCTCTCTCTCTCTCTCTCTCTCTCTCTCTCTCTCTCTCTCTCTCTCTCTCTCTCTCTCTCTCTCTCTCTCTCTCTCTCTTGGGTGAGTTGATGCTGGTAAGTCCCTATTTCTTTCCTTTCACTTTTGACCATCTTTTATCTTAATTTTATCCTTTTAATTCACTGGGATCACCACCTGTAGTGGACAGGGTAAATTTCAATCAAGCTCTGTTTGCATGTCATGATTAGGGGAGAAAAAACAAACCTCTTTACATTGACACATATTTCTGCTTTTTAATGCAGAATATTGTAAACAAATGTTGATTGTATTCCTTTTTATTTCACTTGACTAACTTGACATGGTGTGTTTGGGCGCAGAAATTCATTTTTGTACTCAAGATTGCCATTTTCACTTTGAAACACTGCTCAAAGAAACATGTCTATACATCCCATCTGCTAAAAAGTCATCCGATTTCTCAACTCTGCCTTAGCTGCTCCGTAGATGTTTCTGATGAGTTGTCTCCATATTGCCTGTTTGCTGTTAACTGGCATAAATCTTCTGATTCCCCTGCCTGGATAGGGAAATTTTCTTAAGGTCTTTTCTTAGAGTCAACATTAACGTAGTCTTGGGTCTCTACCTTTTCTTTTTGTCCTCTTTGAGTCGAAATAGTGGAGCAGTGTCATGCTGGCAGTAGTGCTTTGATCCTTCACTAAGACACATATTTGTAAGCAATTTCATAGGGGACTCCGGAAGTCCAGAGGCAAAAGTTTGGCCTCAACCCTAAAGGTCAGAGGTTCAAGCCCTGACAGTTGGAAAATTTTCTTGAGTTCACCTGGTCCAGGTGGTTGGATCGACACCTAATCCTATGGGAGACAGAGGGTAGAAAGGAAGTCCCATGTGCAGATCAAGGCACTCCGTAAACATTAAAGATCCCTTGGTTTACAGGGCAGCCTGTAATGCTACCAAAACCCCCAAAGATCACCTTAGCTGTGGATGTGGGTAAAATCAAATCAAAGCAATTTCATAACGTGTTAAATGATTTTCAGACATGAATTCCATTGCGCAGCACAATTTGGCCACCAGTCTGAACATGAGAGGAAACAGCCTCCTCAACCCTTCACGTTTACGTCCCCCTACCCATGGCAGTTCTCTTCCAAACCAATGGCCAAGCAGTCAGGTAAATATGTTCTTTGCAATTGTCAAGGACTCGTCCTGTCTGCTCTTTTTTCCATTTGCATCATACATAATGACAGCAACGCCGTCCAAATCTTGTTGGTGTCATGGCATTATTTGTTGCTGGCTTGTTAATTTGTATACTGTGCTATTCCAAATGTACAGCACCTTGAGGTCTCAACGGATGGTGCTATATAAATAAAATTATTGTTACTGTCATTGTTATTTTGTGGGAGCTAAATCACGAAGCACGGCGTAGAGGCGGATATTCCTCACATATTTATATAATAAATATATATCAAGTCGAGAGCTACTGCCATCTATGATGGAGGACATTTAACGGACAGCAAAGGCAAATCCTGAATGTTTGACCGTGATCAAAATGATGATAGCATAATGATGGTGACAGCACTATGTGGATTTATATAAGTCACTGTATGTTGGATGAAGTGGCGTCGGTGGCCGAGTGGTTAGGCTGTCAGATTGGGGAATCATGAGGTTCCGGTTTCAAATCCTAGCAAAGTTAGGTCCGACGTTGTGTTTAGGGAAAGACACATATTTCTCCCACTCGATCCAGGTGCAAATTTTACAAGCGCTAGCTTGATAATAAAAACCTGCGTCGGACTAACGTCCTGGCCAGAACGTGATTATTATTACCTGTTCCGCTTTCACGCTACTGAAACTGGGATACGCTCCGGCTCTGTGGGCCGTAACAACCTTAAAGGAACTTTACTTTTTTTTTTTGTCCTTAAATGTTATGCTTGTAATTCTAGAATGTCATTAGAATTGAGGATGTCCGTTTCATATCTTTATAAGATGATTCATTGAGTTGAGTGTAACCGGGTATTTTTTTAGATGAGAAAGAGAAATTGATGACTATTTTGTGAAAAAGTCAATTCACTTCATGAATACTGTAAATCTTGTGCTTTAATCCTTACAAATTTTTGTTCTGTTGAAATTTGTCTTTCCCTGACCTCAACTACTTGAGTATCAGCAGGTTTCAGACCTTATTGTAAATATAGATATGATTGTATTCCTTTTGAGACGTCCATAAAGAATTAGCCCAGCTTCATTTCAAATGTTAAACTTGTTTCTCTTTTTTTTTCTTCTCATAATTTTTGTTACCCCCTTCTGTCTGATTTCCCGCCACAGACTTCCAATCAGATGAGTCATGTGGGTGCCCGGTGTTGGCACAACCTGGCAACATTCGGTACCCACTTCAATGCCGTGGAGTAATAGTCTGTCATCATCCTTGACACAACCGGGCGTATCATCTGTGGAAGAACACGCTCACCCCTTCACAGGATATCACTCCATGTATGTGTTACTTTTATCACAGTGTGTAATAATGTAATATGAAAAATACAAGTTCTTAAAACTGTTCCTTGCATTTGATCAGTCTACCTCCTGACACAATTTAAAATCTGTTTTCTCCAAGTCCTTCATTTCGAAAATCTGTTTTCTCCAAGTCCTTCATTACGAAAATCTGTTTTCTCCAAGTCCTTCATTTCGAAAATCTGTTTTCTCCAAGTCCTTCATTACGAAAAAAAATGTTTGATTCATTTAACATTATTTTAAACATTTATGGAACTGAGTGTACTGTGGTATTAATGAATTTAATGTGCTCCTGGTTGTTGAATCTGGTAAGGGGTTTAATATTTGATACTAAAACATCAAAGCTTTGACACCCAATTTGTTTTCAAAGTTTGGACCAAATTATTTTAGATTCTAAATTTACTGCTCATGGTACCTCCATAATAATTGCATGTGTGCTACCTTCGTTTGTTACACGTTATACATATCGTATATGGAAATGAAGGGTATCATTTGCTCTTTGCATTACACACAACATATGTGCAATAATAGAAAAAGGAAAACCTAAATATTTTGAACTCACCAATAATAATAAAAATATTCCACAAAGTTTTTCGGTTGTGTTTTTACGTTTTCATGAAGTTCATTCTGTTATGTACATTTTGAGTCCAAATTTCATGTGGCTTTTTTGACCATCCATCCAGAATTTTGGCACGTTTTTCCGATACAGACAGCTAAATATTTATAAAATTCCTATTCTGTCACATCTTGCCATGATTCTTATACAGAGTACCTGTTTGCTGGGTTATTTTGTTGACATTTCTTTTGAGCTTATTCGTTGATATCATCAACAAGCTCAGAAATGATATCTGTTGTAAATAAAGCTAAAAAGCAGTCTAGAGCAGTGCATTGGTCTGGTAGCTGGGCATGGATACCAGGTTCTCTGATCGAGGGAACCAAAAGTTATTGGTTGTTTCGGCATCCTCAACTCTATTCCAAGTATCTAGATTTGGATTTCTAGGTCTTGCTCTAGCCCTACCTCTTGATGCTTGCGTAGATCGTTCGGGTCTTCCTCATTCTCTAGACCCAGTAGATGTAGAGGGCTGATCTGAATCTGGCTCCAGATCAAGTCTACATGAAGAGCTTACCCAGCCGTTATCAAATGAAGTGCCGTATACGTCAAAGTTTTGACAAAATCACATTTTCCCATATTTTGTGCCCTAATTAATGTACCCATGTCAGCAAAACAAAAATAAAACGAGAAATAAGAGCAATTTACATTTCAAAGAGTGCCGTATCTGTATTTCGGCTCACCTCGTTACCAAACGAACTGACATAATCCCCTCAATTATCAAATGAACTGCCGTATCCGTGCCTCAATTACCAAACGAATTGTCGTATGTGTGTCTCCGTTACCAAATGAAGTGCCGTGTGTCGAGCTGCCCATCCACCCCGTCGGTCAATCGAGAGAGAAAGACGTAACACTGAGTAACAGTCCCATAAAGCAAAACGGCAACACATAATGCACTTTGTTTGATAACGGCAGCACATACGGCACTTCGCTTGATAACGACAGCACATACGACACTTCGTTTGATAATGGCAGCACATACGACACTTCGTTTGATAATGGCAGCACATACGACACCGTTTGATAATGGCAGCACATACGGCGCTTTGTTTGATAATGGCAGCACATAATGCACTTCGTTTGATAACGATAATACTGAAGAATTTTCGTCTCCAACCGCGTCTTGTTCTAGATTTTATAGATCTAGATCTACCTAAACTTGGCATTGTTCCTCATAAGATGAAGATGACTCGTTTTCTCCATCAAATGATTCATCTTCTGAACTTGATGAATCACTTTCTTCATCAGATGACCAGTTATTAGTCGCTGAAGTGACTTCTTCACTTGTGAAAAGGCGAGGTCGTTTTGACATGATGAAGCTCGTGACATCTACTTTCGATTTTGAGCAGAAAACATGCGTCAGTGATAAAACCGGTGTAAAACTGTAAACAAAGCCAATTGTGGGTACCTTTATAGGTAGAAATACTCAAGGAACTCTTCTACTTTCACTTTCAAGGTATTGTGAAATGGCTCTTTCTCCACGCTTGGTTTTATAAGCCAGTTCTTTCCTGAACCTATCCGACCGCTGTTGGCCGGTGGGCATTCGGGATTGATTTGTCGACCGCTGGAAGCGGCTAATGGGAGAAGAAGAGTTAACACAGTTGCTTTTCCCTTGTAACACTATTTTTCCTCCTTAATGATTATGCATAAGAGGGTGCTTTAAAAATCTCAGTCCGACTAAGAGGCTGGTTTTTCTTTCAACAGAAGACCAAATGGTCTGCTGCTATACTCAATGCGATGAAATGAAAGTTCAAATTCAGTTCACATTGGCACTCGACACTTACAGACTGGTCGCGCCATTGAAACATCTTGACCAGATCAAAGGCACGGCCATATCTAATGCAAATAGAACCATGTTTTTCTCAAGGATAAAAGATTGAAGATGGCCTGGATCTAGACTGACTTAGGCCTAGCCTAATTGTTCGATACAAAGGCTACCTAGTTTTGTGATCAGTAGGAAAAGTGCAAAGGCGTAAAAAAAAATAATTAAAGAAATGTACTCTGCCTTGTTCTTTATCCTCTTTCTTACACATCCTCCTCGGTCCTGTTTTGTGAGCCTGAAATCTCTGCTTAAGGTCTAAGGATTTTACTGATTAGAGGTACATAATGAATGTCTTGCTTACACTGTGTGCATTTGCCTTAGAGCCTGTCCAACAAAGAGGGCGCTTTTTGTTGTCTCCTGAGGACTGGCCTCTAAAGCGAAGACCACTGTTTGGCACATGAAACAAATCTTGAATACTTATTATCCAAACTCTTCATTTTATGACACAACGTTTTGAAAATTTATGTGTGCTTATAGGTCTTATCACGTTGGACTCATTGAATATTCTCATCATGCCTGTCTTGTCTCCCCAACATAAAACCTTTCAACTTTTGTCACAGGTTAGACCCGCAACCCTCGTGTAGCTCACCGATGAAACGTCCCAAACGGAAGGCCTTAGAGTTTTCTGAGGAGTGAGTTTATGTTGGTGTTGTTTTCATTTTCTTATTATGGAAAGTTATAAAACCAAATGGAACAACTAAACAAAGATGGAGACGACTTTCACATCTACACACATCTACACACACACACGCACACACATACACAACAATAATACACCTGGACCTAGATCATTTTTGTAACTTTGTGTTTGAGATTTCTTTGGATACATGTAAAACAAAATAAAGTAAATCCCATAAATCAGATTTGAGTTTAGGGAAATCAGGAAGTAGAGTCCTCATTTTCTAAGCATACAACATAATGTGGTAAAGGTAATGACACAAGATAATATGGAAGCCCCCTAGGAACATAGACGAGACAAATACAAGGAATCGTCAGAAAAAAAAAATCCTGGCCACCATGGGGATCGAACCCGCGACCTCTGCGTCGGCACCCATCACCTCCTTGTGTTTGTCTCGTCTTTGTTCCTATGGGGCTTTCATACTATCCTATGTCATTACCTTTACTCAGGCATGCCCCTTGCCTCACTGTTTGTCCTTAATGTGGTAGTTTACCATTGTTTTCCACCCACCCATTGTCAGTCTTGCATAGCCACCGCCTGTCCCGACATCCGACAGTCTCGTTGATTGTCATTTGTTGTCATTTGTTGAAGGTTGAGGTCTTATTACGAGCTGGATTTGGGCAATCCTGAACACTCACGTTTGTGCACGTTTATACAATACGTGCTCACACATCCCTACACACACACATGATACACCTTGCCTACTCATGCTGCACAGTGCATAGAGCCTTCACAGTAGTCAATGGCAATTTTGAACAAACTCTTCCCAACTTCAAATCAAGGCCTAAACCCCTGGAATTCAATTTCATTAAATCTAGCTTCTACATAAGATCTGTGCATTCAGTTTGTGTATGAAATAACTCTTCCCAACTTCAAATCAAGGCCTAAACCCCCTGGAATTCAATTTCATTAAATCTAGCTTCTACATAAGATCTGTGCATTCAGTTTTGTGTATGAAATAACTCTTCCCAACTTCAAATCAAGGCCTAAACCCTGAATTCAATTTCATTAAATCTAGCTTCTACATAAGATCTGTGCATTCAGTTTTGTGTATGAAATATTTTCTTTCCGCTGTTGAAGCTTTTTTTCTCTCACTGATGAGATGTGGGCAGTTGGAAGGTGATTCAGTAGGTCCTACTCTCTCTTTTTCATTTTTTCACATCTCTCTTTAATCTTGCTGTTTCTTCCCAATTCACCCTGCGATCACACATATGGTTGATAGGGTAAACTGCAATGAAACTAACAAATATCGATCACATAAGACAGTTTTTAATTGTTCCTATGATCTTTGCGTGTGTAAATCTATACTGACATGATCAATCAGGTGAATTTGTGTGTGGGTATGTGAACATACTGTGTAGGTCTAGGTGAAGATCTACATTTCAAAATCAAGTCAAGTTTTTACATTAAGAATTTGAAGATAAAAAAAGATCAAGATGGATTTCTATTCCGTATCCCCACGTAAAGCAGGCTCACCGACTGTACATCATTTATCCCCCAGCAGACCATTTCATTCAAAGTCCTTTTCAACTCCCGGAGGAATTTACAGTACACAAGTCTGTTAGGCTTTTCATACTAACACTCTAACAAGATCTTTTGTCTATCTATAGCTAGGTACTCATTCACACCGGAGTCAAGTGAGGAAAGTAGAGTTAAGCACCTTTCCTGAGAATACAACATTGTGAAAAAAAGCCCACCTATGCCAGTCTTGGGGCTCGAACCAGTGTCGTGATTACCAGCTCACAACACTATGGTTCAGCTACAACGTCTGTATTTGGTTTCAAAACGTTTAGATCTAGTGAACACGTAGTATCTATATCTGATAATCTAGATCTATTCTACTGTCTTATCTATTAATGAGATTATCATAATATAGTATTTTTGTCTTGTCTCTGAACGTTGCAGATTAGTTTGTTCAGTGCGTTTAATTCTGGATTTGGATATAAGATAATTTAAATATCATTTGAATATTAATCTGGACCAACCAACTTTTTTTTGCAATAAATTGATAATCTGTGTGTGTGTGTGTGTGTGTGTGTTCAAATCTGAAATAAAGATAGATTGTAGATTCAGATTTCATTGAGACCTCACAAAACATGCACACACACACACACACACACACAAATATACATTTCTTAGAACAGTTTTTTTTTTTTTAAATGTTGTACGTATGTATGTATATGACTTGTATGCATATGTGTTTGCGCGTTTTTAAGTTGACTCTATGTTATGATTTCCATTAAAATGATAGATGTTTGATGCAACACAATTAACAGTTAGTATTGTCTTTGAGCATTTTAAAATTTCATTGTTAACTCATTATGTCGTTTTTTAAAAATCGCTTTACACATTGTATAATGATTTATTAATCAGTTTATGTATAAGACTTTTCTTTTAAATAAAACAACTCCTGTGAACATATTGCAATCACCTTGTTAGTTAAGTAAACTATGATTTCTTTTATGATATATTCTACACATACAATTTCATCTCTGGTAGAAAATAGAACTCGGTTAACCTTTGGATTTTTTCTTTATCAAATGTTTGTTTTTTTAAATTATTCCATCAGTGCCCCAACATCAAAGGTGTATCTTTGTGCCAACCAGTTTGCCAATCTTCAGATTAGCCCGAAAAAGAGTCAAATGTAGAAAGAAACGTTCGTAAAATCTCCTACAGTACTCAACCAAAATCAGAGTTGAGTGGCAAAGATGACATGACGGAATGGGAGCGATTCAGAGGTTGAAAGCAGGTAAAAAAACAAACAATTGGCATAGTGAAGTAGTTTGGCAGTGTCACCCACGCCGCCTCTACCGTTACAGAGTCTGAAAAGACCCAGCTACCCATTTCACCGTTGAGTCGACAGGAGGGCCAGAAAATTTGCTCGGATTGGGAATCGAACTTATGCCTCCTGCGTGGTAGTCAGCCGCTGTACTGACTGATTGCTCCCAATTCCATCAGCACCGGGCGATGTTCAGTCACTGATTCAAAGAGATAGAAAAAAAGGGAAAAGGAAGGTCTAATTAGCCCTTCTTATTTGTTTTAATGAAATACACGTAGCTGTTCATTTCATCAGAAAAGAGACAACTTAGAATGAAATATTGACTTAGACAAAGCATTTCAACTGTGTTAATTAAGTACATTTGCTTTGATTTTATTGGAATGGGGAAGTATTCAAATATTTCCCCTCAGTTTTTGTTACCTTTATCACGCGTGATTTTTATCATATCAAAAAAAATTGAGTTTGTTACTAAGTCTTGGTAGAAAGTGTGTCTCAACAGCTAAAACTGTACGCAAACTTCCGTAAGTTGATTTGTTGTAGATAAAATTACATTGCCGACAAAATGTTTGTGACGTACTTGCAAAGACGTCATCATTGTTTCTGTTTACGCTTGTTACTTAAAATATATTTACATGTACTTCACTTCTACTGCTTTTTTCTACAGTGTAAATTTTAAAAAGCTTCTCTTCTCAATTGAAAGTCTGAAAGTGAAGATGAATGCACGGCTATGACATGACTCACAGACCAACATGACAGTGGTGATAGAAAAAACTTGTATGCCTTATGTTAAAAAAAGAAGTAAAGTTCCTTATGGCCTATACAGCCGGAGCGTATCCCGGTTTCTGTATAGTGTGAAGCGGAACAGGTGATAATAATCACCTCGTGGACAGGACACTAGTTTGATGCAGGATTTTATTCCCAGGCTAGTGCTTGTACCCATTTGATGTTGAAGTACCTTTCCCAAGAAACACAATGTGAGATCTAGCTTTTCTAGGATTTGAACCTAGGACATCATGATCCCCGGCCTAGAAATCTAACCCAATGCCCTATGAATTTGGGTAAACTCTGGACGTTCTCAGTGCAATGTTGGTGGTCTAGTGATAGACTCCAGGCTGGCTGTGAGGTCAAGGGTTCGATTTAAGTTTCACCAGCCATGATGTTGTCTCCTTGGGAAAGACATAGCTCATTTTTGTTCGAGAATAACCTGCAAGAAACCAGCTTCTCATCCAGCTCAGCTTTACTGTTTTGATTTGATTTACCCACATCCACAACTAAGGTGATCTTGGGGTTTTTGGTAGAATTTTAAAATTTTGCCCGGACTGCCGTGGAAACAGCCAAGGGATCTTTAATGTGCATAGTGTTGTGATCTGCACACGGGACCTCCTTTTTTATCACCTGTCTCCGATTGGACTAGGTGTTGATCCACCTACCTGGCCCAGGGGGATAGATTTTGCTTTTTTTTTTAAACTCAAGAAAATTTGTCAACCATTGGCAGGGCTCGAACCCACTACCTTTGGGTTGAGAGGCCAACACCTTGCCTCTGGACTACTGAGTTGCCCCTCAGCTTTGCTTAGCATAGAGCTATGGATAAGCCATGGCTCTCTTTTAGGCCTTCAGGCTTGGAAGGAACTTTGGTTCAGGCTTGGAAGGAACTTTGGTTCAGACTTGGAAGGAACTTTGGTTCAGACTTGGAAGGAACTTTGGTTCAGGCTGGGAAAGAACTTTGGTTCAGGCTGGGAAAGAACTTTGGTTTAGGCTGGGAAGAAACTTTGGTTCAGGCTGGGAAAGAACTTTGGTTCAGGCTGGGAAAGAACTTTGGTTCAGGCTGGGAAAGAACTTGGTTCAGGCTGGGAAAGAACTTTGGTTCAGGCTGGAAAGAACTTTGATTCAGGCTGGGAAAGAACTTTGGTTTAGGCTGGGAAAGAACTTTGATTCAGGCTGGGAAAGAACTTTGGTTCAGACTTGGAAGAAACTTTGGTTCAGACTTGGAAGGAACTTTGGTTCAGGCTGGGAAAGCACTTTGGTTCAGACTTGGAAGTAACTTTGGTTCAGACTTGGAAGGAACTTTGGTTCAGACTTGGAAGGAACTTTGGTTCAGGCTGGGAAGGAACTTTGGTTCAGGCTGGGAAAGAACTTTGGTTCAGGCTGGGAAGGAACTTTGGTTCAGGCTGGAAAGTAACTTTGGTTCAGGCTAGGAAGAAACTCGGTTCAGGCTGGGAAGGAACTTTGGTTCAGGCTGGAAATTACCTTTGGTTCAGACTTGGAAGGAACTTTGATTCAGACTTGGAAGGAACTTTGGTTCAGGCTAGGAAAGAACTTTGGTTCAGACTTGGAAGGAACTTTGGTACAGGCTGGGAAAGAACTTTGGTTCAGGCTGAGAAAGAACTTTGGTTCAGACTTGGAAGGAACTTTGGTTCAGCCTGGGAAGGAACTTTGGTTCAGGCTGGAAAGTAACTTTGGTTCAGACTTGGAAGGAACTTTGGTTCAGGCTGGGAAAGGAAGTTTGGTTCAGACTTGGAAGGAACTTTGGTTCAGGCTGGAAAGGAACTTTGGAGATCTAAAGAAAGGTCTTGACACCAAAACTATTCAATTTGCATTTGCCCGAATCGTAGCTAGGGACAGAGAGAAGATAATAATGTGATGTACCTATGGACTGTGGTCGGATACTTGGTTGACCTTTTCTTATCCCATCCTCTGCACCATGAGGATTTTGATAAATAATAACATGACTTACCTCAGTCAAAAATATGATTCTAAAAGGAATGAACTTATTGAAAATCTCAATATCTTAAACTTGACATTGTGAAGCCAAAATGGAGTTTCAGGACCCATGCTCCCCCCCCCCCCCCCCACTCCTCTTCCCCTTACATCCCTCCCCTTAAAGGTTAATCCAACCGATAGGGATAGTTTTGATACCAACAACAAAATAGAGCTTGCGTTTACACTGTGAATCTGACATCAACAAAATATTATAATTTTGGGGAAATATGATTTTGACATCATATGATGTCTTGTAAAATCTGACATGTGCAAGCCGAATAATTTTGATTATAAATCGGTCATGATATTCTGGTTCTATTGGTCGTGTCATCTTTGTGTAACTTTCACAGCATTGACTTTGAGTGCGAAGACGAATCCCTCAAAACCAAGGTGGCAGGCAGCAAACAGAAAGGTGTCATCTGCATCGATGACAAAATTATCAGGAAGCCACTTCTTCTTCACCTTCGTCCATTCTTCCCAAAAAAATATTAGATGACATGTAAGGATCCAACAGATTTTCTCTTCTTGCCTTTTATTTCTCTCTCGCCGCAGTATACAATGAATTGTTTCTATGAATGTCCCTTTGCTGTCTTTGGGCAGAAGTTTCATGTGTGCAAGCCTCAATACATGATTTTTATTTTTATTTCACATTGTGTATTGGTAAAGAAGTTTATTACTTCACTTAATGCTCTCCTCCCCCCCCGCCTTCTTTTCTTTTACTCCCAATTTAGATGGCAACAACAGACAATATATTTTTGTAGTTCTATCTAGCCATACCTCAGCTGCAACTTGTAAAGTAAAAGTGAAAGAAGAAAAGAGTTTCTGAATTTCTTTATATGTCATAAGTGAAGAGTTGTGTTACTTCACATAGCCATACACACCCACCCCCCCACCCCCCATCCCCCTCTCACCCCCTCACCTCCATACTCCCAACTTCTTTTTCCAATTTTTCTTCTTCTTTCAACTCACTTGAATTCAAAAGTGGACAATATCATATTGTGTTTTAATGGGTTTTTTATCATTCAACCTGACAATGAGTCACACCAAAGCAGCTTGTTTTGACTTTATGATCATTAGAAAGATGCGACACAGATTTTTTAAAAAGTCTTTGGGCGGGCACAAGGCAGAATCAAACTGGCGACCTTCGCATCAGCACCCATCGCCTCACCATGAAAAGAAAGCGTACTATAAACCATGATAACTATGCTGCTTGGTGCCGAAGTGGAGGTTGCAGGTTCGATTCTCGCTGGTCCCCCAAGATTTTTCTATTTAGTCTATTCCTTTGTATTTGTCCTGTCTTTATTCATATTGGGCTTCAGCATTTATTTCATGTCTTTATTTGTCACCTTTGATATGCCTATTGCCTTACTATTTGTCTTTATATTGTAAGGATGACACAAATTACTTCACACCACTCTCTGTCTTGGCATCAATGTTCTATCTTATTTCCATATCTAGTATCATCATCATTACCCAAAAATCAAACGTTTAGGCGGGCAGTCAGCAGAAGCTATTCATAGGTCCTACTTTTTTCCCTGCGCTCCTTCACATGGCCTTAATCTTGCTTTTTTCCCCCGCTTAATTTACCCTGAGATCACCGCAGTGGGTAAATTCAAATGAAAGAAGAAACTGAATGACATATAGATATACCAGTTATTGTTTTTGATTTTCAAATCTTATTTTCAGTGCAAAACCCTGCCTTCAAATTGTTCTGTGGAAGTCCCGGGAGAGATAATGAGAGATGTGGTAAAGGACGACAGCGATATCATCAGTCTTTCCTTGGCAGTCACCAGCCCTTCATCAGCTCCATCATCGTCCTCATCGTCCATTGTCACCAACACATCGCCCGCCCAGACATGGTCATCGTCAGCTCCCAACGCCAGTGACAGTATGATGGACGACGAGCCAGTTGTCAAAGTCTTTGTTCCTGCCGCCAGTCAGATCGCATCGTCAGCCAGACAATCCTCAGCCAATTCATGTCTTCTGTCGCCCTCATCGTCCAACTTGAACTGGCTTCATTCCTCAACCAATCAGCTTCACCTGGCCTCTTCCAACCAAGGTCAATCACCGTTTGGCTTCTTCGGCAACCCAGGCATGGCTGCTTCTTGCGATGTTGATTTACTTGACGACGACATGCTATTGTGACATAGTAGCATGATGACGACGTTATAATTAACGCCTCGACGAAGTGCTCATAAGCCTTGGAGTTGGGCGGGAAAACTCCTCAGGTGTGTATCCACTATGCGTGTGGTTTCTAAGCGGCAGGACACCTCCTTGGTACAGTGAAAACCATGTGCAGACCATCAGTAGTGTATATATCATAGACGTAATAATTAAGATTTTGGAGCCCCGTGCGGCCAAAGACGTGCCACATACAAGGTGGCATACGTAAACTAAAACCATGGACATTGAATAGGATCAATCCGTTAGCGTCTGTTGTCACACCCGTGGCCTCGTCACATAGGGAGATAAAGGGTGCACTATGAACCATGCTAGTCAGACTCCCTAAAAGAATGGGAGTCCCATCGACAAGATCCGTTCTGGGGATCCAATCTCGACTAGAAGCTTGATTCACTTGCAAGTCTTTCCCGCTGGTGTCATAAATCTAGGGATCTAGGTAGTCCAGAGGTAAGAGGTGTCGGCCTCTCAACGAAAAGGTCATGGTTTCAAGCCCTGATGATTGGAGAAAAAATTTGAGTAAAAGCTATCTCTCCTCCCCCCCCCCTCCCTTTTCCCCCACAGATCACCTTTGTCATGGATGTGTGTGAAATCAAAACAAAACCATCAAATAAAAACTAAAAACTAGACTTCCTATAAAAAAAAGGAGTCCCATCAACAAGATCTTTCTTGTGAATCCAATCTCAACTAGAAGCTATCAAGTAACAAGTCTCTCCCGCTAGTGTCATAAATATCTACGGTTTTCGTAATTTAATTCTGGCGTCCACGGTTCTTGTTTTCAGTGTAGTCCTCTGTATTTGTCTCATCTTCATGCTTCCAAGGTTCTAACATTTATATTACATCTATGTATAGCTTCCACTACTGGTCGGCTCAGACTTGTGTTGTTCTTACTACAGATAAACACTTTCTGAGAAAAACGGCTCGCAAGTGAATTTGGTTACAATTTTTTTTTTTGTGACATAAAACAATTGACGACTGAATTTGATAGGACAATTGATGACTGAATTTGATAGGACAGTTGATGACTGAATTTGATAGGACAATTGATGACTGAATTTGATAGGGCAGTTGAGGACTGAATTTGATAGGACAGTTGATGACTGAATTGGATAGGACAGTTGATGACTGAATTGATAGGACAGTTGATGACTGAATTGATAGGACTGAATTGATAGGGCAGTTGAGGACTTAATTTGATAGGACAGTTGATGACTGAATTGATAGGACAGTTGATGACTGAATTGAAATGATGACTGAATTGATAGGACAGTTGATGACTGAATTGATAGAACTGTGAATTGATAGGACTGTGAATTGATAGGACAGTTGATGACTGAATTAATAGAACTGTGAATTGATAGGACAGTTGATGACTGAATTGATAGGGCTGTGAATTGATAGGACAGTTGGCGACTGAATTGATAGGACTGTGAATTGATAGGACAGTTGATGACTGAATTGATAGGACTGTGAATTAATAAGACAATTGAGGATTGAATTGATAGGACTATGAATTGATAGGACAGTTGATTGATAGGACTGTGAATTGATTGGACAGTTGATGGCTGAATTTGATAGGAATAAATTAATAGCACATTTGACGACTGAATTGATAGGACAGTTGATGACTGAATTGATAGGACTGAATTTGATAGGGCAGTTGAGGACTGAATTTTATAGGACAGTTGATGACTGAATTGATAGGACAGTTGATGACTGAATTGATAGGACAGTTGATGACTGAATTGATAGGACAGTTGATGACTGAATTGATAGAACTGTGAATTGATAGGACAGTTGATGACTGAATTGATAGGACTGTGAATTGATAGGACAGTTGATGACTGAATTGATAGGACAGGAATTGATAAGACAGTTGATGACTGAATTGATAGGACTGTGAATTAATAGGACAGTTGAGGACTGAATTGATAGGACTATGAATTGATAGGACAGTTGATGGCTGAATTTCATAGGACTAAATTAATAGCTTCATTTGACGACTGAATTTGATAGGGCAATCGATGACTGAATTTGATAGGGCAATTGATGACTGAATTTGATAGATTAGTTGATTACTGAACTGATAGGACTTTGAATTGATAGGACTGTGAATTGATAGAATTGTGAATTGATAGGACAGTTGATGACTGAATTGATAGAACTGTGAATTGATAGGACAGTTGATGACTGAATTGATAGGACTGTGAATTGATAAGACAGTTGATGACTGAATTGATAGGACTGAATTAATAGGACAGTTGAGGACTGAATTGATAGGACAGTTGATGGCTGAATTTGATAGGACTAAATTAATAGCACATTTGACGACTGAATTTGATAGGGCAATCGATGACTGAATTTGATAGGGCAATTGATGACTGAATTTGATAGATTAGTTGATTACTGAACTGATAGGACTTTGAATTGATAGGACAGTTGATGACTGAATTTATAGGACTAGTATTGACGACTGAATTTGATAGGAGGACAATTGACAACTGAATTTGATAGGACAATTGACGATTGAATTTAATAGGATAGTTGATGACGGAATTGATAGGACAATTGACGACTGTGAATTTAATTGGACAATTGACGACTGAATTTGATAGGATAGTTGACGACTGTGAATTTGATAGGATAGTTGACGACTGTGAATTTGATAATGATTGTAGCTTCAAAATCGTCAAATGTGTTAGGCAATACAATGCTGAGCCAACATACCGTCTGCATGGTCCTCTTCCTGGCTGTTTGTCACAGATTCGTTAGCGGTTTTGAGTGTTTCAGAGCTGACCTACTCTCAACAGAGCTATAACCGAAAACAGATTTTGAGAGGCTCTTTTTTTATATAGCCTTGAGCTTGAAGCCTTTAGGGAACTTTACTTCATTTTTCCTTTTTCTTTTTTTTTCACGCACTAAGGTTGTAATTTAAAAAAATTTAAATAAACACAAGTTTATTAACATGTGAATTTTATATTTGATACCGAGCTCAACATAATGATCGTGTCCATGGAGGCTCCCCAACATGTGAATATTAATACTGTACATAGTATATTAACAAAATGTGTAGATATATGGCTTCTTCCTCATGTTTTAAAATCTTTCTTCTTCTTTTTCTATTTTTCTTTCTTCTGCTGCCACACATTGTTACAGATTTTCTTGAAAAAAATTCTTGATTGCTTAGGCAGATTCTTGAAAAGCAAAGATGATTGTAATCATGAAACTCTCTCAAGTCATCATTTTCTCTTACCTCAGTTGGCTTTTTCGTCGTTGTGTAATTGAGTATTTTGCTTCCCATGATCCATTGTACTATTAGAGGTATATGAATATCTATCTTTGACATAATCAAAATTAACTAGAGATGTGAGATTTGTTTCTTCTTCTGATATGGATTCCTGCCTCTGATACATTTTCTCAACCAGGCCATTTCGGTTATCACTTTCCATATGCTTGGGGTCGGTGTAGAGGGAATGTCTAGTAGTTAGTAAAGTAGAAACTTACTGTATTGCTGGCACGGGAGAGAAAAAAATACCCAAGTTTATCTGATCACCAGAATCTTACTATTGGATTTCATTTAGTTTGATTAATGGGCGTTTAGCATGAAAAATTGTCTGTCCTTGAATCAGAAACGGATAGGTGGTAACTCTTTTGCGTGGAGCCTGAATCCCTTAGTTTATTAAAGTAAAAAAAAAAAGAAGAGGGCAGTGAGTACCCCACATCTTTTTCATAAATGATAATGCTATTACGAATGCAGTATAACTACTACTGTAATATCTACTCTTGTGCCAATAATCATTCTTATAATGTTAATAGTTATGATAATAATTGTGGTGATGATCATTATAATAAGAAGAGAAGAAGAAGAAGGAACAGGATGATTATCGTCAGTAATGACAATAACAAAAAATATAAATAATAATGACAGTAGTAAAGAACATTCAATGTGTTCCTATTGTTATAATTTCTTGACTGACGCTTAGAATAATTACCATATTGTCTATTTTCTTTACTTGCACTGAGTTACATTGATGCACAGTCTCACATTCTAGGGGAAAGTGTTACAGGAAATGCGGCGACGCAAAAAGAGGTGCCACGGCCAATCTTGTGAGATCTAATCAGGAAACACCCAAAATGAGCTAAATTCCCCCTATAGTTTAACTTTTTGATTCACATTCATAAAATGTAATTTAGTGTAAAGTCTGTTTTCAATTCTTAAATTCGCTAACAAATTATTAAATGTTTCAACTTAATGGCGGCAAGTCAAAATTTTATTTCTATTTTTTCCATATCCTATTTTTTAAAAGTTTGTCGTTAGAATGTCTTTGTCTAATTAGTTAATAGATCTAGACAGCATACAACAGAAATATCAAAGTCTCAATTATTAATTTGATTCTCTGGCAACACAAGCTAGATACTTGAGCAATCTAGATTTCTGAAGTTGGGAGGGTGGATGTATCTTGAACTTGAAGCACGCATAAGTATAACTAGTAGATCTGTCTGGCATTCCGATCCTAAGGCTGGCAAGAATAAATTGCCAAAAAGACATGCATAGGATGTTGAAGATGCCATAGAAAGTATTTTCCTACAATTTTACGATGTATATCTAATAAAATCTAGTCATATATATGTTGATTCACATGTTTAGACAGATAACATTCAATTTGTTAAAGCCCCACATACTTCTGCTATCACAATACAATGAATAACGCTAGAAAGAAGGAGTTACCACCTATCTGGGAAATCTCGCAATGCACCTTGGGACAGATTAGCAGTAGGAGCCAAATGCCCCATTCAATATTTGACAGTAGTCAACGGAAGGAAGTCAAGGTAAAGACTTTGAAATGGAAAGAAAGCTAAGGATAAAAGGTCAAATTGAAACAGTTACGGTTTAGTAGAGTGCTCTATTGTCATCTCGGCTATAATGATCAGAAGTAGAAAGGTCGTGTAGTGGAAAGAAAAGGAACCACGGATTGTGTCAACAAATCATCCTTAATGATCTTAGAAGATGACTAAGAATAGTCCTTCTTGTAATGAATAAGAACTTTTTCTACAAATTGTGCTTTTGATTGGTTGAGGCAATGGAATGTCCCAAGTTTCCTTTATTTCAACAACATGGCCACTCTAACATCAGTGCAGCATTTATCACATTTATCAGTACGGCCACCCACTAGAAGGCAAACTACAATAACAACAGATTCTTGTTCATCATTTTATGGAACAAAAACACTTCTTTTTTTTATTTAAATGAGAATGAGGGTTGCATGATGGACTATGACACCAGTTTCATCCGTTTTTCTCTGTCATGAGCCAAGATATGGGTCTTGGAAAAGCTTTTCTCTGTCCTTTATATTATTATTGTCTTATTGTTATTTTATACATATATTGATTTATTGAAGACGTTTGATTTATTCATGTTTGACATGGTTAATTTAACATCTTGCACAGATGGGTAGGGCAGATGTATATATGATATATAGATAGAACTCAGTTTGTTACGTTTATTAAGCTGATAGTTCGTATGAGGCTTAAATGATTTCTTTTTAATAAGTGAAAGGCAATTTTTTTTAAAGAAATAGAGTTGGTTTAAGTTAAAAAGGTGCATTTTTCATTTATAATCCATGTTCCCCTACCAGTTTAGGGGCTTACCAACCGTACATCATTTATCCCCCAGCAGGTCCGTTTTATTCAAAATTCGTCTCAACTCTCAGGGGAGCATGCATTACATCAGCCTGTTAGACGCTTTGTACTAACACTCTACCGAGATCTTTATTTACCTTTAGCTTGGTTCTCATAAACACGTGAGTCGAGCGAGGACAGCAGATGATGGAGTGCATTTTGTACCTGTCCAATGAGTACACGTCATTGTCTATTGTCTCCAACACAGATGTTTTTCAGAGAATTCAATATGATGTGTTCATGAAGTTGATGTTTCAACATTTGAGACATTAATTTTTTTTTTTAATTTTTACATATATAGATCTAAGTGAATGGGATGGCGTTTTTTGGGCGTGATGGGGTGGGCTGGGGGAGGGATAAAAATAAAATTGGTTTAAAGAAGTACATGGAAAAGATGCTGTTTGTGTGTGTATGTGTGTGTGTGTGTGTGTGTGTGAGTTACTTTCAATGATTCTGTAGTACTGTACAGCTGTGTTTGCTGTGAATGACTGCTGTTCAGTGTTTTGTTTTGGGTTCTTGTGATTGGTGGTGTGAATGGATTGGACGTCAGGGGACTCTTTTTTGTTTTATTAATACACATAACAACATAATGTCATAAGGAAGAAGCCTAGACAATGAAAATATATAAGTTTTACAAAAAAGAGCTAGGCTTGTTTAACAAGCAGTGAATGATTTAAAGGTGAATGCGTGAAAGTTGATTTTGACAATTTAATGCTCAATCCTGACGTCAATCTACTAAATTCATCAAATCGTTGGCTCAGAATTGTATTTTTCCTAACTACACACACACACACACATGAGTGGCCGAATGGTGAGGCTGCCGGACTAGGGATCATGATTAGGGATCATGAGATGATCTCGAGTTTGAATCCTGGAAGAGCTAAGCTGATGTAGTGTTTCTTGGGAAGACACTTAACACATATTTTTCCTACTACACCCCAGTGCAAATGGGTACAAACACTAGCATTTGGAGTAAAAACCTGCGTCAGACTAGTGTCCTGTCCAGGAGGTGATCATTATCACCTGTTCCGCTTCGCCTCTATTGAAACCAGGATAAGCTCTGGCTCTATGAGCCATAATTGCCTTGAAGGAACGTTACTTACTTTAACTACACACACAAACCCATTTTGAGCACAAAAAGCTCTCACGTTCTCAGCTGGAAAGAGAATCTGAAGTTGGAACAAAATGCAAAGTGAAATTTGTGATAAACGTAGACCGGGTCTGGTAACAAATTTTTAGTCTACGCGACAACTGACGACTGTGAACCTGATAATGATTTCAAGTCTAAAATTGTCCATATGTGTAGTTTAAAAGTAAGTCCCATACTCAGAATTGAGTGGCATAGAACTGTCAGGAGTAGAGTCCGGCTTTTTTTTTAGGCATATGGCATAATGTGGTAGTTTGCCATTGCTTTCCATGTCGCCTTTACTTTCACTCTGTCTGACAGAGACACTGACTGACGTGTGCAGTTAGGACAGTACAAAGTACAAATATATAGGCCGACAAAAAATTGCATTTCTTCGTATAAAAACTGTACATAGTGTAACAAGAATGCAGAAAGTGTCGTTTTTATCTCTAGGTTCTCTGTGTCTCTCTCTGGCGGGCGTTGCTGGTAGGTACTCTTATTTCCTTTCTTTCCTTCACTTATCTTTTATCTTGCCGTTTCCTCTTCATTCACCCTGAGATCACTGCAATGGTGTGTGTTATTTGGTTTTGGGCGTTTTTCCTTGTTTTGTTTTTTAATATTATGTGTTACAATCAAGGAAAGAGGACAGCGAGAATTAAATAAGAATGAGTCGAACGGAACGGTAGAAAAATTGTGTGAAGTGAAAGGAAACGGAAGAAAAAAGATGAACACAGAGTGGTAGATCTAGATATAGCTACAGAGAGAGAGAGAGAGAGAGAGAGAGAGAGAGAGAGAGAGAGAGAGAGAGAGAGAGAGAGAGAGAGAGAGAGAGAGAGGGGGGAGGTGTTGTAGAAAAAAGTGAATCAATGCACTAGGAGAAAAGAGAGAAAGAAAAAAATGGGAAGAAAGAAAGCTACTGTATGAACACTCAACAATAAATCTTAATTTCAAGTCAGCACAAATGATTTGTTGACCTATTAACTATCTACTTAGGTCTAAGGTTGTGAAACAAAACTCCATTGTCATGACTGACTAAGCTAATGTGTGAAATGCCTTTCCTTCACTTGTGTTTGAAAAGATATTCATGTTTATACATATCATCATGACATACTGTAAGGTTGTATACTTGTATAGTATTGTTAAATGAACAAAAGCATAAATGTTCAGTTGTGATTTGAATTTAAGATTTGATTGAAGCTGAATTAAAATTTGTTGCAACCGTTATTACATGACATGCATGATCTTCGGTTGAAAACAAAGGTTCTGATAAGGCTAAACTAAATCCCACGAGGAAGGAAATACATGTCCATGTAGTATGTAGACAACAATCGCAGCAAAACAGTTCATATTATATAACATTTTCTGTTGATTTTGTAAGTTCACTTTGATGTCTATCTGGCTTAAGTGGAGCTGATGATTAAATGGTGCGTATATAAGTTTGTTCATGTTTACTTGCATTAAGAAAAGCAATTTGTTTAAAAGGTAAGTTCTTATTTCTTGTTCGCATGTCAATTTTCTTATGTTATTGTTGATTTGACTTACTCATGTGAAAGTAGTTACATGAACGATGCAAGTTTAATGCTTTGGTCAGTTGAAAGTCTTCTTTTTTATAAGTGGAGTGTGACAGTGTAGTGTGAGTGGAGAAAGCTACAAAACTGCCTTAGCTGTCATAAGTCAGCAATGAAATAAAAGTTGTCTTTTTCTTTAGCCATGGGTCAGTTGTTGTTTATTTCATGTGTTTTTGTTTTCTTCTGTTCATTTAATATGGGGGCGGTTGGCGGGTGCTGCTGGTATGCTGGTAGGTCCTACTTCTTTCCTTTTACTCTTTCACTTGTCTTTTATGTTACTGTTTTCTTTTAATTCATCCTGAGATCACCACAATGGTGGACAGGATGAATTTCAATTAAACAAACAAACAAAATCATTCACTATACTTAACTGCCAACCAGTACGAGGGAAAAGATTTTGCTGGAAAAAAATAGAGAAAATTTGTCAGCTGTTTGTTTGCGGGGCTCGAACCCACTGCCTTTTGGTTGAGAGGCCGACACCTTGCATCTGGACTACCGAGTCCCCTTTTTCGCTAGAAAGGCCAGCGATCAACACTCTTTATGTTAACGAAGTGGAAGTGTCTATTTAGGTGATATTTTGCCCAAATTCAAAAAGTAAAAAAACAACAACAAAAACAAATGGGATCTGCATACTATTTGGGTGACAATGACTGTATTGATCATGACCGATTCCACATAATTTTCGAATCGATCAGATTCCGATTTCAAAAGGTTTGCAGCAAGGAAAATATTGTTTTCATAACATTTCATTGATATGTGTTTTGTTTTGGGTTTTTTTGTATTTCTTCATTTTATCACTTTTTCCATTGGGGTATTTTCTAAAGCATATATGTATACCTAATACTAATACATATTTCAAAGTACACTTAGGTTGTTTTTTTATATTCAAGAAGAAGTTGCCATGTATCTCAATTGTTTCTGACCACACAATTTCATAATCGTGTTTCCTCACTAAGATAAATGTATTATTTTAATTAAATCACAAATGGGTTGTTTTTTTCTTTCTGGATATGGTAGTAAGCGGTTGGCAGCCTTGTCTCATTCCTTTCACTCTTTAACAAGTCTTTCATCTCTTAATTGAAATTAATCCCTTCCACCATATTATGCAGTGATCTCAATGTGAATTTAGTAGAGGAAACAGCAAGAAGAAAGGTATCTGAAATCGTGAAAGGAAATAAGTAGGACCTACCAGCATCCCATGTCAACCACCCGCCTGCATGGAAGGGCAAACAGAAACAGTGATATAAGGGGATAGTATCAATAAAGAAATGGTGGATTATGGAATCAAACCAACAGGACAGGAGCCATCCAGCTGGCTACACTATAAACTACAAAAAGAAAGTTCTGGAAGGGTAAAAAAAAAAAAACATGTGTTGATCTTTGTGAGCAAAATAGAGAATTCTTATTTCAATTTCCCTCTCTCTGTCTGTCTTTTTCTCTGTCTGTCTGTCTGTCTGTCTTTCTCTCTGTCTGTCTGTCTGTCTGTCTCTCTCTCTCTCTCTCTCTCTCTCTCTCTCTCTCTCTCTCTCTCTCTCTCTCCCTCTCTCTCTCTCTCTCTCTCTCTCTCTCTCTCTCTCTCTCTCTCTCTCTCTCTCTCTCTCTCTCTCTCTCTCTCTCTCTCTCTCTCTCTCTCTCTCTCTCTCTCTCTCTCTCTCTCTCTCTCTCTCTCTCTCTCTCTCTCTCTCTCTCTCTCTCTCTCTCTCTCTCTCTCTCGCTCTCTTTTCAAAAATTTTGTGTATCTTTTTGATAGTGTAAAAAAATAAAACACTCAATCTTTAGACCATTAGTTTCTGGTTAAAATCTTAGTTTCACCAGGCTTGAGAACAAGATGTAAACTGGGTTGGGATTTTTTTCTCTCTCACCTAACACAACCTAGTACCAAGACCGGCACTCTATATCTATAAGGGATTTGAGGGAACTTGTTTTTTGTTTTATTTTGGGGTTGTTTTCTCTCTACGTTTGCTTCCTTCAGATAAAAAGTCAAGGTAACACGTAACAGTTTTGTTTTTTTTAACCTTGAAACTATAATCAAAACTTGGAGTACGAATGGCATAAACCTTAGTAATCACGGTTCCCACTCATCTTGGAAAATTGGAAAGAAGTCTTGAAAAGTCTTGGAATTTTGGTTAGAAGAAATTAAAACTTGGAAAAGTCTTGGAATTTTGGTTAGAAGAAATTAAAACTTGGAAAAGTCTTGGAATTTTGAAGTTAGAAGAAATTAAAACTTGGAAAAAAGTCTTGGAATTTTGGTTAGAAGAAATTAAAACTTGGAAAAGTCTTGGAATTTTGGTTAGAAGAAATTAAAACTTGGAAAAAGTCTTGGAATTTTTAGGAAATAAAATTGGAAAAGTCTTGGAATTTAGGAAATATCATATTTTCCAAACTCAGAACTGGACGAGATTCCGCACAGGGCACAACTGATGTGGGTCATTTAGTGCAGCTGTTCTCTGTCGTTATTCGTTCATTCACAAATTGTCTCCTCAACAACTGGGCTTTTCAATTTGTTTGACATCGTCAAACCTGTCATTCTTTACCATTCAATCGTACTATCGTTTTTAGTATTGTGTCCCATTTATGATTTTACGTTTAGTTCTACATTTAATGCGTTTTCATCCGATTTGAAGCCGTTCCTTCGTTAAGGCCAGAAATTTCTGGAAAATTTGATGTTCGCATGGAAAAAATTTTGGAAAACTTTTTGAATTTTTTCTGAAAATGAGTGGGAAACCCTGTCAGTTACTACGTCACCAGTGAGTCATGGTAAAGATAACAATAAAATTTGAACATAAAAACATTACAAAATGAAAATGTTTTAGTAGCGGTGCATACATTGAAAAACAAAAAAAGAATAAAGGAAAGATGATTTTTTTTATGACCAAAGAGATGAAATGCTAGCAATGAATGAGATGAAATGCTAGCAAAGAGATGAAATGCCAGCAAAGAGATAAAATGCTAGCAAAGAGATGAAATGCTAGCAAAGAGATGAAATGCTAGCTGATGAGAAACACAATGGTATTGGTACTAGTAGATCTAGCAGCTCTGAGCGTGATTAAAAAAATTCTGAATACAAGTTGTAGGAAACAATATTATAAAGATTTTTTTAATTTTTCAGTAGTTTTCAGGATCACACACACACACACATACACACACAAACAAACAAACAAATTATGGTTTGGAGCTCAGTTGAAAGTAAATTTATAACAATATCATGACTACTTTCTCTTTTTATTCGTTGTTCATTAAAAAAAAACCTTTTATACATTTCCTGTCTTCACCCCACCTCCGACCCTCAAAAAAACCCAGTAATAAATAAATAAAAATCCACAAAAATAACGAATAGATAAAGTAATGAGTACATGAATTTAAAATAAAACACAACAAGATATATTATAAAAGTAACAGTAGTAACACCACATCGGTGATCCTCTCTCTTCACTAAGTATGAGTACGAGACATCTTTAAATAGAGGAGATCGTATACATTTTGAAAAAAATGTAAAAACAGTATAATATTAATAATTTTAATTGCAAAAATACATACATATATTGTATAATTGTATTACCAAAGACATTTTGTGTGGTGGGTATAGTAATAGTATAATAACAGTCTGTAGAGAAAAAAAAAACTCATGAAAAAATGTGTATGTGTTTGTTTTTGGGTCTGGGTTTGTTCTGTTGGGGTTGTGTTTGGTTGTTGGTTTGTTTATTGTTGGGTTTTTTTGTTGGTTTTTTTGGGGGGGGGTGAGGAAGGAGAGAGAATAAGGGGGAAAAGTCTTTTAGTGTAAGTTATAGGCTGATAAAACACTTGGAAATAACTTAACGGTTACCTTAAGACCCTTGAAGATATAAAAACTCATGAAGAAATGATGCAGAGACAGAGTAAACATAATCACCAGAGTTTGAATTCCAATTACCCCCCCTTCTCGTGTCAGTGAACTCACTCTCTCTCTCTCTCTCTCTCTCTCTCTCTCTCTCTCTCTCTCTCTCTCTCTCTCTCTCTCTCTCTCTCTCTCTCTCTCTCTCTCTCTCTCTCTCTCTCTCTCTCTCTCTCTCTCTCTCTCTCTCTCTCTCTCTCTCTCTCTCTCTCTCTTGTGTGTTGAGTGGATATCGCTTTACCATGAATTTGTTACGATAATCATATTTGTGATGAATTTTGATGATCCTGATGTTGGAAAGTATTGCTGATGGGGTGTAGCCTATTTTTCGTTGCAGGCAAATTACTTTTTTAAAAAAATGATATTATGATTGTTACGTTAATGGTATTATCATAATATTTTCTTCTCATTCAGGCTAGCTACTGTTCGGATTTGTGATTCCACTCATTATTCATTGAAATATATGCATGTCATAAAGTCAGTCTGCTTATATTTGTTGAGGGGTAGGGGGTGGGGGTGGGGGAAGGGAAGGGGATATATAATATAAAAAATAAAATGAAATGCTAATGAGTGTTGTTCTCAGTGAACCTGGGTTGAACATGAAAGCGCTATTCGTTACATAATACTTGTTCAAGCACGTACATGTATCATGAAAACTAAAGATGATAATATTTAAAAATAGAACAAAAAGATTTTTGAAAAGAAACAATAAATCATAACGTTTTTTTTAAAAACAGGAAGTGCTACGTCCAAATATGGCCAAAAGGTAAGAGTTCATGAACATGTCACATGGGTCAATTTGAGCCAATCGTCGCTGTGTGGAGAAATCGGTGAGGAGTAGTGCCATAAACGTTCTTGATGTGATCTACGATTCCCTCGATGTTGTCGTGGCGCTTAGCCCAATGAGGTCTGACTTTTTCATTTTTGAATTCTTTCAAAAACTGAGGGAAAGAATAAGAAAGAAAAAAAAATTGCCGACATTTATACATTGTTTATATTGTATTTGGGAATTTCATTCCGGCTACCACAAAAATTAAGTGATCTCAGGGTAAACTAGAGGAATCAGCAAGATGCTTGTTTGTTTGTTTGTTTTATCGAAAATCTACCCAGTTCACCATTGCGGTGATCTCAGCAGCAAGATGCAACACACATGAAAGGGAGTAAAGAAAGTAACAGAAGGCTCTATCACTGGCAGCAGAACACACCATCCACCAGGTAGATAGCTAGTTAGCTAGCTAGCTAGATATATAGATATATAGATAAATAGATAGATAGATGGATATAAGTAGATAGATAGATAGATATAAGTAGATAGATAGATATAAGTAGATAGATAGATAGATAGATAGATAGATAGATATAAGTAGATAGATAGATAGAAGTAGATAGATAGATAAATAGATAGATAGATAGATAGATAAAAGTAGATAGATAGATAAGTAAATAGATAGATAGATAGATAGATAAATAGATAGCTAGATAAATAAATAGATAGATAAATAGATAGATAGATACATACATACATACATAAATAGATAGATACATAGATAAGATAGATATATACATAGATAGATAAGATAGATAGATACATAGATAGAAGTAGATAGATAGATAAATAAATATAAAGAGATAATACTTATCTACTTACATACATTCATACATATATATTTACATACATACGTGCATGCATATGAACATACATTCATAATACACAAACATACATACATACATACATACATACACAACTAGCTGTGCCCAACTTACGTCAGCAGCTGCCGAATAAAAGCCTTCCTGGGTGGG
>JAXRKP010000124.1:165000-167500 GCA_037039925.1 Doris montereyensis
TATGTCATATCAGGATAATGTCACTATAATATGGCATGATAAGTTTGAGATAGATTAATGGTCTATCTGAACTACACGCCCCCCCCCCTTGATAGACAAAAAGCGAAGATAGATAGATGATAGCCTTCATGAAGATAGATAGCCAACGGAATAGACGAGATTGGTAATTATGGATATAATATAGACATAGATAGATATATAGATAAATATATACCATAGATAGATACATACACCTAGATAGATATATTAGATTGATGGACTCATAATATTATACCAAGAAGATATCGCATAGATAGATAGATAGATATATAGATAGATAGATAGATAGATGGATAGATAGATAGATAGATAGATAGATAGATAGATATAGAGATAGATAAAGATACATACTATACATAGATAGATAGATAGATAGATAGATAGATAGATAGATAGATAAGATAGACAGATTGATAGATAGATAGATAGATAGATAGATAGATAGATAGATAGATCAGATAGATAGGGTGAATAAGATGAAATATAGAGAATTGAAAGGAAAGAATAGATAGATGGGATATATAGATGAGATAGAGTTGAAACACATGTGGTGAGAAGATACTTGAAGAGAGATAATTCTCTCCCAGAGAGACCCAGAGAAAGAGTAAAAAAGAAGAGCTTGAGAGATAGAGACTGAGAGAGATAGAGAGAGAGAGAGAGAGAGAGAGAGAGAGAGAGAGATTGAGACAGAGAGAGAGAGAGTGTATGTGTGTGAGTCCATTGATGTGTGTAATAGTGTGTGAAAGATATATGAGAGAAACAAATAGAAAGAGACTTCTACTACTTATATGTAAAGAGACAGACACATAAGGAGGAACAGTCGGACAGACGTAGTCAAAAAGATAGATTTACATAGAGATGAAAATGGGAAATGAAGATGTCCTGATCTGTTATGAATTGAAATGGTCTTCAGCATAATATGGCGTTTTGTTTCTTCGTTGTTGTTTTTGTAGCGGAGGCATTTATCTTAACTACTCTAGTGGCTATTTGACGTAGTATTACGCTGTGATTGGTTGTTTCTGTAAACATCGACCCTTTTTTCTTTGATGCAAATGAACGTAATACTGTGATACAAATTGATCCTCAGCATTACACCTGGTAGATTTTAAATTTGAAAGTTGAAAGTTTCCTCAACCAAACTTCGTCGTTGGCGACTCCAATTGGTTGGGATTTTCCCAGTTCTGTTGTATTCTGCCGCGTCCGCACCGGAACACGACGGAGTTGAACAGGAAACCAAGATATTTCCGTCAGGAAGTTGCTGGTGACGGTCCTCTTGATTTCTTCACGGTTGAGCATCAAGTCATATTCCAAGAGAAACAAAATGGTTCTCTGCCTTCACCAGGAACGTGTCTACGACCTGAAGGAGAAAGGGAGAAAGACTAGACGTGTAGCTCATTATTTCTCTTATGTTTCATCTTTTGGAAAGTATAAAAAAAAAAAGAAACGTAATCTAAGATAAAACACAAAGGAGCTACAATGGAGTGAATTCAAAAGTGATAAACAACCAAATAAAGTCACGAATCCACCAAGAAAGATTAGGACAAACATGTGATTTTATTGTTTTTATAACACTTCGTTAAACGCAAACTAGGAATGGCTGCACACTTATCAGATAAGATAAGATAAAATAAGACATTTTTATTTGTCAAAAGGAAATTTGCCCTATAAGTTTCACATCAAAATGAATAAATATGCAATACAATTAATCTCTTTCAATTATACATGCAACTCTCTTAGATATTGGCACTCCCTCCCTCCATTTCTGTTACCATCTATTTAAACCAACATAGATATATAAGATAAATCGTTACTCTTTAAGTTTGACATGAAAAATTTTATATATATATAAGCAACAAAGAGATGCTATGCACCAATAACGGTAAAAGCAAAACGTATAACATTAACACCAACAAACTATTCCAACAATAAGAACAACACATGCCGGTAACATTCCCCACGTGAACGACATTTGGTAGAACATGACCAATATTTAATAAAACACACATCACATGAAAAACACACACACACACATAACATCACATGAAAACAAAACAATAATAAAAAAACCCCAACAAAACAACAAAACAAGTAATAATACTCATACTCTAGGTTGAGTTTAGGGTAATACAGAATAGAGTCCTGCTTTTTTTCTTCTTCTCTTGTCACTATAATATGGCAAAGTTTGCCATTGCTTTTCAATATCACACTGGCTCTACTTTTGCTAAGTTTGATTACCCCTAGGTCTCCTGAGTGATACGTCATGTAGTCTAGTGTAATCTACCAGGGCTACTTTGAGTACTGAAAACAATAACAACAACAACAACAACAAAAAGCGAAGCTGCTGCTGCTACTACCTGGATGGTGATGTCTACTACATACTACTACTACCAACTACTACTGGTTCAATATTGTTATCCTTTTTCATTTTTTGTTAAAATTTAATTTTTAATGTTGGTGATGA
>JAXRKP010000124.1:172500-182500 GCA_037039925.1 Doris montereyensis
GAATATTACCCACACACAGACGTTTTTATTCATTCAGTTTTTTAATTTGAATGTTACCCACACACAGACGTTTTATCATTCACTTTTAATTTGAATATTACCCACACACAGACGTTTTATCATTCACTTTTTAGTTTGAATGTTACCCACACACAGACGTTTTATCATTCACTTTTTAATTTGAATGTTACCCACACCCGTTTATAATTCCATTGGAAAGGTTTGTCTTTTTATGCACAGTCTCACAAACCCGGACACAAAGTAGCACATAAACCTTATTTCCACATAATTATTCCTTTCATCCTCTTTTATCCCTTCTCTCTCACTTCGTCTCTTTGCTAAGCCTTAATATTTTCTTTCTCTCTCCATTCCATAATAGACAACTTCTCCCCTCCTCCTCTCACTCCGTCTGTCTGTCTGTCTGTCTGTCTGTCTGTCTCTCTGTCTGTCTGTCTCTCTCTCTCTCTCTCTCTCTCTCTCTCTCTCTCTCTCTCTCTCTCTCTCTCTCTCTCTCTCTCTCTCTCCCCCTTTTCTGCTTTTAGTTCTAAATCTAATTTTCTTGACTTCTCACTTTTGCTCTTTCCCTTTACTTCTCCTACCAGAATTATTAAAATAGGTTTCTTTCCGCTATATAAAAAAAACAGCCCGAGATCACTGGCGTGAGTAAAAAAAATGAGATGGTTTTCTGTAATAATCTAAGGCCCCTTTCACTTTCACACATCGGCTTTTCGCCGTCCACCGTAGACTGGACGACTTCTCGTGGTTCAAATTTTTTTTAAATTAGATCTCTTCTGTTATGATAATGAAATATAGAAACAGAAACAACACAAATTGATAGTTTTGAATCCTTTCCTTCATGTTTATACTCGAGTAGCACCTGAAAATCCAGTCACTTTCGAATGTGTTCCAAATTTCTAACCAGGACGTCAAAATTTACTTTGTTGTCTGCAAACGCATAGATAGATCTAGATCTAGATCTACCTAGATTTAATTAATGGTTGGAAATTTCTCACATTATGAGAGATGCACCATTCAAAATCAAACAATAGCCACCAATCAAAAAATAGATAGATCCGGTTTCGCCGTTTCCTGATTTTGCTCTAGATCTATGTTTGGGGCTTAAATTCTAGCAATTTTCTAGAAAATCTACATGTAGATCTATAATTAAGATAAATAATATTGTACAAAAAGTGCTAGATCTACTAGTCTAGTTTCGTTAGATCTAGATTCTAGATCTATTATTGTAGATCTAGAATCTACATGATAGAGATCTAAATCTACCACAACCGACAAAAAGATATTGATATCAAGGGGTCCCTGGGAACTCGGGTCTTAAGCAGTATCACGCTTTCGATGAGATGTAATAATCCGAGATTTCTTTATATGGTCGGCCATGAAGTACGTCATTGTCGATACGCAATACACCCCCTCCACCCTCTCTCTCCCCAAGAAAGACGTCTAAAAATATGTATAGGAAGAGACAACACAACACGTTGACATCCAGCTCTAGTCTCTGCGACTACGGTGGTCATCCAAATGTCTACATATTCTGTGCCATTAGGTGGACATCTAAAGTGTCTATTTTCACCCAAGTCTGTGCGAGCTAATTGGACTTACAAAAGTCAACTGTCTACGCAGTCTGAGTAAGGGGACATACAAAATGTCAATTCATGTTCACGTCACCCAAAAGTAAGGGATGGGGTGGGGCCAGGGTTGATTATTACAAATAGTTGTCTTCGGGCGTCTGGTCACCCAGTCAAAAGACAGATTTTTAGTTTTTGTTTTGTACCACGTATCAAAATGAAATGGTTTGGACACTTGGTGAGAGAAGGAGGGCTTCCAAAAACCGTGCTTCAAGGAAATGTCAGAGGAGGTAGGAGAAGAGGCAGACAAAAGAAGAGGTGGGAGGACAATATCACTGAATGGACGGGCCTGAGCTGATGAGTCGGGCGGAGGACAGGAAGGAGTGGAGAAGATTGGTTATTTGGTCATCGGTAGCTCCCCAACGGCCTCCGCCATGGGACATATAGATAGATAGATGGTTAGACGTATCAAGGCTAGTGGATCCAGCCACACCGGCAAGATTTTGTTTCCCTCACTTTTAAAAAAAAAAAGTTATTTGGGATGGAATGTGTTTGGTTAGTGTTTGCTATTTAAAAATCCTTTAACTATTCTAGCATGTGTGTGAACACGCTTATTTCGACACCATGGTGGATATGACGTCAAATCGGAATGAAATATTGCGCAGTAGATCTAGGCCTAACTGGACTACTGAACTAACTACGACAGTCGTGGACGGCAAAGTGCCGTGGTTGATATGTGTGAAGGTTCCTATAAAAGGTTTGTTTGTTTGTTGTGCTTGTTTTTTTGTGTGTGCGTTGTGTATGTTTTGTATGACATGTTTATTTTTATTTGTGGTCTGCGTTGAATTTTTTTCGTTTGTTTTGTAGGTATAGGTTTGTTTTGCTGCAGTGTTTTGTTGTCGTTGGAGTTTTATTTAAGGAAGGGATTTTGTTTATTTGTTGCCCTTAATGTGTTTTGTTGTTTGCTTGTTTTTACATTTGTTTTATTCATTTAAATCTATGTTGAATCATGAAAATAATACTTTATTTCTTTAACAAAGTAAATCTGTTGGGTTTTGTTGACGTCTGGTACCAGTGGATTTATGCACCTAAAGCTATCATAAGATGGGAGTGGAATGAATTATATGATTATTATTATTATTATTATTATTATTATTATTATTATTATTATTATTATTATTATTATTATTATTATTATTATTATTATTATTATTATTATTATTATTATTATTATTATTATTATTATTATTATTATTATTATTATTATTATTATTATTATTATTACTATTATTATTATTATTATTATTATTATTATTATTATTATTATTATTATTATTATTATTATTATTATTATTATTATTATTATTATTATTATCTTTCTTTCTTTCTTTCTTTCTTTATCAGTTCCCATTCTACCTTCCGGTGTATGGGTTTTAAATGCCTGAAATGATCTTTCTACAGGCTGCCCTGTCCTGACATTTTCTGTTTCCTTCCGTGAAAGTTACATTTCTTTGCTTTAATGCCTCTTTTATATCTTCTTCCCACTTTCTCTGAGGTCTGCCTTTTGGTCTTTTACCTTAAGTTTTAGCACTGTATAATGATTTAGCTATTCTATTGTCATTCATTCTGTTAACATGTCAAAACCATCTCAGTTGATTCATTTCTATCTTAGTTTTTATGCTATCTCCTTTGGTTTGATTATCTTATTGTTGTGTTTCTGATTTTTGTCTCTTTTAGTTTTCCCTATTACTCTTCTTAGATATTTCATTTCGGCTGCCTGCACTCTACAGTATTCCCTGCTGTCTAAGCTCCAGGTTTCACTGCCATAGGGGAGAGTAGGACAATAAACTGTGTTGTATACTGCCATGTTGGTTTTTGTTGACAATTCTTGTTTGCCTACAAATGCCTTTCCTAGGTGGTTATATATTGCAATTAACTTTTTGATTCTCTGGCTGATTTCTTCTCTTAGTTTTCCCTCTGAGTTAATCATTACTCCTAAATAATTGTAGCTTTGAACTTGTTTTAAATTCTCACTGCCTGATTTAAGATTTTGTGTTTTAGCTTCCCAAATTACTAGCATTATTTTGGTTTTCTTTGCATGTACTCTCATTCCGCTTTTATTTAATTCATTATTCATTATGTTGATATTCGACTGAAGGTCCCTTTCCGATTTTCCAAACAGAACTAAATCATCAGCAAATGAAAGCATTGATACATTTACTGGTTTGAGCTTTCACATACCTACATTCTTTTTCTTCATGTTTGAGGATGCCTTTGCGACTGAATCCATAAATGTGATAAACAAAAGAAGACTTAGGATACAACCCTGTCTTACTCCTATACCTACATCAAATTCCTCAGATACACTTCCAGCTGCTCTCACTGCACATGTTGGTTTATTGTAAATTATTATTATTATTATTATTATTATTATTATTATTATTATTATTATTATTATTATTATTATTATTATTATTATTATTATTATTATTATTATTATTATTATTATTATTATTATTATTATTATTATTACTATTATTATTATTAATATTATTATTATTATTATATTATTACTAATATTAATTATTATTATTATTATTATTATTATTATTATTATTATTATATTATTATTATGATTATCATTATCATTTTTATTATTATTATTATTATTATTATCATTATTATTATCATTATTATTATTATTATTATTATTATTGTTGTTGTTGTTATTGTTGGTGTTGTTGTTACTAATAACGTGGTGTAGTATAACATGCGGTGGTGCACACCAAAACCCCAAATGACTGTATTGGGTGCAGGCCAAGGATTACTCGGGACTCAAACTCTATTCCAACAGGTTTCGTACTAAACAGTAACTTCAAACTCATTCCAGTAAAATAAATTATATCATCTGTCTCTCTTTTACTAATTGTACAAAATGACATGAGAATGGGGCCACAGCAGTCTCAAAGACCTACAACATTGAAATCTAACAGACTCAAGGCAAGAGAATGAAAAGAGTGATTGACAGAGTCAACGAGACCTTCCACAAGAACAATACATCGATCCAAAAGGCAACATACCCGGCCCACGTCCGACAATTGCACCTCCTCTCGACACCCTACGGTGAAAGAGGACAGGGAAAGTAAAGTAAGTAAGTGTAAAATGTCTCTATCACCAGTGCGTTTTCTGAGGCCTGTAATGTTTTTCTCAGTAAGACATGCCTTTATATAACATATAACAAGGAATTAGAATGAACTATTATTGATGATAAAGAAAATAATGATGATTTCAGACCCACTCCAGTAAAAGAAACAATATCTGTCCCTTTTGTATTAATCGTATTATACGTCTTTGTGAGTGCGTTCTCTTGTCTCTGTATTCATTTCTTAGAGAAAGAGGCCTTTACCTAACATTAAATAACAAGCCTGTTACACCCGGAGTGATGTCAAATACGATATTTGATCGGATTAGTATTCGATACTGAGGTGACGCGGGTAGGTGTGAATGGTCGGCCTACTATTCCAACTTTTTAATTAAGCTGTTCAAAATGGTGGGCTTGCTGAAAGAAAATACATTAATTCAACGTCACTTTTGGCAGAACATTTCCTCAAACAAAAATAATATGGAGATGTTCTAAGTGGCTTATCAACATCGTTTGGCGAACAAAGGTGACCTACTCATAATTATATAACATATAGATAAGGAACTTAATGTTATTGATGATGAAGAAATGGTATTCTCTTCAAAAGTAGTATTAATCGTATACATGTACTAATACTTGTATCAAATAAATTTATCAAGTCTTCGGCAGGGTTTGGGTTTTTAAAATTGTTGTTTGTTTTGGGGTTGTTGTGTTGTTGTTGTTGATTGTTTGTTTATTGTTGTTTTGTTTTGTTTTAGGTTGTTGTTGTTCTTTTGTTTTTGTTTGGTTTTTTCTTTTTTCTTTCTTTTTCTTTTTTTCTTTTTTTTTTTTGGGGGGGGGGGGGGGGGGGGTGTCACAATAAATGGGGCCTTTCTTTATCACGAAACAAAATAATCCAAAAGTGAGGGTAACAAAGGAATGGTTTTCTTTCCATAAATTTCCTATAAATTGAATCAAATACCTTGATCACATTTTCAAAACGTTGTTTCTCGTTTGGGAAAGGATGGGAGAAGGGAGGGGGTGGGGAAGGGCTGCAAGTTGTTCATCTATCGAAGAATTTTATGTTCTCTCCCTAGATCTTCTATCGATTGAATAAATTAGCTTTGTCATGTCTTAAGCACTTCTTTTTTTTTGGTGGTCGTCTATCAGAATCATTATCATCTCAATAAAGTATGTCTTTTTTTTTTTTTACCACAAAGCATACAGAAATGAATGTTGACAAGGCATAATCGAAATGTAACCTTTAATAAATAATCTTAGCTAGACTTATCTGTTTCCGGATCTTCATAATAATACGTTGGCTGAAAACCTTTTGCGGGTGTGACACATGACATAGAATAATGTTTTTTTTCTTCGTAGCTTTCAGGTTTTCTTTCTATCCGGTTCCTGTAGATGTCTATGTTACCAAGTAGGTAATAAATTCTCCGCATTGCCATCTATTAAAGGAGCCAGGTTTTACATAACAATATTATACTAGTTTTACCTGAGATTTTAGGCTGATGCATTGATTCGTTTTATGTTCTTAAAACCGGTTTTCATTTAATTTGTCATCTTTTATTTTCTCTTCTTTGAAAGGGGAAGGGGGTGGGTGGGGGGGGGGGGCAGGCGTCCGGAGTGGGGTTTTTTTGTCTTCTTGTATCATATTTGAATTTAGTCTCTTCTATATGTTGAAATGACATTATTATGGAAGATAGTAATATGTCTTTGAATAAATGCTGGTCTTGGTTGGGATTTTTTTGCTTAAATCAAAAAGTAATTACTAAAAAAAAGTATGTAAATCAAGTTTGTTGAGCTCTGAGTTGTGTTTAGGTTTTTAAAAAAACATGTAAATCCATGTTTGTTTAGCTCTGAGTTGTGTTTAGGTTTTTAAAAAAACATGTAAATCCATGTTTGTTTAGCTCTGAGTTGTGTTTAGGTTTTTAAAAAAACATGTAAATCCATGTTTGTTTAGCTCTGAGTTGTGTTTAGGTTTTTTTAAAAACATGTAAATCCATGTTTGTTTAGCTCTGAGTTGTGTTTAGGTTTTTAAAAAAACATGTAAATCCATGTTTGTTTAGCTCTGAGTTGTGTTTAGGTTTTTTAAAAAACATGTAAATCCATGTTTGTTTAGCTCTGAGTTGTGTTTAGGTTTTTGAAAAAGCATGTAAATCAATGTTTGTTTAGCTCTGAGTTGTGTTTAGGTTTTTTAAAAAGCATGTAAATCAATGTTTGTTTAGCTCTGAGTTGTGTTTAGGTTTTTTTAAAAAGCATGTAAATCAATGTTTGTTTAGCTCTGAGTTGTGTTTAGGTTTTTTAAAAGCATGGAAATCCATGTTTGTTTAGCTCTGAGTTGTGTTTAGTTTGGGTTTTTAAAAAACATGTAAATCCCTGTTTGTTTAGCTCTGAGTTGTGTTAAGGTTTTTTTTAAATCATGTAAATCCATGTTTGTTTAGCTCTGAGTTGTGTTTATGTTGGGGTTTTTTAATCATGTAAATCCATGTTTGTTTAGCTCTGAGTTGTGTTTAGGTTTGTTTTTAAAAAGCATGTAAATCCATGTTTGTTTAGCTCTGAGTTGTGTTTAGGTTTGTTTTTTAAAAATCATGTAAATCCATGTTTGTTTAGCTCTGAGTTGTGTTTAGGGTTTTAAAGCCCCATAGAAACAAAGACGACTCAAGTACAAAGCAATAAAAAGAAAACCAATCTTTGGCCTTCAGACAGAATCGAACCCGTGACCTCCTCCTTCCCCCGTCCTCGCCATTAATACTGTTTAATGAGCGTAGTTAGCATGATTCGTAATCCGCTCTCTTTTCATGGCGAGGCGGTGAATGCCGACCTGGAGGTCACAGGTTCGATTCTGTCTGGTGCCTAGAGATTTTTTTTGGTCTTTTCTGTTTGTTTCTTTGTATTCGGTTTGTCTTTGTTCGTATGGGGATTCCATAGAATGAATTTATTTCCTGTCCTTATTCGTCAATTTTGACCACACCCATTGTTTCACTATTAACATTGTCTTTACAGAGGCGCCAATAGCTCACTTGGTAAAACGTCTGACTACCATGCAGGAGGTCTGAGTTTGATTCCCAGTCAGGGCTATTTTTTCTGGCCCTCTTGTCGACCCAGTAGCGAATTGGGTAGCTAAGTCTATTCAGACTTATTCAGACTCTGCGAAAGTAAAGGTGGCGTGAAAAGCAATGGCATAAACTACCACATTACGCCTCCAGGACTCTAATCCGGATTACTCTACGTTCAAATCTGAGTATGGGATTTTACTTTTACAGATTATTGAGGAGGCTGGCGGTAGAGGAGTGTATTTATATCTTAAAACACGAAACGTTCTGATGGCTATCCCGATTAAAATATTAATTGACAATGTGACATTAATTATTTTTTTTTAAACTTAATAGTTAAACTTGATTTAAAAGCGATGGAAATTACACTTTGAGGGAAAATGGAATGAAAGGAAATTGGGTCAAGGGGCAGGGGGCGGGGGGTGTAAGGTGGACTGTTATACCAAGGTTGAAAACAATGTTCTGATCGGGAAATGGCAAACTGTGTATGGTGGATTTTTAAAGTATCATTCTTTTGCTTCAGATTTTTTTTCTGGTAGGGGGAGGGGGTATCATTATTTGTTTTTTGGGGGTTTGGGGGCTCGTTAGAATAGATACAGTACGGGAATCAGACGGACAGATCGACAGAGAGAGAGAGAGAGAGAGAGAGAGAGAGAGAGAGAGAGAGAGAGAGAGAGAGAGAGAGAGAGAGAGAGAGAGAGAGAGAGAGAGAGAGAGTCAGAGACAGACGGTCAAACAGACAAAGACATACATAGACGGGCAGAAACAGGCAGAGACTGACAAAGACAGGCAGAGAGACTCATGTCAGTTTGTTTATTTATATTGGGGGGAGATTGTTTTACTAGTGTTTTCTTGTTGTTGGTTTTATCTTAATATGTTGCTGTTGACGGTATTTTTCTTGTTGTTGGTTTTATCTTAATATGTTGCTGTTGACAGTATTTTCTTGTTGTTGGTTTTATCTTAATATGTTGCTGTTGACGGTGTTTTCTTGTTGTTGCTTTTTGCGTTGGTTTGCAAGAATGTTGTTCGGTTGACACGTCTGTTTCTTTTTCTTGTTTCTTTGGTTTTAGGATGCGCGCGTGTGTTTGTGTGTGTGTGTGTGGGGGGGTGGTGGCAGCTTGCCAGCCATTTGTCTTCTGCCTTGATATAATGGAGAAAAAAACCTCAACTTACATGAAGAAACTGTAAAGCAAAGCCGTAATTATTCTTGATAACCATTAAAATTTATAAAAACAAGAACTGGTGAAATAGAAATGTCTAAAACATGTATTGAACAGAAACAAAACAAAACGAAAAAATAAAATAAAATATAGATAAAACCAAACCAAGACAACCAATAAGAAATGTCGCAAATAGAGACCTCAGATCATGCAGACCCGCACTAAATAAAGCTTTCCCTAATTTGCATATTAATTATTATAGGATACGTTTTTGATTGCTTAGAGTTAGCTCCCTTGTTTATTTGTTTCGTTTATTTTATTTTATTTTGTTTCTGCCCATCTTTACTTTGATTTTCCTTCGATTTAATTGTTTCTTCTGTTTGGTATTTTGTTTTACTATTTTCGTTTCTCATTCTGATCAATATTATTGTGTTCCCTAATTGTTGAAGCTCCTCTAAAGGAACACCATTTTAAAAAAAAAGAAAAGAAAGACAGATAGAAAGAGAGAGAACGAAAGAAGAAAGAAGGAAAGAAAGAAAGAAAGAAAGAAACAAACAAACAAACAAACAAACAAACAAACAAACAAACAAAGATACAAAAGAAAGAAACAAAAAAGTAAAGAAAGAAAGAAAGGAACAAAGGAACAAAAAAGAACGAAAGAAAGAAAGAAGAAAAAGAAACAAGACAGAAAGAAAGAAAAAAGAAGTAAAGAAGAAAAGAAAGAAAGAAAAGCCAAAGCAATTAAGGAAAAGTCATGTAGAATGTAAATTTAGACATTCTTTATCCGAGTTTGAGGTCATGGCCAATGACCTCGTTCTCTCAACGTATTGTTCGAGACCCGGATGTGGATTTTGTCGCGGTCGGTGGGATCGGCCAATTTCGATTCGCCCCTTCGATGTCTGTTTGGCTTAAACGTATTTCAATGTATGGGCCATTTTCGATGTTTTATTTTCCTTTGCCTTATGTCCAGTATTATTCATTTAGCAGCTTAGAAATGACAGCTTAAGATTCAATTTGAAAACGAAATGCGAAGAATTACTTTTTCTAAGTGCAATTTTCATTCGTGAAAGA
>JAXRKP010000124.1:187500-245000 GCA_037039925.1 Doris montereyensis
GCAGAGGGCGAATGGACATCTGGATGTCTACGTAATCTCTTCCGTCATTCAATGTTTAGTCGAGAGCTAAGGGCAAAGTTTTATGAATCCACAAGCAATGTAACAACTTCCGGTGGCAATATTTACGAAGAGTAGAGAAAAAAAACGAGCGACTGGCGTTGAGACCAATATCCTGAGAGCAATATCCTGATTTCACTTTAGTCACACACTTTACATATTTTAAAGTCCACCAGACAAGACAAGATAGTTCTTAAAAGACATAAACATTAATGTAAAGGATATTCCTTTGCTGGTAGACAGCCAAAATGTCTTCTCTTGCCGTTCTTCAGTCACATCGACATGTTATTTTTTGTCAAGATGCACCAGACAGCTCTGATTTGGACGAAGAAAAAGAAGCTGATGGCAATGTTTCTGATGAAGGTAAAATCTAGAATACGAATTAAATGTAGATCTCCATCTCTAAAACAAACAAAAAGAAGAAAGAAGTGAATAAAATTCTGTAGATCCATCTAGATATATAATAGATCTCTAAGTAGATTTAATTCTAGCTCTAAATTACTTCTAAAGAAGAGCTAGATTCTAGATCTATCTTATCTTAAATCTAGATTTCTATATTTATACTATCTAAAACTAGACTCTAGATATAGAGCTAATCTTGATTCTGGTAGAGTGCTTTCTCTGGTTTTGTAGTGTAGCTAGATTTAGTGCTGGGGAAAGTGATGCCTGATATTTTAGCATTTTGTTGAGATGTATGCTATTGTATGTATCTAGCTTGTCCAGACCCGTTGAAACCGCCCCGTTTTTCCGTTAACCACAGCACGAGTCGCAGATTTTGCAAATTTTCGGTCCTGTTTATCTTTCCCCCCTCTCCTCTAGATACAGTGTAGGGGCGTAATATGGCTTACCCCATTGGACATATATTCAAGCCCTTTCCAACCATGTGTGTTGTGATAGGAAATGTAATACAAATATGCTCTCACACCTAGTAAACGAGGATGGTCAGACACGAAAGCCAGTGGCGAGCCGGTGAAAAACCAGCTTGCCAGACACCCTCTCTGTTTCTTCATGTTACGCTGTAGCTCAATGAATGAAAGTGATAATCGGCTCTGGTTGGTCGAATCAGACTATGTGCTAAGAATAGGCTTTACAATGATACCCTATGCCCTATAGTCCCACGGATGTCAGATCCAAGGCGAATCAAGTTTTTAAATGCTATGTAGAACCACTTATGTAGTAAACTCAGAGAAAACTAGCCCATCAAAAGAAAGCTATTCATTTTGCATTAGAAACTACTAGAATTATAAAATTTCGACTTTGCACGGCCTTCTAACTAGATCTAGTAAACGAGACTGACCAGTCGCTCGACTCGGAACGTGTGTGCGCCGTTGTAACTTCATTTAATTTTGTCCTACAGAAATGATTTTGGTATTACTCGGGTAATAAAGTTCTTTACAGTGGTAGCAATTGTTTTTCCATTACTTATACTTGGGATTTCGGTTGAACTACCTATATTACAAAGCATTTGGCTGGGTGGAACTGGATCTGCCATGTCTTTGTCCAGCTAACCAGAGAATCAAGGTTCTGTTGAACACAATGGAGTCCTTGGGGTTATTTATTGTTCTCTAAACAAGAGACTGGCGTCATCAGACAGTTACAGGGTCGATTATGGGGAAATATTGCTCCTGAAATTTTATATATTATATGGAAGTTAGGAAGCAAAGTAGTCGAAGAACTGTACCCTACGGCACTCCAGACGGAATAATGTAAGTCTCACTCGACTTTTCACCTATGTAGGATTCTTTTCTGGGTCTTGCAGCAAAGCCAGTTTCTGAACCAAGTGAGTTGGTGTTGGTTGTTTGTATTGGTCAGTCTGTGCTGTTTGATTGGATATCGGCAGTCCCGCTATGTCTCAACTTTTGCACTACAGTCATCTTTCGAGAGTCCAAACACCTCCATTCCAAGCAATTTGTCAGGATTATCGAGACATCTGAATCATCGAATCGCTGATTAATGTGTCACATTATGAATCAGCGATTGGTCTCAGAACTAATGGGTGAAGGCCTGGTGCATTTTACGGGGCATAGAGCACATCGATTTTGTTCATTACTGTCCAGATCTCTCTCTCTCTCTCTCTCTCTCTCTCTCTCTCTCTCTCTCTCTCTCTCTCTCTCTCTCTCTCTCTCTCTCTCTCTCTCTCTCTCTCTCTCTCTCTCTCTCTCTCTTCTCTCTCTCTCTCTCTCTCTGTCTATCTCTCTGTCTATCTCTCTCTCTCTCTTTCTCTCTGACTGATGTCTCAGGTTTCTCGCTTTACGCACAAGTTTCACCACACCCGAAGAAGAGAGAGACTAACAGACAGAGACAGAAAATTACTAAATTGTATGGCTATAGTGCTGTTAGGAAAGTCGAGTCAGTTGGCTTTGATGTGCTGACAGCAGACTGGTTAGACTATCTGGAACTACTGTTTTGTTTAATGCAGCATAAACTCTCTATATTATGGTAACTTGTTCCAAAATTAGGTGTTTCCATGCGAAATCCCGATTTCCGAACGATCGGGTACAAATAAAGAAGCGGATTATCGAGACGTGACTGTAATCAATTGTGTAGTACAGTGTCGAAAGCTTTTGAAAAGTTTAGGACCAGTAGATTGATCTGCTTTTTTGTTGTTGAGTGATCTTATTAGTGCGTCTATCATGGTTACCAGCTGTGTCTTACATGATAGATGCATTCTCTGAAACCATATTGGCGATTTATTAATACACTGTATTCATCATAGTGTTTCATGATGGAATGGAATACAAGTTCAATGATTTCGCACATTACGAAGGGCATGGATACCTGTCCATGGTTTGAAGCGATGTCACGTTTGCCCTTTTGAATACCGCTGTTATCTTTGCATGCTTTCAATCTTTTGGCATGCAGCCTGTGTCTAGTGATTGTTGTAATATCACAGTGAAAAAAAGAGGCAATCTTCTTGAATATTCTCGTTGCAATTTTTGTCAGGCTTTAGAGGGATTCAATGATTTCAATTCTTTCATGATGCTGTTAGTATTGATGTCGATTCTGAGCATGGTGCGTATGCTGTTGGCTCTGATAACAGGTAGCATGGGTTATGTTCACTTAATATTGAATTTTGTTTGCTTGTACAATTTGAATGTTGTGCTCGACTACAAAACTCCTACCCAAAAAGTTGTTAAAAACATGTAATATGATATACACAACAGTTGAGAATTGAGACTGGAGAATCCAGAGATAGATGATATATGTATATAGTGAAAATTGGAAAGGAGATCTGAAGTGGGAACTGCTCCTGAAGTAAAATTGTAAATATTAAGATCGATCACATTCTCTGAGGATAAACCCTCCCCTTCATCCCCTACCCCCTCCACCCACAGAAAGTTTTACTTGCAATTATTCACATTTTTTCTTTAAAATTGGTGAATAATTTATTGCGACAATTCTAGTCTAGAACTAGTCATTTTCGTGTTCAAGAGTGAACTACTTTGTTGTGCTGCTTCCTTGCAGCGCACTAGGATCTAGATCCCTATCCACACAATAATATATATATATCCTGATGAAAAATATCTTTGTACTTTGTTATGATTGGTAGATCACTTGTAAACTTAACCAAGATCTGATTTATATATATATATATATAATGAGATAGGATCAATTTGTGTTCCATATGAACTCAAACTAGTGACTTGCACATATCGGCAGTCATTGCCCTTCCATGAAAAGAAGCACTCTGAATCATGCCGTTTAATACCATCAAATTCCTATGGAAGATTTGGAGCTAAGGCATACAAATGTCCTTTATATTTTGGACATAAATTTATTATGAACAAATGTTTCAGCTTATTGTCGTGGCTCTTCTATAATGTGACAAAATTTATTATAGATAGATAAAGCTTATCATTGTCAGTGTTACTCTTTCATTTTATTGCGATGAGAAGAAAACAGTTCACAAAATTTCTTGTTTCTGAAATTGTTTACGTTCATTTCGCAACAGACACAGCCGATGCAAGTGAAACTGAGGAAAAACAGCCGAAGCCAAATAAACACAGCACTGCAAATGGAAACCAGCGAACTGAAATTAAAGAGCAGTATGAAAGATTTACATGCTTTTATTATTTTTGTATATTTTATATTACAGCTGCTGTTTTCTATAATTCCACTGGGTTTTTTTTCATTTCCTTTTAAAAAAACACTTTTTCCGTTTTCAGATAATTCACACAAAAATGAAGTCATATGTATCATCAAAGTTTGAAAAATGTTGATAGTTATGAAATTAGAAGCAATTGAAAATTTAAGAAGACCGCATAGGCTAGCGAAGGAGACCTAATTGCAAACGAAAGATCGTATACGACCCATTTCCAAATGAACAACCTTATGAGCGCTGCTGGCAATTTAAGAAGACATCAAAGGCTAGCACAGGTGACCCAATTGCAAACGAAAGACCGTATGCGACCAGTTTCCAAACGAACAACCGTATGAGCGTCACTGGCCGAGTCGTTTGCAAACGAAAAGACCGCATAATCGTTTCAATTGGCCGGTGGCTGTTTTATTGACCCGTATGGACAGGCCCCAAGCGTGGGTCCATCGTAATCCTGGGGGTAGTTTCGTTGTTTTAGTTTAATTGAAACGCTTGGTTAATTGATTTTGATCGGACGTCAGCAACGCAGTCGACGCATCACTAGGTATCACTAGTACTTTCAGAACAATTAGGACCCCATGACCCCAAATCCAGCAGCCTAACGACACAGCCACCTGACATAGGTCAAATATATATTATTTTCTGTCCTAGTCTTCGGCGTGAGATATTTTTGCTCCGCATATGTCACATAAGTGTAAATTCTAAAATTTTACTAAAAATCTCCCAAAAAACTAGAGTGAAGTCCCCGGCACTCGCACACTAACGGTCGGAAGGGGCATGTCACTCTTGTAACTTAAGCTCTTTGTGCTTGATCCTGAATTTGATGCTACCATGTTTAAGAGTTATCTTTTCCTGAGCGAGAGGTGGCGTGTCGAGCCCATTGTGTGATTGACTTTCGCACACGACCCTTTTTCGCACGACCATTATGGTTCCCCCATCTCGCACAGCAAACTTGAGAGTTGCCTGAAGTCGCACAACCTGTGCTCCGGCACTCGCACAGTCTCAAAATGCACTGTAAATGACCCCGATTTATGATCAAATCCAAAGTTTTGATACAATTTAGCTCAGTTAAAAGCTTTGAGAGTTGTTTCATTGCTAACAATGGCTAACTCACCCCAAAACAGTTCTGTAACCCTCTCACAATTAATTTACTCACAATTAATTTACTCACAATTAATTTACTCATGTCACACAGCTAGCGCCAGCAGTTACCCACTCACTCTCTGACACCTTAATTAAAACACATGATGTCGCACAGACAGCACCAGCAGTCACACACTGTAGTGTAAAACAGAAGAGCTGAGAAACAAATGTTGGATATAAAAGTCATGATTTTATTTATGATAATACTTAACAACTTTCACAAACATGTTATTTTCTCAATCTCATTCATGCTCATCCCTTGCAAACTTGCATCCTTCAGACAACCTATGTGAAACCACCTCCCACAAACGCAGCCAATCCATTCACAAAATTCACTGTCTTTCTCACCAACTCAGAATATTTTATATTCTTTAGGCGAGATTTTATAGTTGAAGTCATTTCTGAAAGTGAAAGATTTGATAATCAGTTTTGTTACTCAAAAATTAAAATATGAACTCTCTTTCTCTCTCTCCAGCAAAACGTAGTTTAAAAAGCCCCACAAAAAATAGCCGTAGTCAGCATCGTATTATGCTTTACTACTCAATTTACTCAAATATGAGTGAGAGTTGGGCGCTGTGCGACTAGTGGCACTCCTATAGAAAACTGATCCCCCTTTCGCACAGTCCCATAAACAGCATAATAGCTACGAACACGCGGCATTCCAAGGCATAGTTAAATATAGAAGGGATTTCCCAGTCATTCTCAACAACAAAAACTAAATATAGAATTATTCCCATAATTCCATATCACTAAGTAAAGTTCCAGGTCCCACTAGCGAAAAATAAAAATGGCGGATATTCTTACTTTCTTCTCGATTCGCGAAGATTTTCTTGTAAAAAATATAGCAGATGAGGACGTATCGTCTCAAAAATAGGTAGGAAGTGAAGGGAAAGGATAACTGTGTATGTGCGATACGTGGTGGCGGGGAAAACAGCGTAATTTCGGTAAAAATCGACGCGAAAGCACGAAGTGTGCGAGAGATGGGCGTGTGCGAGTACTGGCGACTTGACTCTAGAATTTTACTAAAATCTCCTCAAAAATCTCCTCAAATCTCCTCAAAAATAATAATTCTGACTGCTACTAGGTCTGCCTATCTCTCTCATTCTCCCCCTCTCTTTCTCTCTCTCTTTGTATCTGTCTGTCTGTCTCTCTATCTCTGTCTCTCTCTGACAGTCTGTCTGTCTTCTCTTTCTCTATTTCACTCTATTGATAGAGTAGGTTAAATGTTACTAAACATTTTTCTTACAAACTAGCATAACGTCCTATCATCCGTGCGTATCTTTCATTATATTCTAAATAACACTCATCATCAGTGTACATTGTAATTTTAGCATGATTACGACATCCTCAGTTTCCTTTCACTTTCAATTCTTTATCCCAGTTAACAATCCGATTAGACCGCAAACTTATTTAATTCAATCAGCCGAAAGTGCATGTGAATGTTACCCGTTTCGGATAAAATACGAATATAAAATGTACTGCGATAGACAAAGTAATTGCCATCGCTAATTCACACTTATTCACTAGTCGGCTCATCATATTGTTATACTTAAACATGTACACATGTATTTATTACGGCCTTTCGTTTGCAATCGAGGCTCCGTTGTTCATGTCAACCTTCCTCCAAACGAAAGGTTATAACCGACTGTGTCTGGCAGATACGGTTTTTCATTTGAAACTCGGCCGCTGCCGGGGCCGTCGTTTGCAAACGAAACACCTTACACGCTGAATTTGATCATACAGTCTTTCGTTTGAAATTAGGTCACCAAATTTATTGAGTGTTTTCCAAACGAAAGGCCAGTAACGATGGTGTCTGGCATATGCTATCTTTCTTTGAAATTTTGCAGCTGGTGAGGCCGTCTCGTTTGCAAACGAAACACCGTATACACCAGAAGCTGACTTTGCAGTCTTTCGTTTGAAATTGGGTCACCAAATGGAGCGAGTGTCTTCAAATGAAAGACAGTAAAGCTTGTAATACGTAATCAACAAAAGCTGTTAATCCCTTGATTAGTTTGGAAAAAAAACTGAAGCCTAGGGGATTATTTTAAGGTATAAAGGAGACTTTGTTTCAAAATATTAACGAGGTGGGAGGACAAAACACGTTTCTTGTGACCGTGCCAAAACGTAGCAGAGGCTCAACCTCTTATACGGTCTTTCATTTGAAAATGGCAAGCGGGGAGAATGTAGATTTTATATTTCTTTGGGTGTTTGGGGGGTTTTTTGTGGGTTGGGACGTTAAGGTATTTTTTTCTTCTTCTTTTTGTGTATATATATATGTCCTTTCGAAAATGTTTCTTAATGCAGCAATGTTTGGAAACATCAACTTTTTCAAGTTTACGCTAAAGGAAGTCAGACTTTGTTAAAAGAAAATACATGATAATTTACCTGTTTGCGTCTGTCTGAGTGAGGGCATGCAAAATTAACAATAACCGGTACTGCAATTTTTGTAAGTCATTTTGGCAAATTTTGATATGAGATGACGTCAGATTAAATAAGAATGTTATTCTGAATGTTGGTCTCACTGGAGAGGACAAAAACAGTATCAATTTGAATGAATGGGATTTTTTAAAGCTTTTTTTCTGTTATCTTAAATGTCAACACTGTTGTGTAATTTGATTGTCATTAATTGTTAATTTATTTCGTTTTTCATAAGTTTCTTTATTATTGTCATTTAAAATTTGTTTCTGTTTTTCTTTCAAAAGAATGTACCAGGATAAACTGGCACAGATAAAAAAGCACATTGGAATGCTTCAAGAGGGATCACTTCCGGAATTCCTGAAAAGAACCAAAAGATTGAATTGCAGTACCGTGAAAGACTACGGCAAAACGAGATAGCAAAGACTGTTGATGTGAGCACTGTAATAGAAACTTAATGAGATGATAATTTTGAAAATAGTTTTCCAGAAAAGCTGCACTCTCTTTTCTAACTTATGAATTTTAATGTCTTTTGGCATAATTCTGTGTTTTACTACCCTTAAACCCGGGCAGTGGACAGGTAAGCGCCTGTACGGGAGTTGATAATCCCGCCCTCCAAGAGTCTCCTGCTGCCTTGCAGGCAGGTCTTGGCTGACCAAAGGCTAAGGGGTTAACCCTGAAAGAAAACAACCTGCTGCCTTGCAGGCCGGGCTTGACTGACCAAAGGCTAAGGGGTTAACTCTGACAGAAAACAACAACCTGCTGCCTTGCATGCTGGTCTTGAATGACTAAAGGCTAAGGGAGTTAACCTTGATAGAAAATAGGCCCGGTAGGGGCCTCAAGGTGGCACCCCACCATCTACCTAGGGTACAGTGGGCTAATCCCTGCTTATCCAAAACAACCTGATTCAAAGTAATATATACAATGATATACCCGGCTTGAACTTTCGAAGACGACTGGAATAGAACACGGACTGTGATTTTTTGAATATGGAATGTTAGGGCAATTAATGGAAAGGAGTTAGAATTAGCTGAAGAAATGGAAAAATTCAAAGTAGGCTATTACAGAAACAAAGAAAAGAAAAGGAATAGAAAATGTAGGACCAAGTCATACTTTAATCTTCTCAGGAGTAGATGTCAAAGGTAGAATTAGAGCGGGGAGTAGGCCTCTAATGCATAAAAGGCAAAAAATGCTACTGGAAAGTTGGAAATTTGTAAGTCCACGGCTATTAGAGGTAAATATTAAACCAAAAGGAAGAGAAATTAAATTATTAATAGCTTATGGAACAAACGAAGATGCCACCAAAAGAAGAAAAAGATATCTTCGAAAACGATTTACAAATAGCTGCAGAGAATCTCAAACCTAAACAGGAACTAATGTTTTTAGGAGATTTATACGCTAGAGCAGGCAACAATGTAGAAACATCAGGAGGAGTAATAGGTAAAGAAGGAGAGACAACAACTTTTTTAAATGGAGAGACTAATAGATTTTTGCCTAAAGAATAACATGAAAATAGCTAACACATTTTTTCCTCATAAAGATATCCACAAATATACAAGAGTAAATGAAGACAGATGTGAAAGTCAATCATAGACGACATAATAGTTAGCAGCTCCCTTTTTACAGTACAATGGATGCTAGAGTAAACAGATGAGCAGAAATATTTAGTGATCATCACCTAGTGATAGCCAAAATGAAATTATTAACTGAAGAAAACAAACAGACAAGGAAGAGAAGAAAGCTACTTAACTCAAAATAGAAGAACTAAATAAACCAACAGTAAAACAAATGTACCAATCCAGGATAAAAAGATCTATCAGTAAAAGGCAGATGGATCTGAAGGAAGCACAATAGAAGAAAAGTGGCAAATATATAAAGAAACACTCCAAAGTTGTACTGAAGAGGTCTGTGGTAGGAAACAAATTAAAGGAGATGGGAAAATAACAGCATGGTGGAATGAGAATGTTAAGACTAAGATCAAAGAAAAGAAAGATGCCTGGAAGAAATACTTGCAAAAAAAGAGACCAGAGGATAGGATAGATTACGTGAGTAAAAGAACTATTGCCAAAGAGGAAGTGAGGAAAGCAAAACAGGATCAGTGGGAAAAGTTTGGACAAAGGCTTCAAGAAAGCTATCAAGAAAATCAAAAGCTGTTCTGTGGGAGCAATGAAGAGCATGAGAAAGACCAAAGCATGCCCAATACGATAAATTAAGAACGCGAAAGGAGAAATAATGAAAGGAGACAGCGAAATCATGGAAACGTGGAGTAAGTATTTTCAACAATTACATAATCCCTCCAGGACATATGAAACAAGAAGTACAGATCAATTGTTAAGAGTAACAAGTAATCGAGATGAGACAGCTGAAGATGTAGATATCTCAATGGAAGAACTTCAAACAGCTATAAGAAAAGTGAAATTAGGAAAGCCCCAGGAGCAGATCAAGTTTATCCAGGAATGATTAAAAACTAAGGGAGAGAGGCAGACAAACTACTGCATGCAATATGTCAACAAGTGTATGTCAGGATTCTGGAAATGAGACTAAGGAAAAGAGTAGATGATCAGATTGAAGAACACCAGAGTGAATTTAGACCAGGTAAAAGTGTACAAGATCACATATTTACAATTAGACAAACAATAGAAAAATTCCTTGACAGAAACATTGACTTGCACCTGAGTTTTATTGACTTAGAAAAGGCATTTGACACTGTGAGGAGGGATGAACTATGGCATTCCTTAAAAGAACACAACATAGAGCAAAATTTAATAGAAGCCATTAAAAGTTTTTACAATAAACCAACATGTCCAGTGAGAGTAGCTGGAAATGTATCTAAAGAATTTGATGTAGATATAGGAGTAAGACAGGGTTGTATCCTAAGTCATCTTTTGTTTATCACATTTATGGATTCAGTCGCAAAGGCATCCTCAAACATGAAAAAACTGAATGTATGAATGTGGAGGCTCAAACCAGTAAATGTATCAATGCTTTCATTTGCTGATGATTTAATTTTGTTTGGAAAATCAGAAAGGGACCTCCAGTCAAATATCAACATAATGAATAATGAATTAAATAAAAGAGGAATGAGAGTAAATTCAAAGAAAACCAAAACGATGCTAGTCACTAGGGAAGCTAAAACACAAAATCTTAAATTAGGCAGGGAGAATTTAGAACAAGTTCAAAGCTACAATTACTTAGGAGTAATGATTAACTCAGAGGAAAACTAAGAGAAGAAATCAGCCAGAGAATCAAAAGGCAAGTGCAATATATAACCATCTAGGAAAGGCATTTATAGGTAAGCAAGAATTGTCAACAAAAACCAAAATGGCAATATACAACACAGTTTATTGGACTCTCCTCTATGGCAGTGAAACCTGGACATTAGACAGTAGAGAATACAGTAGAGTGCAAGCAGCCGAAATGAAATATTTAAGAAGAGTAGTAGGGAAAACTAAAAAGAGAGAAAATCAGAAACACAACAATAAGAGATCAAACCAAAGCAGATAGCATAAAAACTAAGATAGAAATGAATCAACTGAGATGGTTTGGGCATGTTAACAGAATGAATGACAATAGAATAGCTAAATCAGTATACAGTGCTAAAACTCAAAGTAAAAGACCAAAAGGCAGACATCGGAGAAAGTGGGAAGAAGATATAAAAGAGGCATTAACGAAAAGAAATTTAACTTTCGCGGAAGGAAACAGAAAATATCAGGACAGGGCAGCCTGGAGAAAGATCATTTCAGGCATCTAAAACCCATACACTGGAAGGTAGAATGGGAGCTGATAAAGAAAGAAAGAAGAAACTACCCTTAAACAGTTTCAAACTTGTGTGTACAATAATTGATATTTTCTCATTGTACTATATCAGTCTCATTCAATTCTTAGTAAGGAGTAGTGAAAGATACATTTAGTCATTTGTTTTTGTTTTCCTGGACTCAAGAATATGTACATTTCTTCTTTTCCTATTATCAGATTGAAAAGTCAGAGAGAGATTATCAAATTGATTGTGAGAATGCAGAGAAGGAATTTGAGGTTAGTGTTCTCTATCTCATGTACACAAGTACAGCTTTCTTTCTCTTTAAAACAAAAACTAAAGCTCTCTTTTCTTACTGGGAAAATGAGGGTATACGCTTTGCCACCCAAATAAAAACAAATTTACTTTCTCACTGATATGTGTAGCTACGTGCATCATGATTGAAAATTCCTTTGAATTCCCCACGTATATTGATGTCGTGGTTGGTTATAGTTGGCTGGGTTTTTTCTCAACGTCTTTGTTCACATAGTATGTGAGAAATGTTTGTCCATGTTGTTGTTGTTTTATCGTTTTTGTTTTATTTTTGTGTGGTCCATTATTTTGTGTTTATATTTTGTTATTAATGTGTGCTTGTGTTTACACAAATAATAGATACATAGACTCTGTGCTCTGTATGAATTATTTCCATTTTCCATCCATTTTTCTGTAAGTGACACACTCTCATTACCTAACCCTTTATTCTAAATTAACATTTTAATATTTGTAAACAGATAGTACTTGTTTAGTGCTTCAAACATTAGTATCAATTTTGTGTAACGTATCAAATCATTCGTAAGACGCGATAACTGTGCCTTTGGAGTGTAATTTTTTCACCTATGCTTTTGCGATGCAAAAGGGTGTTTTGTTTGGCTAAAACTGCGATGTTATTTAAATATTCTTCACCTATTTTGATTGTAACATAAACCACCTGCCACTTTTCCATTGACGGAGTCTTTCGAAATGTGGTGGAAGATGCGACTGTAAAAAATAAAAAAGAGTTCAAAGAAAAGAATAAAGTTGATAACTGAAGCAGATGAGAGAGAGATGTCAACAGGCAAATAAGCAGAGAGTAAGAAAGATTAACTCGCAGAACGAGAGGAACAGCAAGCACAAATTTCTACATGTACAAACTAAAGATTACTTGTAATAAACATGTCAAGGGCAACAACTATTGTAATGAAAAGGCCTAGGAAACCAAGTGATCGTCTTATCGGTTGAGATATGCAAACTACAACAATTTCTTGAGAGTATAAACTTCCTTTGAAATAACGGTTCAGGTAGTGGCAAAAAGAAACATGACCTTATGTTATAAAGCTTCTCATTGAATTTACTTGAATAGGAAAGAGGAGTTAGCTAAACCGAAAGAAGGATAGAATAACTTTGAAGATGGTAACAATATATAACGATTGTAAAAGGTTGTCAATCACATTGAAACAGAGTGGATCTAAAAGATCATTCGCTCATCGTCTTTTTAAAGTAGATTTCATGCGACAGTTTGCTTTTAAAATTGGCGATAGATTTTGTGGTGAAAATTCCTATGTGAGAAAACACCTTTAAAATTATATCATTATAAAATCATACAAGAGGCAATTTTAGATCGATTATCTTACTATGACATAAAAAAACGGTGATTGTTACACAATGAATGGAGAAGTTCATAGACACAAGCACAATCAATCAAAAGGTTAAACATGCTAGTGCTGTCTCCATTATCTCTTGCTTTGCAACATCTAATGGAATTCTTGGTTTTGGGTTTGTTTGTTGTTGGGTTTTTTTTTAATCTATTGGCCAAAGCTGGTAATGTGTTGGTGTTGCCATTTTATCAGACGGCTGTTTGATACCATTGACATGGGGCTTTCTGTGTTGCTGGAGAATTTGTATTGTATTTTCTCAAGTCACAGAGCATGCCCTACATTTCTTGCTGTGTAAGATAAAAAAAAACAAACTTGTAGACTAGAGCTTTTGTAATAGTAATATAGCTGCCTGACTTTCTTTGGATGAAGTAAGAGTTATTGCCTGGTTTTTTGCACTGTGTTCTTTTGTTCTTATTACTATTAATCATTATGTATTACTTCTTTATTTTACAAATCTTGTCTTGTTTTGTTTTTCACAAAGCCAGACAACATCTCACCTCCAAAACTTTAAGACAATACTAGATGAAAAGTAAATCATACTATTTGTGAGATTGTCTTTCAAGGTGGGGGGGGGGGGGGTGTATTGGCAGCTCTAAACTTTTCATCTTCTTGTGTATGGTATGCTTTATATTCATTAGATCTAGTCTTTCTTCTTTCTTTCTTTTTTTTTTTTAATAGAGGCATAATCCCTTCACTGCATTTACACATTTTCAGCTTTTTGTTTGTACTGTGATCTTGGAATTTGGTAGAAGTAAGGTTTTCTTCACAATTTAATGTACTTATGGTGAGATATACATGTACAATCAGTTAACACCAATTTTTTAAAGAATCGATCCAAGTAACACCTCTGCTTCTTTAAATTTGCAAGCCAGGCTATGTAATATGTTGGCCACTGCAGTACATACACTACACTTTTAATTCTATGGCACAGACTTGTTGAACTGGTCAAAAGTGTTTACATATACATTAATTTTTGTCTGCCTTTTCACTGCCTTGCAGTGAGTAAAACTTCACCCACCTGCTTCACTTTGCTCCTTTTGAACCAGAACTTGATATGCTTGGGAATGAAGCTATGAGGTGCAAATTCAAATGCATATGAACACGTTCTGAGAAAAACAATTTAAAACAAAAAGGGAGGGGGGAAAGTCCATTTATGGACAGATAAGATATGCTTCCACCTTTTATTTTTCCTTGAAATTATTTGGATTCCATACCTATTTAGAATAAACATATTTTCTACTTCATCGTCTGTAATTATTTCATCAAATAAAAACAAGAAAAAAAGAGGGGGAGAAAAAAGGGAAAGAATGTTTGTGCAATATGATATAGATTTTGTTAACTTTTTGTGCATTAATTATAATCTACACCAGTAGAGTATATATATGTCATTATTACATTCACCTGAACATTTTTCTGCTCAATATATTATGTATTTTCCTGATTTAACTAAAATACATTTTTTTTCTTGAATGTTTGCTTATTTTCTCTTAAGCTCACCTTTTTGTTTTTGATAAGTTTGTCTTCTTGTGATCTATGAAAATTTCCCTTCCTCTTTAGATGTACTAATGCAATGAAAAGGATAACCTTGCTACATTACATTACAAGTAATACAATCTAATCTAGTAGTCAGTCGTTACATTGATGTTTGAAAATAGAAATATTTCTCATATATATATTAAGTATCTCTTATCAGTTTTTTGCTCAATAATTGACCTGTAAGTTGCTGGGCCTATTTCAGGAAAAACGAGAGGCCCTGAAGGAAAGTTTACTCAATCATCTCAAGGTATAAAACTACAACTATGTCAACATTGATTACCAGTGGCTTTCATTCATATATTTTTTTCTGCGCCATGTTCCCTATCATGAAACTTCATAATAAATTACCTATGACTGTAACATCGATAGGTTCCTGAATTTCATTTTAAAGTCAGTGGTGAATAACTTCAAGCCACATTCAAAGAGACAAAGCAATGCCGTTTAGACGTGTAGTATGTATACAAAAATAAACTGTTCTTTTGATTTTGGTGGGTTTTTAAAAATAATTTTTTTGTTGTTTTGTTTTTTTAATAATTGCACCCTCACTTCCATAAATTTATTTCTAGTAGATGTAAATTTTTTACCAGTGTTTTGTGTTGTAGCTCTGATCATTGTCATTAATATTAACAGTATGAATATTTTAGATCAATGCAAGTTAGACATTTATATGCTTATAGGGAGAGAGGTTCCTTTGCTCCCTAATGTTTTATAACATCGCTGTAAATGTGGTATGAAGTGCATGGGTTTGTTTTTCCTTGCTTTGTTTTCTCAGTCCTATAGCAATTAATTATCTGCCACTCTATGTCATGAATGTCATTGAAGGCATTGTAATCGTTTGTTGTCTTTTGTCTGTGTTATATGAGATTGAGATAGAAATATAGAGATTTCCTCGCTTTTCTTAGTTCATAATGTAAAGTCACTGTATTTGTTACAAAAGCGGCTGGAAATTCAAAATTGTCTTTTATTATCATTCCAGTTGCGCTAGATATTATTGTTTTAGATGCTGTTAATAAATAAGCTTAAAAACTACAGATGTTTTCATTTTCTTTTTGCACGATAATCTAACTTATAAACTAGAGAAATAGAATGCTTACTGTTCTTAATTTTACAGAAAAGTTTGTCTGTATCAATTGCATAGTTGTTTATTTATGAATTTAGAAAATTTAAAATTCACAAGACTGGCGGTCAAACAATATTGAAACATGGCTTAAAAACTGTGAACAACTTTCTTAGAGCATTAGCCAGAACAGTGGGCATAGACGCAGCGGAAGGAGAACTTAAAACCTTGTTTTTTTCATGTTGACATACTTTGCATTTCTTCTTTCGTTATTGTTGTTTGCCGTGGACTGTCTCGTGTGATAGGAAGTGCATGGTCTTGAGTCCAAAGTTCAGTCGTTTAACTGTCTGTTCAGGGGTGGTACGCGTAAGTAAGTACAGCTGGCCGTGTTTGAGAGTACCGAGATGGCAACATTTGCATAATATTGAAACATAAATTCCTATGGTCAGACAATCTATTGCCGTATGTTTTTGAAAGGTCCTATTTTCCTTCATATAAATAGGACATACATGACTGCTGTCTTCCCACCCTGACTTGACTGTAGCTGCTTATTTTCTTCTATCTCTTTTCTATTGCAAAGGGTATGATGTAAAAGAATTCTTTAACCATCAGATGATCACACTGTGAGAGCTGTTTCCTGTCACCTTTATAAACTTATTGCATCTGTAAATTCGTGCCTACTTATCTTTCAGTAACAAGTTGAAAAGTGAAAAGTAAAAGCAGACGAAGTGTTGCATGACAGACAATGTTGCTCTGGAAGCTAAACGCAAGATTTGGGAATATTCATTAGGAATTCAATTAAGGATTTGTAATTGTAACCTTTCGGTCGGAGTTGTCCATTGCTTGAGGAATATTCGGTAAAGATGTGATACCACAAGTGTTTGACAAAGTTTATAAATATCTTAGCTACCTTTATTTCACATTATGGTGCCATTATTAAGTAATCTGCATGATGTTGTCTTACATTTCTATATTTTCTGTACAAATGTATCTTTGTCTTAGTTGAGTTTACTTGGGTTTCATAGAACAGACAGTTGGAAAGCAGATTTGTCAATGCAATGTGTTATATTCTCCCAACATTTTTAACATTTCTGGCTACACACTTCATTTCTGTCATGAAAATGCAGTACAAGCAGTCGAAGAACGTGCCACCCTTATAGCATGGTCCGCCTGCCTAGCAGCACGCTGTTTTCATGGAACAAAATTATATTACATAGATTGACCCCTTAACAACGTGCCCGGACTGACTGGCTAACAACTCGATTTGGATTTAATGTCCTCTTCAGGGACAATTGTTGAATAATTAAGTATGAATATTGCTTGCAAACCATTTATCTTGATTTGATTCAGTTAATGTGATTCTTCTTTTCTGACAAATGACAATTGAAGGGGTCATTTCAATAGTGTGCCTAAGTCACAATTACGTCACCCTAGAGAAAAAGGTCAAAAACCGTGGACTTTGGCACTGTTGGCTTTGGGAATTCCAAGTTTCAAACGGCTGTAAACGTGATGTATTTTCATCATATCATTTCGCACTTTCCAGGAAACACGATTTCCTTTAATACCCTAGAATTGCCTCTCTATCTCATTTTTCAAAACGTATATGAACGAATGACCTCAGGGCCAATTCAAAGACAGCGCTCTGTTTGTAGGTCTTTAATAATATGCTATTTGCTAAGCAGAAAAAATGGTGTTTCAATTGGTAGGCGTGTCTTATCTTCTATTATTTTATTTCATCCACCACTTTTATCCCTAAGATCATCACCATGGTGGAAAGGTTTTACTTCAGAGAAACAAACGAAAAACAAATCTTATCTTATTTAATCTATTCTATTCTTATCTTATCTCAATTATCTTATCTTATTGATCTCATTGATCTTATCTTATAATCTATAGTGATTATCTCATCTTATATTAGCTATCTTTTCATATATTATTTCACCCATCTTATCTGATAGCCTTAGATTGTTTTTTGTTAAACAGGAATCTGCCAGTCTTTCATGATTCCTTTTATTACTGAGTCCATTTATCCATAAATCCTTTCATATGAGAGAGACTTTTCTGTGTGGTTCACTCAATCTTAATGAAACTGCTGCAAAGAAAAACTCATATTTGTTCATATCTTGTGTATCTTAATTTTTCCTCTCTTTCATGCAGGAAAAGAAGATAGACCTAAGGGAAAATCTTATAAATGACTTGAAAGAAAAGCGCAATATGATAGAATTAGAGAGACAGACGATCGACTTGAATGGAGGTGAGTGATAACTGGTGTCCCTTTTTCTCTTTGATTTAGAATCTGTGTGACTCTTAATAATACTAAATAGCATTTATATAGTGCATATCACCGACGGAGAGCCAGGCTCTATGCGCTTTACAACGGTAAAGAAGATTTAACAAAAAGAGCATTTTCAACACATGGGCTGTCACTCAAACAGTCAAGACTTATCTATAACACAATCAGGAGGAAAAAACACACACCATAGAATAGGACATATGTTTATAGCAATCAAAAGTAGAATAAGAAATTCAAAACCTTTTTCAAAACGTATAGTATATGAACGAAAGACCTCAAGACCAATTCAAAGACAACGCTCTGTTTGTAGGTCTTTCATAATATGCTAAGCTGAAAAAATGATGTTTCAATTTCTTTTTAAATTTTGCAGGGGAGGATTAATCTCGGATGTCTTTAAGTATTTCATTTCAGTTAAGATAAGATATCCTTTATTGATCGTTAAATAAGAAATTACATTGTGTTTGTTGACATAATGCTCACAATGAATAATCACAACAGAAAAATTAATTAACATAATATTATATAATTTATAGTTTCTCTCGTTCACTCATAGGCCTCTCACTCTCGTAATGTTAAAGACATCATAACACATGGATACAGTAAAGTGAAATGCTGATTTTTTCACATAGATGAAATCATAATTTCGTATGGCGAAAGGGAGAAATAAATTGAAATAACAACGGCGAGATGTAAAGGGGTCTCGGACATAAGAGAAAAACGACAGCCTAAAAACTTGCTGTTTTTATTGGTTTCGATAAGACAGTTTTATCTTGGGAGGACCTTAGGTCTCTTGTTGGTGTGTAAAATTTTGTGCAATTTGTTAAAATATTCTGTGGCAGTGCCATGAAGACATATGTACAAATGAACACAATTTCATATTTGACCCTGTAATCAACTGGAAGCCAGTGAAGATCTACAAGGAGTGGAGTTAAATGAAATGATCTGTTTCTTCTAAAAAAAATAACCCAAACAGCATCGTTTTGTACACTTTGTACACATCTTTTGGAAGCTCGTAAACAGTTCCAGTCATCAACTTTTTTGCATGGAAAGCGCTATATAACTAATGATAATATTAGTATCAAGCCTGGTGTGTGTAACTCTCGTTACAGTATAGATTCATTCGGATAAAAACATGCAGATGTTTGATTGCTGGCTCATGAACCTTGAGATTGAATAATTCTATTTCACCAAAGAGCTTGATTAAAAGGAAGACAAATGGTGTGAAGGTTTTTGTACAAAGTTGTCAGTCAGGTCATTTAGCTCAATGATGGCTTTTGATTTGAATTGAATTTACCCACATGCACAAATAAAGTGGTCTCGGTCTCTGGTGGTTTCGTAGGATTTTTAAATTTTGCCTGGGTTGCCTTGTAAACAGCCAAGGACCTTAAACGTGCACAGAGTGTTGTGATTGCATACAAGACCTCAATGACAGAGAGAAAAAAATATTATGAAGGAACAATGTCAAGAATATGAATGCCATATTTGTATCCTGAAAGCATATTATATCTATGTACGTATATTATAATTATAATGTTGAACATCAAAATCACTTCACAGCTATTCAAGGTCTTGCATTTTCTCAGGTCCTTTACTTTAGAGTCAATAATTTGTGTAATGTGACATGTCTCATTTTCATAAAAGAAAAAAAGATTCATAGGGAAGATAAAGACTGTTTTTTGTGGATGTTAATGTTATTCTTTAATTTAAAATGTTTTCCGTCTTCTTCTTCATCATTTACATGAATAAAGCTGACTTTATGGAGGTGAAACCAACCATGACTAGGAAACTGCGTCGGAGACCAAATGATCCCATCCCGATTCCCGAAGCGAAGAAAACCATCTCCAGATATCCTTTGCCTGATGTGTTAATTTTATTGAATTAAATGCTGCAGGAAAACATCTGGGTCATGTAGCATTTTTTTTTAAATTTGAAAATGTAAATTTGAAAGGTATATGTTGATCAATTTATCTCTGATATCACTGAACTGTTTTAACTAGTCATTTTTTAACTCAAGACAATTCAGCTGTACAACATTTGTGTTAAAAGTTAAAAGGAAACTTATTTTCAAGATACAGGTTCACTAAAAAAAAAAATTATTATTCAATCAACTTGACTTACAGTATGTCCAATTATTATGCTCACATATTTCATTAAAGCTAAAAGATACGATTTTATATTCTCAGCATGTACAAAAAGGAAGCTAAACGAAAAAATTACACATGTTACTGTAAATAACATAATTTTTCTACTCAAAGTTAGGATATATCAATAACACATAGGACTAAGACAATCAAACATGTTTGCATTTATCATGAAACCAGTCCAGGTATCTTTTCATAAACGGCACAGAGGTGATAATAATCACCTCCTGGCCAGGAAGCTAGTATGACACAGGTGTTTACTTCAAAGCTGATGCATATAACCATTTGCACCTGGGTAGAGTGGGGAAAATGTGTGTTCAGTGTCTTTCCTAAGCAGCACAACGTTGGCCCTGGCTTTGCTAGGATTAGACCTCATGATCCCCATTCTTGCAGCCTAACCACTGCCACCGACGCCACAATCGAAAATCATACATACACATATATATATATATAACAGAATATCTCTGATAGAGTTTGTTGTTTGTTGTTGTTGTAATTACCCCATCTCAGATTATATTGTAAGAATTTTTTAGACAAGCTGACCAGTTCTGTAGCATATATTTGTTGTGTTAATGGCTAAGTGTCTAGGCTAATGGGTGTGGGATGAGGGGTTTGAATTTTTCAAAATCTTTGATCCTATCTTGACATGCATTTCCCCACATGATCAAGCCAACCAGCGTCGTTGGCTTGGGGAGTCAATAAAAGTTGTGACGGATTGGTGTCTTATCACCAGTTGTGCTTGCGCTACAGAATCAAGGATAACTTTCAAATCTGTGGTCACGAAGGAAGGCCTTTTGAGGAATTTTATTTACTTTTCACTTTTACAGTTCCGCTAAGTCCAATCAAAATTTTTGTATCAACTCTTTGTCAAGGAGTTGTTTTTAAGCGTTGTCACTTTGATATTGATGTAGGTGCTGCAACTGTGTATGCAGGATGAATGAAACAATGCCTGGAAAAACAGAAGATTGACGCTAATGTGAATCCTTGCATCATTTGATATCACAACATATTTGTTTCAATGTGTTTTAAAGGAGGATGAAGGAATTTATCATTTGGGAGGGTAGGGAATGTTTATTTTTTATTACTATTTGTTTCTTAAATTTCTTTCCCTTTGTAGATAGATTTGTAATAGCATAGATTTTGTGAAAATTTCTCATCGACGTGGTGACTCATCGACGTGGTGAATGAGACCAGGCTTTTTAAATGACAAAGTTGTTTCTTTGACTAAGTCACCTCAGGTAAATCTTTTGCTGGATGATGATCAGATCATGGCCGACCTGCGGGTCATGATGAAGGTCAGCTGGTAAACCCATCACCAAAAAGCAAGGCGGCTTGAACCATCAAATCTCACCCTTAGAGGGATCTTCCGACGTGCGCATCGAGGATGGCCGTTGTGGTACGATAAGAAATGGTGAGTCAGAATTGCAAATGTGAGGAATGAGCTTTTACTAGGTAGACTTTATTTCTCTTTAACAATCAATCATCTGTCTCTGAAGGTGGGCGATTCATGTGAATAAATGGATTTATTTTTTTTGAAGATAACACTTTTAATTGTTTTGGCTCACATTGATGCAGCTTGATTGATATTTTTAATTGTTCTTGTAGTGTATTGGTGGGAAACATTAATTTAGCCGATATTTTTGGGGTTTTTTTACTTGCAGTAATAGCACACATGCATGTATACATACATACATACATATGCACCCGCACAGGAGAAAGATAGAGCCAATCGAAATGAAAGCCAGGTCTCGTCTCTTTACCTGTCATAATTCATATTTTTCTTTACCCTAGTCACTAGTCGTAAATTGTTGAAAAATTTGTGTCAACTATTCTAATAGAGGCTTGGGATAGATGTCTGAAAGATAAATTCAATAAGTTTTTTAAAGTTATTGACAATAAATTAACCGGGCAGTGGACAGGTAAGCACCTGTACAGGATTAGGTCCTGTCCTCCACGAGTCTCCTGCTGCCTTGCAGGTTGGTCTTGGTTAACCAAAGGCTAAGGAGTTAGCCCTGATGGAAAACAACCCGCTGCCTTGCAAGCCAGTCTTGGTTCACCAAAGGCTAAGGGTGTAAACCTGACAGAAAATAACCTGCTGCCTTGCAAGTTGGTTTGGGAAACCAAAGGCTAAGGGAGTTAACCCTGACAGAAAACAACAAAACCCGGTAGGAGGCCTCAGGGTGGCCGCCCACCATTGACCTAGGGTACAGTGGGCTAATCCCCTGCTTACCAAAAATCAAAAGATTCAAAGTATTCAATACGATGATATACCCAGATTGAACTTTCGAAGACGACTCTGGAAAAGAACACGGACTGTGATTTTTGGAACATGGAATATTAGGGCAATAAATGGACAAGAGATAGAATTAGCTGAAGAAATGGAGAAATTCAAAGTAGACATTTTGGTCATTACAGAAACAAAGAAAATGGACAAGGAATAGAAAATGTAGGACCAAATCATACTTTAATCTTCTCAGGAGTAGATGTCAAAGATAGAGCTAGAGCAAGAGTAGGCCTCCTAATGCATAAAAGGCAAGAAAAGCTACTAGAAAGTTGGAAACTTATAAGCCCACAGCTATAAGAGGTAAATATTAAACCAAAAGGAAGAGAAACTAAATTATTAATAGCTTATGGACTAAACGAAGATGCCACCAAGAAGAAAAAAGATATCTTCAAAAACAATTTACAAATAGCTGCAGAGAATCTCAAACCCAAACAGAACTAATCGTTTTAGGAGATTTAAACAAAAGTAGAAACATCAGGAGGAGTAATAGGTAAAGATGGAGAGACAAACAACTTCTCCAAAACTAACACATTTTTTCCTCATAAAGATATCCACAAATATACAAGAGTAAATGAAGACAGATGTGAAAAGTCAATAATAGACCACAAAATAGTTAGTAGCTCCCCTTTTTACAGTACAATGGATGCAAGAGTAAACAGAGGAGCAGAAATAGTTAGTGATCATCACCTAGTGATAGCCAAAATGAGATTACTAGCTGAAGAAAACAAACAGTTTAAAAGGAAAAGAAGGAAGCTACTAAACTCAAAATAGAACCCCAAAAACCGAATGTAAAACAGATATACCAATCTAGGATAAAATATTTATCAGCGAAAGACAGGTGGATCTGAAGGATAGCACAATAAAAGAAAGGTGTCAAATTTATAAAGAAACACCCCTTAGTTCTACTGAAGAGGTATGTGGTAGGAAACAAATTAAAGCAGATAAGAAGAATAGCAGCGTGGAATGAGAATGTCAAGACTAAGATCAAAGAAAAGAAAGATGCCTGGAAGAAATACTTGCAAACAAAGAGACCAGAGGTTAGATGATTATGTGAGTAAAAGAAGTATCGCCAAAGAGGAAGTGAGAAAAAGCAAAATGAACAGTGGGAAGAGTTTGGAAAAGACTTCAAGAAAGCTATCAAAGGAAATCAAAAGCTGTTCTGAGGAGCAATGAAGAGCATGAGAAAGACCAAAAGCATGCCCAACATGACAAATTAAGAACGCTAAAGGAGAAATAATGAAAGGAGACATCAAAATCATGGAAACTTGGAGAATTTATTTTCAACAATTACATAATCCCTCCAGAACATAGACAAGGAGAAGAAATTACTAAGAGTAACAAGTAATCAGAGGAGACAGAAGATGTAAATAGCTCAATGGAAGAAACAGCTATAAGAAAAGTGAAATTAGAAAAAGGCCCCAGGAGCAGATCAAGTTATCATTAAAAACCAAGGGAGTGAGTCAGACAAACTACTACATGCAATATGTCAACAAGCATGGAAGTCAAAAAACAAGTGCCAGGCGACTGGAAGAAGGAACAGTAGTGCCAATACACAAGAAAGAATCAACTATGAAATGCTCAAACTATAGAGGGATATCACTACTTAACGCACCAGGAAAAGTGTATACCAGGATTCTGAAATGAAACTAAGGAAAAGAGTAGAGGATCAGATTGAAGAACACTAGAGTGGATTTAGACCAGGAAGAAGTGTACAAGATCACATATTTACAATTAGACAAATAATAGAAAAATCCTTTGAGAGAGACATTGACTTGCACCTGTGTTTTATTGACTTAGAAAAGGTATTTGACTCTGAGGAAGGATGAACTAAGGCATTCCAAAAAAAACACAATGTAGAACAAAATTTAATAGAAACCATTAAAAGTTTTGACAATAAACTAACATGTGCAGAGAGAGTAGCTGGAAATGTGTCTACAAATTTTGATGTAGATATAGTAGTAAGACAGGGTTGTATCCTAAATCCTCTTTTGTTTATCACATTTATGGATCCAGTCGCAAAAACATCCTCAAAAATGAAGAAAATGAATGTAGGTATGTGGGAAGCTCAAACCAGTAAATGTATCAATGCTTTCATTTGCCAATGATTTAGTTCTGTTTTGGAAAATCAGAAAGTGACCTTCAGTTGAATATCAACATGATGAATAATGAATAAAATAAAAGAGGAATGACAGTAAATGCAAAGAAAAACCAAAACAATGCTAGTAACTAGGAAACTAACACACAAAATCTTAAATTAGGCAGGAGAATTGAGAACAAGTTCAAAGCTACAATCCCTAAAAGTAATGATTAACTCAGAGGGAAAACTAAAAAGAATCCAAAAGGCAATGACAATATATAACCATCTAGGAAAGGCATTTGTAGGTAAACAAGAATTGTCAACAAAAACCAAAATGACAGTATACAAGACAGTTTATTTTCTTACTCTCCTCTATGGCAGTGAAACATGGACGGTGGACAGTAGGGCATACAGTGGAGTGCAGGCAGCTGAAATGAAATATCTTAGAAGAGTAGTAGGGAAAACTAAAAGAGAGAAAATCAGAAACACAACAATAAGAAATCAAACCAAAGCAGATAGCATAAAAAACCAAGATAGAAATAAATCAACTGAGATGGTTTGGGCATGTTAACAGAATGAATGACAATAGAATAGCTAAATCCGTATACAGTGCTAAAACTCAAGGTAAAAGACCAAAAGGCAGACCTCAGAGAAAATAGGAAGAAGATATAAAAGAGGCATTAAAGCAAAGAAATTTAACTTGCACAGAAGGAAAAGAAAATGTCAGAACAAGGCAGGATTGAGAAAGATCATTTTGAGCATCTAAACCCATACCACGGAAGGTAAAATGGGAGCTGATAAAGAAAGAAAGAAAGACTATAAATATAAACAAAATCCTGTTATTGTAAGTTGAACAATTAACCGCCCTCATCAAAACCTTTATCTGTCACTTGCAGGTTTCAAAGAAACACAATGGTGCAGATTGATAACAAGGAAGGCGGTTCCAGGATTTATGGCACCATCACCAACATAGGCAATCAGGAGGTGAGTTTTACACCTGTCTTTAAAAATGATTTGGATGCCATCAATATCAAAATGTGTCTATAGAGAGTTGAAGGTTGCTGGAGTTGAAAATGGATCCTGAGTTTTCTCAGCTGCTTTACTGTTTTGAAATGAAATGTCAGGGGTGCTTGGCTGTGAATGAGTTAAGAAAAGGAGCGGGTTAATCTTTGTGGATAGGAATTTTTTAATTCCCAAATTTGTTATTTTGACCACACTTTTTGAGTAAACCCTGTCTATTGGACTTTTTTATTTGGCAGTTTTGTTTAGGTCTGGATTTTGTTTTAGGTGTGTTGTTTCTTCTTTTGTTTTTTGTTTTGTTTTTATGTGGTGGTCTTGGATTTGGAACGGTACACATTTGTACAATTTTCAGTCACATCAATATGTCTTTTTCTTTACAATCATAAATTATCATTTGCAGATCTGGATCAAGAGAGGGTGGTGAGAACTCCAAGCTTCGCATCTACATATCTCAATTTCAGAAAGGAAAATATGTCATGAAAAAGAGAACAACGTAGTAAAAAGCAAGATCGCTCAATGTCTTTTATATCATTTGTACGCAACATACATCCTCAGTGCCTAGCTAAGGCAGTTTTGTAATTCATTGATGTATATATTTCATGTGTACAATTATTTCCACATTGAACAGTGCTAATGTAAACCAAAATTTGTACTCTGTTTACATGACTTTGCTTAGATGCTTAGGCCTACAGAACCTTTCAAATTTGGAGTGTCAAAAGGAGCAAAATATCCATCTGTCCTTTAACCCAAGAAGTATTGCTGATTTATCAAAACAGCCATCCGTAAGTCATTGTATTGTTTCAGATTCAATAGTCATTGCAGAAACATTCTTACGAAACATATGCGTTTGATAACAATCAATAGGACGATGATGTTGATTAAATTCAAGTTGGCATATTAATACTTACCAATCACTATGCGTGGACCACTTTCTTCTATCTTGAAGACGAAAGCTGTCTTCGTTGGTCAGCACACATTACGCATTCACCTAGACAAAAGCCTGTCAATCAAGCAGTATTGAAATGGGAGAACCAATCAAATTACAGTTCATGTAAATGGGTGTCTTCGCAGATGGCATGCTTTGAATAATCAAAGAAGTTGCTTTCTGTTGGTCAAGCATACCTCAGGTTTCTTGGCTAATCAATCAAAGCTAAATGTTAAAGAAATGAAAAGTTCACATTCCAAACTCAAATGAGCTTACTCAGTCATGGCGGTCGATATATGCGAGTGTCAAATTTGACTCCTCTTGCTGATCAAAGGTATGTGAAGTCATCTGCAGAAGCCGGTCACATCAAGGCAATTTCTACACCCAAAAACGTACATGTTTGTCCAGTGCACTTCTCTGGTAAAAACGAAAATGATTTACCGTACGTCCAACGCGCTTCTTGGGTTAACAGTGAATAGGTAGCGATTTTCAGCCTTGAGACTTGTTTTTATCCCTTGTTAACCTTTTGACAGTGAAAGCCATTTTCTATAATATGAAGCAAAACTACCCATCACAGCTTTTGTTTGTATATGTATATATTTTAAATGCTTTTCTTTCTTTTAAATTTTTTCTTTAAAATGCCGTTCCTGAGATGATAGTTTGTCTTCACTTTTAGTTTATATCTCTGATGAATATTATTTCTCAAATATCTCTGCTTGCCATCTTGTAGTTCCAAAACTTAATGTGGCCTGAATAGAATAAAACACAGACTATGTATCTCAGAAGTGACTTTGCCATAAAGATAAGTTATCACTTAGTTTTTGGGTATTTCCATGTTAAGAATTGAAAAAGGCACACCAGACAAAGAAACAGCAGCATAAAAGAAACAGTATATTTGGAGTGATTTCCATATATTTAGATGTGAAAAGATGGATTTTCCCCTTCCACTTCCATAAAGATGAAAGTTAAAGAAAATTAATTTTCTGTTTGTGCTTGGTGGCTTAAATGTGTTCAAAATTTTAAAATAAATTACTATAAAACAACCCTTTCTATGAGATCAGTAAGGAGGCCTTACAAATTCCATGTACTTTTTATTATATTACTTGTGCTTTTTGCTTTAACATAAGATGCATATTTCAGCGGGAATCGACATTTGCATTTCATGATCTCTTGTTGAACATTACTTTGTTGAATTGTTGTTACAAGATTTACAAACATGTGTGTAGGTTAGACCTTTCATTTTTTGTTGTGGTGTTTGTTATAATTTTATATATATACAAATATATATATATATATAGATATATATATGTGTATATTATATATATATATCTAAATGCAGATCACTGTGATGACACTTGTGTATTGTTTGTTGAGGCTAAAAATAAAAACTCATTTTTTTTCCTCTTTTCGCAACATTTTGGTTGCTGTGCCTTGCACATATAAAAAAAGATCCCTATCACTAAGAGGTTTGACGAAAACAGTGTGAAAATTGATTAATTCTATATCAACAAACATCTGATGCCTGAAATAAATTGTCGGAGCAAGTCACATTTATTTTTTTAAGACAAGAATATTTGCATTCTATATCCTTTGTATATATATTTTGTCTTGAATAAGAAACTAAAATTGCTGATCCCGTCTACTTTTAGATTCATAATCGTAAAAATCTGATAAGCCATGAAATCTTTGAGTTTTAAACCTGTACTCTGTCATTGTCTCTTGCGAGTATTCTCGCAAAGTCTTTTAAAGAATGTGATCTGAACATCGTCAGGTTGGATGAAGTTGACAATAATGAAGAGTATACTAAACCAACGAGTATACAGTGTCTTTAATTTAATGTTTTGTCTCTTTCTTATGTCTTATGTCTCAATTTTTTCAATAACCAATAATACAAAAACATCCAAAATGATAAGTGAATTGAGTACTACTTATGTTAGTAACATGTTTCACATGCGCATTGTTTCCCATATCTCTGTAAATACAAAAATCAAAAAAATCCTGCATCTTTTTCCTGATACTGGCAATAAATAGATATTCTTATGAAAGGTCTTGACATTGACAGTAAGCCTTGTTGAAACCATCCCTTTTTGGCTCTTCTTTGCATTTCATTTTAGCTTCTGTCTAATTCTTCTAAGACAGTGATGATAAATAAAGAGCAATATAGACAATTGTGTTCATAAGAGATAAAATCATATATGTTTTTGAGTGCATGAAAAGAAAGAATGTAATGTGAAGATTTCATTATATTCTACTGAGTGAAAATAAAAACATTTTTATTTTATTTTAGTTATGAGAATTTGATAGAATGATAGGCTTTTGTAAATGTAATGTGCTTGATGTGGATGGTAAAAAGAAAGAAATGACAGCTGAGCATTTGTAAATTGTCAATTGTCATGAATCACATTGCCATGAATTTTATTGATCATCATTATTGAACTGTTTGAAAATAATTATATTGTTTGGATCAATGTTACATTTTCTGTAAGTTTTCTTTTATTTACAGTGAATGGATACACGTTTTCTTTCTGTTTCTTTCTTTTTTTTCTTTTTTTTTTTTTTTGGGGGGGGGTCTTTGCTTTTGAGAGTTTTTTTGTTTGATTTTACATGTATATTATGGAGAGTCCATGGATCAAGAACGATCATCATAGTCATACTCACAGTTTTTCTTTAGAAACTCATTATATTAGCCATTGTAACAAGTTTCTTGTACATAAATACTTTTCGACTGACAAATGATCATAGTCAGGCGTAGTGAGGTTATAAAAGAGTTAACAGAGTTATAAAAGATTTGTAGACTTTCAAACTTTAAAAATCAATTTTCTCCATCCTTCTTGTTTATTCAATAAATTATTGTAACTATGATCATTCTTCTTGGGGACTCTTCATACGTTTTGTTTCTATTTCTAGTAAGGTTTTCTTAGGGTTTTTTTACTGCAGGTTTATATCTTGTTTTTGTTTTGATGTTTGGCTTTTGTTTTGGGTAAGGATGGTGGGTTTGGTGGGGAAGGAGGAAGTATTTGGTGGCTTTCCATTCAATTTACCTTGAATGTTAATAATGTATTATATTTATATGTGATGATTTGAGAAAATAAACAGTTGTTTTGTATATATATATATATATATATATATATATATATATATATTTGGTTTACTTTATTTTGTCTCATTGAAACGTAAAAAATAACAATTTTATTGTTGGTTATGATATTTATTTTTAATTATTATTTGTAGCAGTAATAGTAATAGTGGTGTTGGCTAAAAGCCTGGGCCATGAATTAGTGAGTTTGTTATAACTCTAGTTCTAATACTATAATGAGGTTTATTCCTTTTTTCCTGTCTTTCTTCCTTCTTGATTTTTTTTTTAAATTGTAATTACCAGTTATATCATTCTTCTTTGTCTTTCAGCTTTTCCCACAACAGATGATCCTTCTCCTCTTTGTTCTATTCTGGTTTTTTTCCTGTCTTTCTTCCTTCTTGATTTTTCTTTTAAATTGTAATTACCAGTTATATCATCTTCTTTGTCTTTCAGCTTTTCCCACAACAGATGATCCTTCTCCTCTTTGTTCTATTCTGGTTTTTTCCTGTCTTTCTTCCTTCTTGATTTTTCTTTTAAATTGTAATTACCAGTTATATCATCTTCTTTGTCTTTCAGCTTTTCCCACAGCAGATGATCCTTCTCCTCTTTCTTCTATCCTGTTCGTCTCCATCCCTGCACCAAAAATCTTCATTCATGTCTTTCTGTATTATATCGATATATTTTCTTTTCTTTTTTTGGTTTTCCTCTTCCTCCTGCTTGTAGTGGTATGTCCAACATTTTCTGTCCAAGACCAATATACTCCCTATCCCTTCTCTGTGCATGTCCGTACCATCTCAACATGTTTTATCCTAACTTTGCCTCCTAGCAGAATACTTGGGTTTCTTCCGAATCTTATCCAACCTTGACACACCCAAGGTAAACCGCGACATCTTCAGCTCAGTCACCTCTGACTGACTCGACTCTTGTCTTTTTGTCAGGATAACCGTTTCTAAACCGTACATCATTGCTGGACGAACTACTAATTTATACACCTTCCTTTCATTTTTGCAGATATTTTCTTATCACATATCACTCCGCGGACGTTTGGTGGGGAGTGCTGGTAGGTTCTACTTCTTTACTTTCCCTCTTTCACTTATCTTTCATCTTACTGTTTCTCTTAATTCACCCTGAGATCACCGCAATGGTGGACGAGGTAAATTTCAGTGAAACAAACAAACATATCACTCCCGACACTTTTTCTCCATCCGTTTCATCCTGCCTGGATTTCTCTTTGACCTTTCTACCACATTCTCCATTGCTTTGTACAGTTGACCCTAGGTACTTAAACTTAAACTTAAATTCCTCCGCCCTTCTCCTTTAATCGCTTTGTAATCTTATAGTTTCTTCACGTTCCCTTCTCATTTACACATACGTATTCTGATATACTTCCACTGATTTTCTTTCTCCTCTTCTTTCTAATGCATTTCTTTATCTCTCTACTAAGCCTGCCTCCAGATCCTCCCCCTTAATCCACTGTAGATTATGTACTCTGCAAACTTCAGTGACCATGGGCATAGGGCTTCCTGTCTAATTTCATCTGTTAAATTATCCATTATTCTGTCAAACGAGTGAAAAGTAATCTAAAACAGTAATGAGGTGCCTAATAGAAAGAAACCGGATGGCCCACCCTTCGTCAGCAACAACGAAAGACAGAAGCAATAACTAAGAAACAATGTTGAACGGAACTAATGGTGCTGAGAGGCGGCCAGCAGCGCAACAACCCATCGCAAACCTCCATCAACAGAGAAGACCCCACAACAACGAACAATAAAAAGAAGAAAAGACCAAAACAGAACCAGCCACAAGAGACATGGAGAGAGAGAGAGAGAGGACGGGGAGAAGAGCGAGGGAGGGAGAGATATGCCTCCTTTGGTTTATGGTCGAGAGGAATCTTCACGATCTCGAGGTCCATAGTAGTAGGATAGTATGTATCCCTTCGCACCGTGATACCCGATGACACGTTGTAATACATGTAACTGCTCACCATAATGTAGAGTAAAAAGAAGTATCTATATCCTTCCCCAACTGCGAACTTAAGATACTTCAGCCTCAGGCTTCACTTGTGTACCAACAGGAACGTCGTTTACAAACGGTGTCCAATGAAACACATTGAGGAACTGGCCTTCGTTTGGCCAACCGTTTTGCCCAATATCTTATTCTTAATGACATCAAAAGCTGTTACTGTTACTGTAAACATGTTCCTTACCCAAGTCTGGATACACGTCTGTCACTGCTACCCGCCAATGTTGAGACAGATTTCAAGTGGAACAGAGCCTCGTTGGCCAGTGTGGTACGTGTACTTGCTATCCTCGTGGCCTAGCTAGACAGGCTAGGAGGACTACTAAAAGGCTTACCCAATGTAACAATGAGGCTCACCCGATTGCCGAAGGTGAATTAAACGGCAGGACCCACAACTGACCCGAAACCAGCTGAGGTCGTTAGCGACTTTGTCGCCTCCAAGGGCTCTCCTCGACCTCGAACAACCCATGTCCCATTAGGAAGAAGAAGACCGCAGGCTGCTATAATGCTGGTCATTTGCAGCATTGTTACCGGTGTGGTCCTTCCCCCTTTATGAATGAAACCCATCTCTCTCTCTCTCTCTGTCTCTCTCTCTCTCTCTCTCTCTCTCTCTCTCTCCCTCTCTCTCTCTCCCTCTCTCCCTTCTCTCTCTCTCTCCCTTCTCTCTCCCCTCTCTCTCTCTCCCTCCCTCTCTCTCTCTCTCTCTCTCTCTCTCTCTCTCTCTCTCTCTCTCCCTCTCTGGCCTCTCTCTCTCTCTCTATCTCTCTCTATCTCTCTCTCTATCTCCCCACTCCTCCCTCTCTCTCTCTCTCTCTCTCTCTCTCTCTCTCTCTCTCTCTCTCTCTCTCTCTCTCTCTCTCTCTCTCTCTCTCTGTGTCTCTTCTCTCTCTCTCTCCTCGCTCTCTCTCCTCTCTCTCTCTCTCTCTCTCTCTCTCTCTCTCTCTCTCTCTCTCTCTCTCTCTCTGTCTTTCTCTCCCTCGCGCTCTCTCTCTCTCTCTCTCTCTCTCTCTCTCTCTCTCTCTCTCTCTCTCTCTCTCTCTCTCTCTCTCTCTCTCTCTCTCTCTCTCTCTCGCTGTGTAGTATCCGTCCTGTCTTTATCTTCCTTGTTCCCTCTTCTCTCGTTCTATTTTATGTCTTTTTTGTTTTCTCTCTCCTTTCTCTCCCTCTCTCGCTCTCTACTCTCTGTCTCTCTCTCTCTCTCTCTCTTCTCTCTCTCTCTTCTCTCTCTCTCTCTCTCTCCCTCCCCCTCCTCCCTCCTCTCTCTCTCTCTCTCTCTCTCTCTCTCTCTCTCTCTCTCTCTCTCTCTCTCTCTTCTCTCTTCTCTCCGTCTCAATTGTGGTTGGTTCTTTCGGTTTTTTCTATTTGTCTGTTATTGTTGTTTGCTGTTGTTGTGGGGCCTGCTTCTGTTAGGCCGCTTCTTGGCGCCATTAGTTCCGTTGAACATTGTTTCCTAGTCCTACTAATTGTTTCTATATCTTTCTTTTTTTTGTTGCTGAGGAAGGGTGGGCCACTCGAAAATGTCTCTGTTCTGTCCCCTTTTCTTTCTATATTATTATTACTGTTTTATATTCCTGTTTACTAGTTATCGACCCCCCCTTTTTTATCACTATGATCCCTAGTGCAAGTCTACCTTCACCTGGAAGTAGTGGAAGCCATCTGTAACCCAAACTTCACACCTAACTGCTGTTACTTCATACAATGCTTGGGGCATACCTGTATTCCTCATGCATTATCGGTTACATGTATATAATTCAATGGTCATTTTCTATTGATACATAATATGTAACTTCTTTTTTTAACGTATTGACAAAACAAGTCAAATTTGTTATCAGAGTAAATGTCATTTAAGTACATTTATTTGATGTCCAATATCAATATATATAAAAAAAAACGAGGGAACTCGTAGTCCAGAGACAAGATGTGGGTCTCTCAACCAAACAGGCGTGAGTTCAAACCTCGACGATGGTTGTTGAAGTTTTTTTCGAGTAAGATCTTCCTCCTGATCCAAGTAAGTGGATCGACACCCAGCCCCATCGGAGACGGACGTTGGTCCCGTGTGCATATCACAACACTGTGCACGTTAAAGAGCCATTGACTGTTTACAACAAGGCAGTCCGGGCAAAAATAAAATCCTACCAAAACCCCTCGAGAGCACCTTAGTTGTGGATGTGAGTAAAATCAAATTTTAAAATCTTAGTAGAGAAAACACGCTATGGCGAAAATCGTATTCAACAAAACGTGCAAATAACGATATTTTACAGCTCATCAAGGATGAAGCAAAACAAAAAAAAAGCGAAAATAGAACCTGCAAAGCACACCAAAAGTTGATCCAGATCCAAAACCAATCTGAACACCTATTGAACACACACAAAAAGGACACAGGAAGTTTTTGTTTCATGCCCTTTTCGTATGTCTACCAATATGAGCAAGGGTCATCAAGTTCTCAGAACAACGTTGAGTGCCTCAATGGTTCAGTAGATTTGAACCCCAAACTTTCGTGCAGACGGACATCACAAGAACTCTCATTAGTCATCCCTTTAGCTTCCTTGCATAGAATACTTACAAAAGACATCCGCCTCCATTCTTTCACTATATCAATCAAACAAGCTTTATCAGCAAATTATGATGTTTTGATGAGAGAGAAGATGACCAGTTTGTTCCTCAAAAGGATTGACCAAGATAATGACTAGTTTAAGCAAATGCGGTTCAGTGATGAAGCACAGTATTTCGTTCTCAAAAGTGTCATTAACAGGCAAGGTACGGTAATATTAATAAAACGTCAAGTAAGTCCCATGCTCAGATTTGAGCGTAGGGAAGTCGAGATAAGAGTCCTGATTTTTCTAGGCATACGGCATAGTGCGGTAGTTTGCCTGCCAGCATTGCTTTCCAAATTCCAGGCCGCCTTTACTTTCGCTGAGTCTGAATAGCTACCCATTTCGTTGCTGGGTCAACATGAGGGCCAGAGAAATTTGCTCCTGGGTAGTAATAGTAGTTCGACGCTCTTCCGACTAAGCTACCGACGCCTCTGTATTAATACTGGGGCAAAACAAGCCAAACCAAAAGAATAAATCAAACGGGTAACAAGGACAATAGCGGCAGCCATGTGCAAACACACTATTGAACAATGACATGTCGTTAAGCGGTTGACACTTTGCTCCCAACACAAAATCGCGCGCTTTAAGCATTCCCTGCTCATGAATTCAAACCTCAGTAGGCCCACAGTAGAAAGTAAAGCTTGGAATTCGTCTTTGTGTTTTTTTTATTTGAAAATAATCGATTTTATTAACTTTTTGAGGCTGAATCAGTCTGAACAAGATTTAGTTGAAAAATATCGTCATTTATTTTAAATGAGAACTTTTTCTGAAGAGTATCCATTAGACCTTTTGCATTGCATTGGGACAATCTATGATTCAGATTCTTAGGCACAATTATAAATCAAAATATAGTTGAGCCACCTTTCCCTTGATAATGATATTATATATATATAGGTTATGACATAAGATGACATGAAGCCCCAAAGGAACAAAGACGAGACAAATACAAGAAATAGACAGAAAAAATCCTGGCCACCATGGGGATTGAACTCACAACCATTGCGTCGACACCCATCGCCTCGTCATGAAAAGAAAGCGTGCTATCAACCAAGCTAACTGCGCTCCCTAAGTTAAGAAAGACACGAACGAAGGTTGATTAAAAACAATGTACTGTGATTGTGAGAGCTTGCAAACGTTAAAAAAAGATATCTATGGAAACTTATTATAAATTTGTTTTTCTTTGTCACATTTACCATAAAAAGTCATTTTGGAATTAACATAGCAATGTCGCCTGTGTGGTCTGTGCTTATAGATGGTTGTGAATGCTGGTCATTAAACAAACAAATTATGAAGAGATTAGAAGCAGTAGAAATGTAGTTCCTCCGTATAGTACTGAGAATAGCATGGAAAGAAAGAGGTCCAGGCCCTTGCAGGGCAAAAAAAAAAGAGCACTTGTCTTGTAGCAAATATTAGAATAGAAGAAGGCAAATGAAATTCAATGGACATATTATAAACATGAAGGAAAGACTAGCACAACTAAGTGTGTTAGGAAAAATCTCGGGAACAAAAAGCAGAGGATGACAAAGACAAACGAACTTTTTAAAAAAAAGTTTTTTTTTATAACTAGGCCACAAGTAAAAACAACATGAAATATGACAATAAGTGACAACTCCACTAATAAAGTTGTCACTTATTGTCATATTTCGCCTTTGACTGACTTCACTCCACTGTGGCTCCTTCGTATTAAGTAAAAACAACAGCAACAAGAACTTGATCAGATCCTCGGAATGACATTGACATTGACAGAGAAGAATGGAGATCCATGATCGCCAATGCCTGCCTCAGACTCCACACATGAAGTCCCGGTGTCGTCACTGTCACAGTGGTGCTTTAGCATGTCTAAGTAGATCCTATTTAAAACTGGGATGTTGCTGTTGTATGTTTTGTTGTTTTCTATTGGTGGAGGGAGAGGGGGTGGAGAGAGATATATAGAGAGAGAGGGGAGAGAGAGAGAGAGAGAGAGAGAGAGAGAGAGAGAGAGAGAGAGAGAGGGGGGAGAGAGAGAGAGAGAGAGAGAGAGAGAGGAGGAGGGGGGGAGAGAGAGAGAGAGTGTGTGACTGTGTGTATAATATCGTGGTATTGTAATAATGTCTGTCATAGTAATATAAGTAATGCACATTAATTCAAAAGTGCCGTCTTACGCAGTGTCACTTGAATTTCCTCCTTCCTAATACTCATCAGGAGCATTGAGAAAGGAAACAGCGAGGGTGAAAACGATGTATTTATGGTTAGTATTATTAAAGAAGCCCGAACTAAATAGGGCCTATTAGTAGTGTCTTCCAACCATGGGCAAAAGCAGACATCTCTTGTTTCTTCCAATAAAATACTGAGTAATGCACAGTACGGAAATCAAATAAGTGACGAGTTAGCAGCAAACAGCTCAGCTGTGACTATGGAACAAACAAACAATGACCGTTTATCAATCAACAAATTAAAGAAAAAGGGATAAATAAATACAATAATTAATTCATTAAGTGTTTCAAATATCTCTATTACATAATTATTTGCTGTGTAATGAAATAACTCATGTTTCAGCTAGACGGTGAGATATTATGTACAGAGGAGAATATATATTATAAACAAGGTTTTAAATGATAATAATGATACATTTTAAGGTCTGCAAGTGTCGTCCATAGACAGAATTGAAATCAGCCTTTTTTTTTTAAAACTATTACCCCAAACTATTCATTCACACACCACCTTAGTTGGAACGCTTTATTAAAATCCACCCTGAAAATAATAAACAGTCATGGAAATAACAAATACAGATGAAGAATGTCAGATTTGTTTTTTTCTCTCGCCCCCAAACTAGGGAAACTAGGCACTAAGACTGACTTGTTGCCTTGTTTTATCATAAAAAACCCACACAAACAAACCGACAAACAAAGTGACTTACTCAATCACAGAATAGTTACGTCAGCGCTCGTGATTTTGAACTTAAATTTTACTCATCAAATGTTTATTTTTAGGCGATGTGAATCTAATTCTATTTAATTTCCCTTTCTCTACTAGAGGTTTCAATGGTACCCACACCCATTGGCAATGCGAATTTTCTTTCATTGGTCTATTCCTATGTACGCTATGGAGGAGTCTAGATTTAAGCTGATATTAATATGTTATGCTAATGTATTATGACGTTCCTTTTTGTTAATGGCCAGGGTCTAGATGACAATTGATCAATTTTTAAATTGTTCTCGACTTGACAGTAAGTTTTAAATGTAGCATGCTATTGGCACCAATCTAAAAATAATAATTTCAGCGTAGCACTTAGCAGTAGCAGTTAGAAATGGAAGGCGTTATTGGGAGTCGACGCCCTGTAATGTCAACTGGTTATTGGGAGTCTGACATTTTTTGGGGTGAAATTCCATTTTCCAAGATCTTTCCCATTTCTGCAATGTGTCTAGGTCATTTTGAAGTATTTTAGTAGATTCTTTGTTGTTTTTTATTTCTCTGTACAATAGACTGTCGTCTGCAAATAACCTAAGTTTTGTACCTGAAGTAAGTTCGTTTGGTATGTCGTTAATATATATAAAGAGTAATATATAAGAGTAAAGGACCTAAAACTGTACCCTGGGGGTACTTATGACTGCCATTATTTTACTTTCTACCTTTTTCATCTGCAAGAGAGAGAGAGAGAGAGAGAGAGAGAGAGGGAGGAGAGAGAGAGGAGAGAGAGAGGGAGGGAGGGGAGGGGGAGGGAGAGGGAGGAGGAGAGAGAGAGAGAGAGAGAGAGAGAGAGAGAGAGAGAGAGAGAGAGAGAGCGAGAGAGAGAGAGAGAGAGAGCGAGAGAGAGAGAGAGAGAGAGATTTGATAACATTTATAAAAATAGACGAAAAAAAACAAAAGCAACTAATTCTTATTAAGTTGTTTTCGACTCCTAATAATGCCAAATGATTATTGGGAGTCGACTCCCTGTAATGCCAACTGGTTATTGGGAGTCTTGACATTTTTTGGGTGAAATTCCATTTTCCAAGATCTTTCCCATTTCTGCAATGTGTCTAGGTCATTTTGAAGTATTTGAGTAGATTCTTTGTTGTTTTTTATTTCTCTGTACAATAGACAGTCATTTATAAAAATAGGCGAAAAAACAAAAGCAACTAATTCTTATTAAGTTATTTTCGACTCCTAATAATGCCAAATGATTATAGGGAGTCGACTCCCAATAATCACTTCGGTTAGAAATAGCAGACGACATACGACGAAGGAGAACCAAAACAACGCTCAGCATGGTCGTTTTAGTTAGGCTCTCGTGGGTGGTTCTTATACTGTTTGTTGTTTCTTTATTCGCAGATGAACTGATATCGAAAATATAACAAGAAAAAGGGATGTTATGTCAGCAAAAGTAGTGGTAAGTTATCATCACTTGTTCGTCAACATACTGACTAAACTAAACTTTAGAACTTTCTTCTACACAATGAGGCAGGACCAATCCAATTTAATTTTTAATCAATAATTGGCCACGTCTCACATTTATGATTTATGGTTGTTGTTTTTTTGTCTCTGGTTATAGCTAGAAACTAGTCAATGTCTTAATAAGTCAACATCTAAAGCTAGAACCTAGATGTATGGACTAATAGAGCCAGAAATTTGCACTTGTCCCTATTATAACTGGGGAAAATTGTTTTTTAAGCCTATATCTAAATCTAGATTCTTGTTTCTAGGTCTAGAATCTAGATTTTATATCTAGATCTATGCCTGTTGTTGGCTTAGACAGGTTGAAACCTGAACCAGCAACAAGGTTTCTGGACTAAATCTAGATCTATGATCTAGATATCAGAGCTAGAGCTAGAATCTATATTCTCCAGGTATCAGGATAATTATTTGAATAATAACATAGGCCTACACAATATTGGAACAATATTGTCCCATAATGAGCCTCTGGGTCAGCCAATGAGAACAAATAGAAGAGCAATAGGTGCTGTGTGTGCCGTGCTAGACCCTATATGTGTTGGCGATGAACCACTCCATCACGCAATTAATAATAAATCATTAAAATCTTTTCACCATGCTGCCATTTACATTTGAAAGGGTGTATAATCGAATTTTATCAAAAAACCTTTTTACATTTTCCTATAGTTTGGACAGAGACAAATTCGCTAGTGTGCTCAATATGATTTTTTTAAAAAAAATTTTACTCAAAATTAGAGACATTTCAAATTTTTTTAAAGAGCATATAAAATCAAAATGATGCCACCCATTTTCAAATGAAAGGTCGTATAATCGCCAGCGGGGCATAGTCGGCTTTGTGAAAAACACAGGCCTGCCACGGCCCTCTCGTTTTCCTTTGAAAGGGCGTATAATGGTCACTGGCTTGTCATCGTAACATGTGCATCAACATCTATTGGCTGATACTGATACGCTTGATTGACAGCAGCTGAGAGTCGCAAGTCCTCTTCCTTTGAGTGAGGAGGCGGATCATCTTGGTGGTCTTTGTCTAATCAGTGCTTAGTATTTCAGAACAAGCTATAGTTGTGGGTGAAGTAAGTTAACGTGATGCAGCGACTGGAAAACATTGCCAAAAATTGTATTTTCTTTCTATTTTATGTCCATTACACATAAACATTTCTAAAGCTAAATGAACATACCAATAATAAACAAATCTAAATGAATGGACAATTGTCCCAATAGTGGCAGCAATATAAGGACAATTGTCCCAATAGGGCAACGATATATGGACAATTGTCCCAATAATCACAGCCATAGGCTAAATTAAGTCCCGCAACGATCATGTTTTCAATCCAGATCTAAATGACATATAATTTCTAGATCTACATCTGTATATATCTATATCTAGTGTCTACCGGGATGGATTTTCATAGTTTGGGCACATCCAAGGGACATAACTGATATTTTTTTTAAGTTGGGGTAAGAAAGAGAGGTTGGTTTTGATTTGCAGAAATATTTTGTCTTAATGAGAGGGATTACGGTTATGGCCAACAGGTTCTTTCTGCAAACTTCAGGAAGTTAAAGCAGTGAACATATGCAACCTATTGTCGTAAAGAATGGGACACCAACGGACAGACATGCCCATGGTGACAGGTGACGTGAATGCTGACTGCAAGACTACGCAAAAAGTCATCAATCGATTCGCAGATCTAGACTTGCCATGGAATTTGTGCTTGAGTCTGGAATTAACTTGCACGTTTGTGCTTAACCTCGATATTTGTATCCAATCAAGTTCTCCCGAAACAAAATAGTGAATCAGATTTACAACTTAGGATTATAATGACGGCCAATGCGAGTTTGATAGAACCCTGATCTGCAGCCACTAACCCAAAACCTTAGATAAAACTGGAAATGGTGGAAGTCTTTAATACAGGGGCTCCATGCAGAAATCAGTAAGATAAAATCAGCCAAAAGCTGAGCCTTACTGTTATTACAACAGGAAGCATCAATGAATATAATTTGTTTCAGTTTCACACTTTTGATTAGAATAGATAACAAAAACATTAGATGTAAAATATCATCAGAACCTTTAATTATTTGTTTTCCTTCCTTTCAATCTTACAGAGCAGCAAAGGATGACAATTGAACCATCTCCATGAGGTGAAGAGATTCATCAAAGAGAGTCTCCCTCTATTGTATCCTTTGTCGTCTTTTGAATGGTACATTTAAGGACCATACATTTTTTCTCATTTTCATTTATTGAAAGTGAAAGATAGAGAAAGAGTGTGTGTGTTGTGTGTGTGTATGCATAAGTCCAGTTAACATTTTAAAACAGCCTTTTAAACAGATGGTAACAGACACCATCAAGATCAAGAGGTAGGGAACATATAGTGTAGTTGAACACAATTAATTTCTGTTCCTACTGTGTAGTATGAATATGTGAATGTGAATGTTTTATACCTGTGTAACATTAGCATACAATTTGATACAGAAAATCTCACCCTAATGAGATTTCGTATTCAATATCAATATCAAGGAGGACAACATTTTCATCCCCTATTTAGGTAAAAAAAAAAACAACATTAATTGGTATAATTATTGCAGTACGGCATATTTATTCTTATTTACAATCCCTCTTTACCTCTTCGTTTGATTTCTTTATCACTGAAATTTATTTGAAAATGTTCGCACAGAACTTGCCAAAGTTGTTTCTTTTATTTTTTGCAAGTTAGAGGAAGTCAGTAATGTGAGACAAGCCACTGAAGCCCATATGTACCACTGAATAAGTGGTTAGTGATAAGTTTTTAATTTAATGCACTTGACATGTGAATTTGACATTTCTGAATCCTGCTATTCATGACAGTGTCCTTAACTTGTTCTCAGCCATAATGTTGTGTTTGATTTAAAGCCAGGCTTAAGCCCTTTCCTCGAATTGCTGAATGCTGACAATGAAGTTTTAGAGGTAAGGTTTCAAGAGTATTTTTTTATTACATGTATGGCATAGGTGATCTATTTGTCATATTTCATAATCACCTGTTCTCATACTTTATAGTACAGTGGTTAATGCCTAAGAGCCTGCAACCATAATGCCCATTTCTCCTAAATGCTCACAATCTCAATGAATCTCAGTGAAACCGATTTTATTCTACATAAATTGCCCCTCTAGATGACCGTTTCAAAACTAAGATTTCCCCTAAATGCCTAGTCTCAGCGGCAACTGCAGGTATAATTTCTTAAAATCATCATAAAGTACGGCCGTAATTGATTAAAAATGGATGCATCAGTTAAAGTACTTGTTGTGCAGTCATATATATATATATATATATATATTTAAGTGTGTGTGTGTGTGGATATATATTTCATGTTTCATAGCAGTGGAAACTGGATGATTTTTAGAATTAACAGAAATATTTATTTGAATCAAGGATTAAAACAGTGGATACAGTTTCATGGTTTTCAACAATTACCTGAAATAGGAGCTCTGCATGGTTCACAACACAACTTGATTGAACCATTTGATGATCGTGTTGAAAAATAAAACCTGAATGTCTGTATGCATGTGTTTCTGCATGCATATGGTGTGTGTGTGTGCATCTGTGTAATTATTTCCATTTCAGGTAGCAATTTGTATTAGTTGTAATTGTTATAAAGTTTAAATTAGTGCAATGCATTTCACTTGTATGCCTTTCCGTAAAGTTTTCTTTATCTACAGAGGATTGGTTTGAGTAGACTGACCCAAACTCAATGCATTGATCTACTGCTTGCTTATGGCTTTTTCAAGAAACAGCATGAAGACACAGAAATCCCACTAGAGTATGTCACAGGGCCATATGTTAAAAATGAAAGTATTATTAAAACTAAATGGCCAGAAAATGTTGAGTTATAGGAGTAAAAGTAAAGATGGCTGATTTATTTTTTGTATGCTGATTAAATTAATGATTGTGTACTTTTGTGGCAGAATATTATATTGCTTTTTGTAAAAAAACATTCTTTTCCATTTGTGACAATTTGCCATACGTTCAAGTGATGCACGTATACACAAGATTTTTATGCTTTGTTATTTTACATTAAAATTAAATGTTGTCAGTATCCTGATATTAAGAAGTATGATTCCATTATCTGCAGTTTGTGTTTTGTGCTTGTGTATGATATAAAATTCTAAAGTTTGCATTTTGTGCCCGTTTCGCTGTTTGAGATTTTTATGTCAACTTTTTTTTTAACCTATATTCAACTTGTTTGACAATTACCAGATGTTTTTTGATAAAGGTTAAAATGTAGATTGAAGAATTATTGAAATTTTGTTAATGTTTGTACCAATGATCAGGAATAATGATGAAATTGGACCATTTGTAATCTTTACCATCCAAAATAAAAGGATTTTTTTGTTTTTTTATACAATAACTACACAGTATAGAATAGGCCTAAACCATAGTCTGTCTTATTAATAATTTTATCCTGGTAAGGCTCAGTACTTTAACACTATGGTTGCTAAACATCATATATATAATGAAATCTAATCCCCAAAATGGAAAAGAGGGGCAATTTCAAGTCTAGAGTTCTAAGCAGATTTAATGATTGAGAGAATTAACGGAGCAGGTCAAATACTTCACAGTCAAAAGGAAAACACTCCAGAAATCTTAATGAAAATGTGTTGTTTTTCTTGATGATGAATTTTTTTCTTCGTCCTACAGCACCTACTATCAATATTTTCACATACAATCAAGAGGAAATCAATAAGCAAATATCAAGTTTAACATGAGTTTTAATTGCTTTCTTGCACTGTACTGTAATAATTTATGGTTAAGTCTGAAAAAGTGTTTGACAATTTATGATTTAACAAACTTAATTTTGATTTTGCTATATGTGATATGCATTCTTGTTTGCTTTTTCTCCTTCATGGAATTTCTTTTTGCCTTTGAATGTAAATGTAACCCTAATGTAACCCTGACCCTTCTCCCCTAATTTAAACATATAGTCCGTGAAAGTGTCTAAACGAGTAAGTCCATGACATATGGGATATGAGATTTGTCCTTGAAATGATCAAATACATGCTTCTATTGTGTCTTCATAAATATTGGAGGCCTTGAACCAATAAAAAAAAGTTCATTTTACTTATATAATAAATGTTTCCGTTTTTCTTCCAAAAAGCATGGCATAGCGTTCGATGGTTTAAAGCGTTTTTTGCTTCTGAAAAATTACACCAGACGGACTTACAGCGTTTAAACGTTTTCACCGACAATAATCTTCATATTACTACAATAATAATATTCTTTTGAATATAAATAACCCTGATCCCTTTCCCCTTATTTAAACATATATTTTTTCTTACTACAATAATAATATTCTTCAAACATTGTTATTGCTTTATCATATTCTGATAATGTATAAATGATGTACGCTCTGTATGATAGCTTAAATCTATTTTTTAGTGAGTCAGTGAAGATTTTGGGGGTTTTTTGGGTGACTTTTACTGTCAGTTTGCGAAGTTAGCAAAGTACCTTAATCAATGAAACCAAGACACATTATTATGATAAATAATTTTTCCAGATACATTTTCTTTTTCATATCATTATCATCAGCTTTGCTCTTTGTAAAATTCTAAGTTTGTTAATGTTGCTATCACTATGCAATTGGATCTTTTTCTTTACGCTTTGTATTCTTTATCTTTCCATATTGCACCCAGGATGAGATTATCAAAGATTTATTCTATATAAACTCATTAAATTTAAAAGGCGAACGAAATAATATAAAGTAAAAGTTCAGATGAAGAAAAAGAGAATAAGTCTAAGTATAAAAGATGATTTAAAAACTGAATTATGATCTGATCATTTTTCCCTTCCCCTTCCCTTACTTACCATGACTGCCAAAATATTGTAACAAACCTTGAAACGAACAAATGATATTTTTTAAAAATCCAAAAAATAAAGATTTTTTAAATAGCAATTGGAGACAATCTCGAAGCTTGAAAACAACCATCAAAGACAATTTGTCTGAGATCAATGATGTTGTGGACTGAAATTAATTTCTTAAGGTTCTCAGCTGATACTTTATACCAGACTTGTTTTTTTTTGGTTGCTTTTAACCCAAGTTTGTTTCTCACCAAGTGCCATTGTTTACAAATATATTACTATTATTATGAGATGTTATTATATTTTTAATTATTGGTGAAAGTCTTTACAAATAAAACGTCTACACTAAAATGAAAGAGGGCATTCCTGTTTGCTTACTCCTTTTTCATGTTCTTAGACAATTTATATTACATGTAAATGTATAACATTAACATGTATACTTTCATCTGCACGGTTGTCACTGTTAGAACGTAATGTATGTCTGGCTGACGTTATGTTATTTTCATTTGAACCATTTCCCCCATCTAACCAGTTGCTGCTGGTAGGTCCTGCTTTTTCCATCTTTTACAGTGTCTGTCATTTTGCAATTTCTTCTCAACTTACTCTGAGATTACCACATATGATGTACTGATGTTGATTGTGAACTTTGAAATTCTCTTTTTCTTTCCTTTCTTTTTCTGGATTAACAGGTTTTAATTGCAGTATGTCATAATTCATATTACATTCTTAACTATTTTCCCTAAGTGGTAAATTGTAGACTTATAAAATATACGTCAACAATACTGACACAGGCATTGTGTCTCAGGATAGAAAGATAGAATCAATAAACTCTTTTAAGTTTTCGTTTCTGAAAATTAACCACATGGAAATGGACACCCTCATCAAAACTTCTATTTGTCATTTGCAGGTTTCAAAGAAACACAATGGTGCAGATAGATAACAAGATAACAAGAAAAGCAGTTCCAGGATTATTATGGCACCATCACCAACATAGGCAATCAGTAGGTGAGTTTTACACCTGTCTTTAAAATGATTTTGATGCCATCAATATCAAAATGCAACCTATGAAAAGATGGAGGTTACTGACTTAAAATAGATCCAGAGTTTTCCTCAGCTTTGCTGTTTTGAAATGAAAAATCAGGGATGCTTGGGTATGATTGGGTTAAGAAAAGGGGCAAGGTCAATTTTCATGGATAGTATAAACTAATCTTTCTTATTCTTAACAGCTATGGCAACTCTCTTACTTACAAAAAAATTACATTCGTTAAACTTGACTACACCTGTCAGTAAACCCTGCCTATCGAGTTATCTATTTGGGAACTGTGTTTAGGTTTTTGTTTTAGGGTTGTTGCTTTTTTTTTTTGGTTGTTGTTTGTTGTTGTAGTCTTGGAGTGTGGAGTTATACACATTTTTATATATTTTTCAGTCACATCAATATATGTCTTTATCTTTACAATCATAAATTATCATTCACAGATATGGATCAGAAAGACGTATTTGGTGACAATTCCAAGCTTCAGCATCTGCATTATATCTCTATTTCAGAAAGGGAAATACGTCATGAAAAAGAGACCAATATAGTTAAAAACAAGATTGATAAAACTTAATGTCTTTATATATCGTTTGAAAAAAAAAGGAAATTACTCTACAACTCCAACTAGCTGGAAAGAGAGCCGGGTGATTCGAAATGTAGACGTCACTAGGCAACAAGTATACTGTGCTACTCGATGACGGGCGATATAAGTACTTATCTGCTGCGGGCGATGCGAGGGCAAGAGGGTTAATTCCTTGGGTATTTGCATGTGTAGAATCAAAAATTACTAATCAGGCAAAGAAACTGCAGCATAAAAGTAATTTTCTCATACAGGGTATCCCATAAAAAGCGGTACCATTTCATTTGTTGATATTTTCCCTAGTAATCATAGCAAACAGTGTACATGTATTAGATATCAATTTAAAGAGGAAAATTCTAATATTTTAAAATACCCAAAACGTAACCAGAGACAATGAAGAAAACCTACAGAATATTTTATTTTTTTTGTTTCCATTTAGTATTTTTGAATTTGAAGCTCAATTACAACATTTCTGAACCAAGAAATGGTAATTAAATTCATTTAAAATAAATGTATCAACAAAATTCATCATCATCATTGAAAAAGAGAAGTACTATTAAATTCAGTTACAATAAAGTCATAAATAAAATCATTACATTCTTTCATACCAATGGTGAAACTAAACACAATATCTTTCATGGTATATCCACACCTTGCCATGTGTACAAATGATGTTTGTAAGGGCAGTAATGGCAACAAATGATAGAACTGAGCCCTTGCAATTGAAAAGGATAAATTGATAGTTTTGGGAATAACGTTAAAAAAGATTTCAGTAATTCAACTGACCAAAAATACTCCCCAGGCTCAGAAATATAAGCCATATTTTAAGATATAGGCTTCATGATACATAATCGTATGAGGTTCTGGTAAATTATCGATGGGAAAAACACCTCCAGTGTATCGTAAAATATAGGCATTTGTCTTCATCGTACTTCATGGTTAGAATTAATTCGAGCGTTCATCATTTTCTTCTTAACGTTATAATCAATTAGGACAGTGCGATTCTTGTTTATTTTGATCAAATTGTCGAATTTGGCATAAAAAGCAATGACGACATTGATCATGCTGGATAACGCTTTGATGAAATGAGTTTATAATCACACGTTCCCATGCTTTTCTAATTTGACAATATGACATTCAGAGTCCCAATAGTTCAAGTTTGGCTTAATGTCAAAGGCAGATAAGGTGGATACCCTGAGGAATAATCGTTATAAAGATATATCTGATTATAGTCATCTTGCTCAAAATTGCCTAAACTCCCACTCCCAAGGAGATTTTGATAGCTTTGGGCATTTTCTCCAGCGTCACAGGATAGTTGAAAGGGTTTGCTTGACACCTGTTGTCCATCAATATGCATTGTAGAATGACACAACATTTATATTATAGTTTTGGACATTGAAAGAGTTTTTACTGAAATTTTCATTGTAAGCATCGTTATCAAGGCATGCAGTCTTAAGTTTTACTCTCTTGGATTTGTTCTCGTTTTTTCTGAGCCTCCTTTAGAATTGCCAACTTGTTCCTCCATGTAATCTGCAGTGTCCTTGTACTATGTAAAAGTAAAGAGAGTTGGATCTTTTAGCTTCATGTCCAAAGGAAAGCAAGGTTTCAAGGTAGGCGCAATAGTAATAATAATAATAGTAATACATGTTGTGGACATTTAGAATGCGCAGCTTTTCCCCCGAAGAAGGAGGCTCTGGGCGCAATTACACTAAAACTCAACAAAAATCCCATAAATCTAAACATCAAAATGGGACTGTAAAAAATGTGTTTTAAAGTTTTGTTTAAAAACAGTTAATGAGGATGACTATTTAATGCTGGCTGAGTGGCAGTTTGTTCCAAGCCTCCCACTCACATTCCCACATTTGCTTCAAGTCATATCCAAGTGCTTTGATGTGATTAGATATGTTCGTTGTCCTCAAGCAATTCTCTCAAAGCCTTGTCTCTCACTTCATTGTGGGCAGTTGACGGGGCTGCTGGTAGGTCTTTTTCTTCTGTTTCTCTTTTACTCAATTTCGGGAAACCTCAAATTCTTTTAATCTGCTTTACAGTCAGTGGACGAATGCCAATTATATCCATGCCAATAGCAGTCATGGAATTGGTAGACAGTGTTGGCTTTTCTTACACTTACAATACATCGCATATCTTCCTAGACTCAGCACCGCCGATACATGATCTGAGAATACTTTCACTTTCAGGTCATGGGTTCCTCGATGTCCTGGTCCATTAAAATGCAAAGGCACCGGTTTTGCTTTCGCAGTTTTCAATATCTCTCTTGTGATGGCCAGATCTGTTGGAGAATTGCAAGCCAGTATCTTCGATATAGGCCATTCCACAATGACTGCAGTGAAGAGCATAAATAACATTGCGAGAGGCGCAGGAGAATTGCCCATTCACTGTCCAGGTCTGTCTAGGGAACTGAATGGTAGTGGAGCCGTCCACAAAGGGACATGTCTTGCAGTTAGTGCGTTCACATCGGATGGTGCCCGACGGCGAGGAGTCAGTAGAGAGGCGACTGTGCACAAGGATATCCTGAACGTTAGTGTGTCTCTTGAAGGCAATCAACGGAAAGGAAGGAAAACACGTCTAGTCTTGTCACTAGCGTGTAGAATAGGCAGGTTTTTGTGAACAATATTATTATTAATGACATGGTGTGTGTGCGGGGGTATGCATTTGGTCTTTTTTCTTCCTACGATGTTGAGGGCGTCTTTACGGGGTACAGTTTTAGCTCTCTGAAAGGCTTGACAAATGATGGCCCTAGGGTAACCTCTGCGTAGGGAGAAATCAAACATCTTAGGCGCTTTTTGTGAATAGGTGCACGGCAGAACAGATGCGTCTTTGGCGGAGGAATTGAGAGTATGGAATTGCATCTTTGCAATGGTGGATAAGAGGATGTATAGTGGAGATAGCTATGACTATCTGTATCTTTGTAGAATATGGTAGTTGTAAGCCCATGTTCGGAGGAGAGAGAGAGAGAAACGGTGATATCTATGAAGTTAACAGTGGATGTAGACTGGGTAAAAGTGAATTTGATAGGTTTGCAAAATCGAAGAAACGGTTTAAATCAGTAGCAGATATGGTCATGATACCAAAGTCATCATCAATATACTATTTATAGGTGTTGGGCAGAGGACCAGGGTACGCCTGGAATAATCTATGCTCAAGATAACCCATGAATAGGCAAGCGTATGAAGGTCTCATCTTCCTTAGTGCCCATGGCAACTCCACTGATTTGCTAGAAAAACTGTCCATTGAATTCAAAAGAATTAAGATTTAACAAGTTCGCAAACAGGGAAAGGTGGTAGTGTTGATTGTCTGGTCAGATCGCTGGTCGAGGAAGAATTTAAGGGCTTGAAGGCCCATGGAATGGGTATGGATGTGTAGAGGGAGACAACATCTATGAGGAAGAGACGTCTAGGGGTTGTGTCTGTAAATGAAATACTATCAAAGAAAGTGAGAGCTTGGTTGGTATCCTTGATGAATGAGGGAAGAGCTTGGACAAGAAGCTGGAATACTGAGTCCAGGAAGGCAGAGATGTGTTCAGTAGGGCAGGAGCAGGCTGATACAATATGTCTACCAGTACCAGGGATGTGAGCTTTGTAGATTTTAGGAGTGAGATAAAAGCACAGTTTACCGAGTTGGCTGTTATTGAGGTGTAGAATTTTCGCTTTAGGTGGTAGAGCTTTGGAAGTAATTAGTTGGTATATAGTAAGAGCTACTTTATCATTGTTAGCAAACATGTTATCGGAGGGACAGGAGATGTAGAACTTGTTGTCTGTGCCGGTGAGTTGACCTTCAGCTTCTTGGATGTATAGTTGCTTGTCCCATACGACCACAGCACCACCTTTGTCCGCCGGTTTTATAACAATGTCCGTGCGGTGGCGTAAATCCAATAAGGCTTGTCTTTCGGTGGTAGAAAGCTTGGAGTGGTGGAGGGTTTAAAAGTGGTCTTGTCAAAATCTTGAGTAACCTTTTGAATAAAAAGGTCAAGTACAGTGGATTGACCTGCTGGGGGTGTCCAGATGGGTTTAGGGATTATAGAAGGAAAAAGTGGAGTCCGTGGAAGAATTGACGTCAGTGTCAGTGTCTTGGAAGTGGTAACGGAGACTGAGTCACCAAAAGAATTTTTCCAACAAAGAGCGGATTTGGTATCTATCAAATGACAGCTGTATATAAGGGAACAAATTTGAGACCCTTTTTCAAAACAGATTGCTCGGGTTGACTGAGTGGGAGATTGGGTGGAACGCAAACAACCAGATTAGTAGCAGAGGGCTTATGTCTCAATTTTTTCAAAATCCAACAAAACAAAAGCACCCAAAATGAGGATTTAAAATTTAATTAACTATAAGTAGTACATGTATTTTAGCAATCTATTTCAAATGCGCACTGTTTTCCATCTGTAAATTTGAAATTTGAAAAGAATCTCATCTTTTTTCTGAGACTGACACTCTGACAGTAACAAAATGTTTTGTAGTAAAGGTCCTAACATAATAATGTTAGTAACAATGAAAGTAAGTCCCGTTGGAACCCTTTCTCTTTGGCTCTTCTCTGCATTTCATTTTTAGCTTCTAACTCTTTTAAGCCACTGCTGATGAATGAAGAGTAATTAAGAAAATCGTGTTCATAAATAAGAGAAAATTAAATATTTGAATGCAATGAAGAGAAAGAATGTAATGAGACTGAGAGGAACTATATTATATTCAATTGGTTCATAATGGAAAAAAACACATTTTTAAAACAATGTTGGTTATGTGATTCACACTGAAAAGTTATGAAATTACATGACAATGTATAAAGATTGTTGTAAATATAATGTATTTGGCCTAGAAGGTAAAAGTAAAAAGAAATGACAGCTGAGCATTTATAAATTATTACCAAACACATTGCGAAGAATTTTATTGATCATCATTAAAGTGTTTATTTGATTAGATTTTTATGTTTGTTTTAAATATTCTTATGAATGTTTTAGAGTTTTTTAATTTCCTTATGCTTATTTCTTGTTTTAGTTTTGATGTTATTGTTAGTATTGTTAGGTTCTTGTTAAAGTATAGGATGGTGGATTTGTTGGAGAAGGAAAGAAGTTTCTGGTGGCTTTACATTCAATTTACTTAAAATGTTAACAACATATCATGTATGATGATATGAGAAATAAACAGTTGTTTTTGTATATTTGCTTGCTTTATTTTGTCTCATTGAGAGTTGAAATAAGCCTCTTTCTTGTCTGCAGACAGATGATAACTACTCAGGCAGTGGGCAAGTGCTCACACAGTATAATGGGGACTAGACAGCCCCGCCCTCCACGAGTCTCTTGCTGCCTTGCAGGTGGGTTTGGCTGATCAAAAGTTAGGGGTGTGAACCCCGACAGCAAATCAAAACCTGCTGCCATTCTTGGCTGACCAAAGGCTAAAGGAGTTAACTCTGACAGAAAATCAAAACCAAGGCCAGGTGGCAGCCCCACCATCTACATAGGGTACAGTGGGCTAATCATCTGCTTACCCAAATCTAACTGATTCAGAGAAACAAAGAATAGATACACAGGCTGAACTTCAGAAAACGACCCTGGAAACGAATACAGATTTGATCTTTGGAACATGGAATGTCAGAGCAATATATGAAAGAGAATAAGAATTAGCTGAAGAATGAGAAGAATTCAAAGGAGATATTTTGGCTATAACACTAACAACAGAAACAAAGAAAAAAGGACAAGGAATAGAAAATGTAGAACCAAATCATACTCTAATCTTCTCAGGAGTAAATGTAAAGGATATAGCTAGAGTAGGACAAGGTCTCCTAATGCGAAAGAGACATGAAAAACTATTAGAACCCCATGGGAACTCAGGACCTCTCCAATAGAGGAGAGGAGCAGAATAGGTGCTCCGCCATATTTCCATCCATGTGTGTTGTAGAAGACGACTAAGGATGCTATAGCTGTTGCGGGTTGCGAATGGCAACAAGGCAGGGTGTCAGTCACCTATGCATTACAAGCTCTTTTGTGATGCAGAGGTGACATCTCTTTTCTCTTATTTTTGTCTTCTATTTCTATCCATCCACTCCTTGCTCTATCGTTATGTCTATGTCTCCTCTTCTACTCCTTGGTCCCTCCTTTGGGACTTAACTTCCCCTCAGTAGGCACCTCGTTTCCCATGAGGTGCGACCCGTAAAGCAGTACAAAGGGATCCTGGATGTTGAGGTGAAGCACCCTGCTAGGATGTCTAACCAACACGCCTCTTTGGCCTTAGCTTCTGCTGAGACGGGCGGGCGCGTGGCATTCACTCACTCAATTGAGTGGTGCATCACATCGATATGGTGTCTCTGGGTAAACTTTGGTTGGGGGGAGGGGCAGGCGGAGCTTGTCCCCTTGTTGGGCACACAGTAGGTGTGGGACGCTATCTGAGGTTGAAACAGCAACAAAATTTTATATGGATATTCAAACAAAATCTCTCCCCGCCCCAAACCCCGTAGCAAGTCCCAAGCGGGTGGAGCAGGTGCGCCTCCACTCTCGGCAAGCAAAAGTGTGGTCAAATCGGAGGATGAAGCTCGACTGGTAGCATCACTCAGTGTCTTTAAGAAAGCTCGAGCACTGAGATCTAGTGGCGTGATGAGCAAGCCCAAACGTGTCAGCAGACTTCGTTCAGGTGACCTTCTGATTGAAGTCGCATCGAAAGATGAGTCGTCAAAGCTCTGCACGGAGTATTTTGGTGATATCCCTGTGAATATTGAGCCTCACTTGAGCCTCAATAGTTTGAAAGGCGTCGTCAAATCCCGTGACCTAGATGGATGCACTGAGGAAGAGCTGGTGAGTGAGCTGGATGGGGTCACCCATGCAAGGCGAATAATCGTCCGCAAGGGGTTAATGAGATCAAGACCCATACGTGGGTCTTGACCTTCGAAGCAACCAAACCACCAACAGTCCTCACCATCGAGTATTTGGTTTTGGCTGTCAGACCTTTTGTCCCAAACCCGATTAGGTGCTTTAACTGTCATCACTTGGACATGAACAGACGAAGTGCTGTTGAGAGGCCGCTTGCCCAAACTGAAGAGGTGGACACTCTGCCTCGTCAAGGACTGTCCGAAGTAGCAGAAGGAAAAGGCCACCATCCAATATAAAGCACAGCACGGTGATATGTTTTCACAGGCTAGAATGGCTCTTCTTCTGAGTCTAGCTGCTTCTGTGCAGGGAAAAATGTACGCTGCTGCTGTTCGTGACAGAATGCTGTGACTTCCCAGTAGCCCTAGGCTACTGGGGCCAATACCAAAACAGCCTCGTCGCGCAGACAAGCAAAAAAGACCAGACCAGTGGTCAGCGGGGATAAATCTGTCCCCATCAAAAACAGATTTGCTGTTATTTTGGGTGAGGAAGAGATTGATTTCGACTCATCATCTTCCTACACCCCATCTTCCCCTCTACCTTCAGCCTACCCTCCCTCTTATCGTTTGAGACCCATCCTCCCTCATCCCCACGTCCCTCTCCTACCCCAGACCTTCCTCCCAGACCCCAGTCCCTTTGTCACAACCCACCCGATCTGATCCCACCACGCTACCTCCCTCTTCCCAACGAATTCCACCCCCTCCCACTCCCCCACCCCTGTAATCTCACACCTCCTTCCACTTTGTCTTCTTCATGACCAAGTGGAAAGAATGTACGGAAGAAACAGACACCACCGAAGGCTTCACCCCTGGCTAACCAGCATGGAGGGATGAAGCCTGGTGCTCAGCCCTCCTTTGCCAAGAAAGACTAGGGTTCAAAGTTCAACCTTTAATAAAATACAAAAATAAATTAAATTCTAAATGGATATTATTCTGCCTTGGAATGTGAGAGGCGTAAGGGAAAACTACGAGGAGCTTGTTTCATTGTGTGGTTCAAAAAGGCCTCTTGCCCTAGCACTGCATGAAAGTAAAGATAAGAGTAAGAGAAAGTTGTCACTATAATGTCAGCAAAAGGATATACCTGTATACAGGGTAATAACACCACGCTTTTACTCCATAATTCTTATCGCTACACCCGTTTAGGGTTGAACACCAGTATAGATATAATGGCTGCTACTACTATCAGCCATTCATCTCATAAATATTTCACTGTCTGTTCTATATACATACCACCATCAGTCAACACAAGCATTTAGGAAATGGAAAACCTTTTATCTCAGCTTCCCTCCTCTTTCCTCTTACTTGGGGATCTCAACGCTCATTCTTCTCTATGGGACGATTCCCGACTAGACAACTATGGTCGAATGATAGAGAAGTTGATCTCCAACCATGATTTAATTCTCTTAAATTCAGGAGAAGCGACATTTCTTCATTCAGCCTATCAATCAGTTTCAGTCATCGATCTATCAATTGCCTGTCCCTCTCTTGCTCTAGACTTCTCATGGCACGTTCATGACGACCTCTGTGGTAGTGATCACTATCATATCGTCTTAGGCTTTCAAACAAACAGAACAGAAGACTCTACTGCATTATTTCAATGAAGCAAACTGGACTCTTTTCAAAACGTTATGTTCATCTGACATAGACGACTCTATTCTATCATCCGATGACCCCATATCTACTTTCTCAGAGAAATGTATTTCTTTGGCAAAAAGGACAATTTCCTTCCTTCCCTGTAAGCACCACATATTTCAAAGGGTCCCTAGTTCTCCAAAGGAAGCAATCAACAGAAGAAAGAAAGCTCAAAGATCCTTTTTAAGAAATCCTTGTGTAGAAAATTTGATGTTTCAAAAAAAGAAAAGGCCAAGACAAGATACATAATAAAACAAGCCAAAAGGAATTCTTGGCAGAAATAAGTTTCCTCTCTAACTCTAAATTATAATGTCACCACCACAACCGTTTGGAAGGCAGTGAGAAAAATTAAAGGTAAGACAGCTTGCACAAATATCCACCTCAAAAAGGATGGCAAGTTAATTGCCGATGTCAGAGATATATAGCAAACTACCTTGATCATAGTATTGCCCAGAATTCTTCCTCTGGACATTACTCCATGTGTTTTCAAAAATGAAAACAAGTGAAAGAAAACAAGACTACGAACTTTACATCGGATAATATGGAACCCTGCTAACATTTTTTTTCTCTGGAAGAGTTAAGGACATCCTGAGCGAAATCAAATGAATCAGCTGCAGGATCTGACTGTATTCACTCAATTCCTCACTAATCTTCCCAACTCTGGACTACAGGCCGAATTCCCCATCCTGGAAAAAGGCATTCGTGGTCACCATTCCAAAACTTAACTGAGATCTCAGTGACCCATCTAGTTATAGACCAATAGCTTTGATTAGTTGCCTTTGCAAAACCATGGAAAGAATGGTGAATAACCGCCTTCTTTGGGTCTTGGAGAGAAACAATCTTCTGAAAAATCCAATGCGGTTTTCGCAAAAAAACCATAGTACTAATGGTCATCTTATCCTTCTGGAAAACTTTGTTCGGGAGGCCTTTGCTCGAAAAAGACAGGTCCTTGCTGTCTTTTTTTTTTTTACCTGGAAAAGGCTTACGACACGATCTGGAAACATAGCATTCTTACTGACCTTTTCAACCTCAACTTCCGTGGTCGTCTTCCTATTTTCGTTTCTGAGTTCCTGTCAAAACAACATTTCAAGGTTAAATAAGGGTCTACACTATCTGAAGATTTTTCACAGGAAAATGAAGTTCCAGAAGGCAGCATTCTTTCTCCAGTATTATTTAACATAAAAATAAATAATATCATAAAGGCACTGCCTACCAATGTACAAGCTTCTCTTTTGTAGATGATTTTGCTGTCTATATTGAAGGCAAACAGTTACCATGCCTTGAAAGATCAATGCAATTATGTATCAACAAGGTTCACAAAAACTGTATGTGTCCACTTTCAGAACCAAAGAAATGTACATGCTGAACTCAGTCTTTATTTAAACAAAACGCTCTTAACGCACATGTATCTAAGGAGGCCAAATGTTTAAGTATCGTCTTTGACAGAAGGTTATCATTCTTAATCTTACCTCATATTCAGAGCTTTAAGAAAAAATGTCAAAAGACTGAATATTCTGCGAGTTTTGAGCCACACAGATTGGGATGCTGACAGAGTGACCCTATTGAAATTACATAGAGCATTGGTCCGGTCTAATCTAGACTATGGTTCTGTTGTTTATGGATCCGCCCCAAAACATGTATTAAAAATGATTGCTAGACCCCATTCATCATCAGGGTCTTCGTATTGCCTTATGCGTCTTCCGAACTCCACCCGTAAAGAGCTTATATGTTGAAGCCGATGAACCACCTTTACATCACGAATCACTATTTGAAATTAAAGTAACTACCCCAAAACCCTGCCTACAAAAATGTGAAGCTTCCCCGTCTGTGATATTTGAGACATCCAAAACTACCCCACCTTTCGGCATTCGAATTCTCCCCCATATGTTACAGGGAAACATAAATTACAAGGAAATGAATAATAGTAACTTTCAAATTTCTCCACCATGGACCAAAACCCACATAAATTTTGATTTTTCATTGTCCAAATTTTCAAAGGACAAAACGAGCCCGCTCGTTTTTCAACATAATTTTTTTTTACAGATGACGGATAATTTCCCTGACAGTGACAGTGTTCATGTTTAAACAGATGGCTCGAAAGAGAATGAAATGGTAAGTGCTGCCATTTATTATCCGGATCATCCGGAATCCTCGAAGAATGTGCGTCTGAAAGATGATACTTCTATTTTCAATGCAGAATTGCACGCCATTCTTTTAGCTTTGAATGATTTTAAAAAGCTGTCGATGAGTTATAAGAATGTTATTATCTGGACGGATAGTATGTCTGCCCTTCAGGGTCTAAGAATTAAAGATACTAAAAATCAAGTAATTATAAATAATACAAATTAGACACGTTTTAAAAGGCCATGCTGGAAAATACATTACGTGTGTCTGGATACCGGGGCACATTGGCATCAAAATCAATGGAAATGAAAGTGCCGACAAGTTAGTAAAAGAGGCACGCTCCAAAGATGTCAGCCCTGGTGCCTTATTTGACTTTACAGATTTGAAACTTTTAGTAAATAATTATATTAACAAAACTTGGCAGGAAGAGTGAGACCAAGAAGTTAATATTAATAACAAGCTTCGTGAAGTGGTCCCAAAAATGACAGAAGGGCCAAATGTAAAAGTAAGAAATAGAAAAGAAGAAAGCGTGCTAAGCCGCCTACATGTTGGTCATTCGTGGCTTACAGTGACACAAGGCTTCCTGTTGACCCATGATGACCAGCCTTCTGTCACTCCTGTGATTGCATTTGTACTGTTAAACATGTTTTAATAGAGTGCTCTGATCTGATCGATATAATACGAATGAAATATTATTCTGAGGGAAGCATCTACAAACTCTTTCGGAATAATGATCTAGAACGTATTTTTGCTTTTTTTAAATAAAGAAATTGGAGTGTATCGACAGATCTAGAGTACTAAATATTAAATACGTATACATTTTAACACGTTGACGATATTTTTATAATATTTACAAATATTTATGGAAGTTT
>JAXRKP010000124.1:250000-387500 GCA_037039925.1 Doris montereyensis
GTATCCTTTATTTGTTAATTAGTTATTTTTCATGTCTTTTTTCAAATGGTGAATTAACCCTTACGTTGCCGTGTTTGACTATAACTATAATCGAAATTTCCAGTTGACATTTGTATTGCCAATTTTGACTGTAATTGAAACTTGACTGTCTCCACTAAACAGGTTAAATATAAATAGGTAGTGTGAACCATCGAGATAAAGTGGCGAAAATGTCGATTTTCACGATTTTCGATGTAATTTCACACTATCGCTTTTTCTCTACACCAAAATGAAATGACATGATTTTTAAATCAAAACAAAGTTCAAGCATAGGTGAATCAAAATATAATCACTTTATTACGATTGGATGTGTATATTTGTATGTTTTTGGTGTTTAAACTTGACATGGTCTCGCACTTTTAAACCGGACGACGTGTGATAACTTTTACACACCTCTCGAAAACGTTTGTGTTGCTTGGTGCCGTTGCAAGACATATGTACAAAACTAGGTCAGTGAGAAACCAAATGAACAAGGAATCCAAGGATTTAAATATCATTTTTGTGGAATATTTATTTCCTGTCAAAAAACCAAAGTAAATATTTTGTCGAAGAAATATAAAATGTATATATATCGGCAGATCGCGATAAAATGTATACGAAATCAAACCTCATTTTTTTCGTGGATTTCGATCATGTACAGATTGTGCACCATCGTGAATCTGATTCTGACGAGGCTAGAGTTGAAGATAGTGATGATCCATGGTGCAGCAAATATGACAAAGGCGTTGAAGAGCTTATTTTCTCTGACAGTGACAATAGAAGTGTATGAGGTTCTTCGGGAGAGAACACAAGTAAAAAGAGGATGTGGTGCTGTTGATGCTTGTGCCTGGCACTGGGAATATTTGAAAATTACAGACATCTATGACACACAGCCACAGAAAACACAAGAATAGAAGACTTAGGTAGACAGGACAGCTCAGCAAAATAAAAATTTTAATTCTTGAATACTGTTTTCGTGTCATTTTGTGTATTTTTCTTAATATTTGAACATGAATAGTATGTCCTGAAAGTTTCATTTGAATATCTATTGTAGTTTAGAAATGATATTTTTTTCCTTATATGACACACAGCCACAGAAAACACAAGAATAGAAGACTTAGGTAGACAGGACAGCTACGGATTTCAACCAAAATGGGTGGGAATGGTAAAGACATCCGTAGTTAAACAGGTGGCAACATAAGGGTTAAGTGACTATATTTTTCTTCTCACTTTAGTAGTAAAAAGAGAAAGAGAGAGTGTGTGTGTGTGAGAGAGAGTCAGTTCACTTAACTCATTGTAGTTGCACTGCAGGCAGGTGCACCCGGTTGTACGTATCTGCTGCACAATTTTGACCTATTTTCAACATTTTTATTTTTGATGATAAAGAGGAATTGTCCCTTTCTAAGGAAATTCTTAGATTTACATTGATGTGAATATTTCTTATTTCGGTTGTGCCCATATTGTCTGTGAAGTAAATTTATGGCTTTCACTTAAAAGGCAACACTTTTGCAGGAGAATATTTTTTTAAAACTCATTCACTTGTGTGAGGGTGGAGATTTTACCAAGCGTCCTGAGACAATCACAAAGATGTCGAAATGACCACGATTTCAATGCATCGACAGTGATATCTTATGAAAATATAGGGAAAACAATTTTTAAATGTGGTTGAAATCAGCTCTTCTTTTCTCCCACTGTGCGTATTTCACTAGTCTTGAAAATAATCTTTGTTTGATCAAAAATGGTTCATAACTAATGGATTTCACGATGAAAAATAACTTAAATGCACTTTTTTCGGAGGGGTTTGAAAATAATTTGTGCTTTCTTTATTTCTTAACCAGATTTTTCGATTTTTGTGTCATTTTGAAGGTCAGAATAAGACGAGATTTACAAAAAACATTTTTTAGTAACATGCAACAAATATCTTTGCGATCACACATATGTAAAATAAAATAATGGGTCAGACTGAAACCTTCCACAATCATGTTAATGTGAAATCAATGAGTGCTTTCCAAATCCTCAAAATTGATAGCAGGCATTTTAGTCTTTGAGCAGGGTTTCACATCAGAATATATCGGTATGTTACAAACTTAATGAGAAAAGTTTGCTATCAGCAGCTATTTATTACAGCTGGATATGGCTTGATCATCTACACATCTGATTTAATTGCGATGAGAGAAAAAACGATATCTGTCTTGACAGTTTAAAAATATGTTAAAAATGATATTCTTAGCCAGTCTGAGCGTGTTAGTCTGGGGTCAATTTATGTAGAAAAAGTTGTGTTTCCTGAGAATATGGGCTGAAAGATGAACTGTGGCGTTACTGGCTTGTTCTTAGACTGATGCTACTGTAAGACCCCAATATAAGGCATTTTTATCCTTATTTCAGGAGGACCATCTGTCTTTACCTCTTTCGTCATTTTATTTATCATTGAAATTTGTTTCAAAAGTTAAAATTCAACTTGCTGAAGGCTTCTCTCTGCAAGTTAGAGAAATTCAGTAGCTAGAGACAGGCCACTGAAGCAAATCATTCGTCTGTACTGCTGAAACTTAAAAATTATTAGTTTTTAATTCAAAGTTCCAGAATCCCATAGTGCATGATACTTTCCTTAACTTGTTTCCAGTCATAATGTTGTATTTGAGGCCAAGCCAGATGCAAGTCCTTCCCTTGAATTGCTGAATGCTGACAATGAGGTTTTAGAGGTGAGGTTTGAAAATGTATTTCTAGAGTCATATGTATGGCAAATGTAATCTAGTGATAATCGCTATATTTGAATAATTATACAAGTGGACTCAAGATATTCTTATCCTTATTATGTAGGTCTAAAGCTCATGTATTTCGTTTTCTCCTACATTATTAAAAATTTTACTGAAATGTGGGCAATGTTCCCTTAAATTTGTTGTTGTCTGTGTGTGTACACTTTTGGTTTTGTGCTAAGTTTGACGCAAAAAATCCCAATCGTGTGTGCAGTGTACGTGAGAAAGAATGTTGAACAAGAGAAGTTTTTTTATTGGTGCGCTCAGTCGTATTTCAAATGTGCGCACCGTTTCTCCCTGATGTGCGTACACACATGCGAACAGCCTAACTAAGGTCACCTATGGCTAAGACTAAGTGATGAGACATGTAAAACGGGCAAAAGGTGATCCTGCATTCTTGTAACCTCTGTTCAGCTTAGTGCTTTACAAACAAGAAAAAGTTCTTGTTCTGCTTTCTAGGTTGGCCAGGGCCTTGGTTGAATTTTATTTGAGGTCACGTTGGTTTTTTATTAGTCTCCTTATCATTTAGGCTTTTAATTAGCCATGTGAATATAATAATAATGTATAAAGCATTGTTTGACAAATATGTGATATTCACTTGTCTTAGCAAAGTGGTTCTCTGTTTTTTATTCAGTTTCAAAAGTCAAAACATCATGTTTTACAAAATGCTCTTTAAAAGCCTCAGTAACAGTTACCAGAGATTAATTCTATTTCATAAAGTGCTCTAGATGACAAAACTTTCAAGAATTTCAATCACACAAAATTGCATACATGAATTAAGGCATTAGTCCTGCAGTCCTTCACTATATATTTTTTTATGTTCGATATGTATTACTTGTTTGATAGTAGGGGGAACTAGATGAATAATTCATTTTTGAACAAAGTATATTCACGGATATGTGTGTATCTACTGTGCATGATACTTCCAGACATTACTTAAAGTGTAATTGAGTGGGAGTTTGAGTGTTTGGTTAACTGAAATTTCAGAAACATATGTAATATAAGCATTATACTTTATGAGTAATGTGAGTGTGCAGTGCAAGAACAGATAATTCTGACATATATGTAAAAAAAAAACAACGACCCAGAAATAGTCATTGTAAAAATGGATAACATTTAAAACAATGAAATATGTACATAGTCTCATGATTTTCAGCAATTACCTGGAATAGAAAATCTAAATGGTTCACGACACAATTTGGTTGAAGCACTTAATGGGTATGTCAAAAGAATGACGCCTGTAGCAACTAATAGGTGATGACTTTTGAGAACTGTGTCATTGTAATGTAAAGAAGAAATTTATATTTTTGCTATAATGTGTATTAACTGCATATTTTTTTAATAGCACACATCTCTGTATGTCTTTATGTATGTGTTTCTGCTTGTATGTAGCGTATGTGTGAACCTGCCTTATTATATCCAAATCATTGTCAAGTAGCGATTTGTACTACTTGTAATTGTTGTAGAGTTAGATTTTATACACTGTATTTCGCCTGTGTGTGCATTTTTTAAGTGTGGTTTTTCTTTTTCAGAGGATTGATTTGAGAAGACTGACTCAAATTCAATGCATTGATCTTCTGCTTGCTTACGGCTTTTTCCAGAAAAAGCATGCAAGCGCAGAAGTTCCACCAGAGTATATAACAGGGCCATATGTTAAGAAAGAAAGAGCACAAGAAAGATTTGACTTATAAGAGTAGAATTAAACATGACTGATTCATTTCATGCTGAATGAGTGTGTAGTTCTGTGACAGAATGGTGCATTACTTTTTGTAGACATTTTCACTTTACCATTAAATTATGACAATTTGCCATGCAGTTATCAGTTCAAAGCTTCACGCACATTATACTTTTATGCATAATTTCTTTTATCATTTTTTATGCTTTGGTTTTTTTAAGTTAAATATTGCCAGTATCTTGATATTAAGAAGTCTGATCCTAATATGATTATCTAAATTTTGCATTTTGTGCCTGTTTGAGATTTTAAATGATACGAGGTATTGCTTGTTTTGAACTTTTGTTCAACTTGTTTTACAATTTTATCAGATTTTTTTATTAAAGGATAAAATGTAGATTGAAGATTTATTTAAATGTTTGACGTTTGTACTACTGATTTGGAATAATGATGAAAGTGGACCATCTGTAATTTTTACATTCTGAAAAAATACTTGAAAATGTTAATAACTATCAGTAGAGAAGAAACATAAACCATTATCCTATCATAGTCTGTTTTATTAAGAATTTCACCCTGGAAAGGCTCAGGACTTTAATAACGAATATTAGAAGCAAGTGGCAATGATAAAGAATATAAACATTATGTAACAGAAAAAACTCATCACACAGGGATGTTTTCTCGCTGGGGGTCCATCCTGAGAAGACACTTTTACCATAAATGGGACAAAATTCTTTTATCGCACAACTGGATGGAGCAGTTCATCCCCTTGATACTCCTACCATAACAAAGGCTCAGTATCGATTTTTTATTTTATACGATTTTTAGACAACCTTCAACACCGGCTGTGACATAAAAAGCCGGAAATTTTTACTACAATATATCAAGTTGGTACTCATTTTAATTACCACAAAGTACGCTATCTGAAGAATCTATTTTGGATGAATTATTGTCAATATTATTTAAGACGGCCTAATATTATGGGAAACATTCCAACCTGTTATAAGAAAAATGACATTATGAGTATAAGGGATCTGGAGCAGTTGAAATAGGGTTGACATGAAGTGTTTGATCTCTCACGATTTTATGATGTTTCACAGTATTATATTATTCTTTTATAGGTTTATATGTGAAAAAATATTAAAATAACGAAAAAAATTGTTAAAAAATGCGATTTTCTTGAAATGTTATTTTTGACATTGATATGCAATCTCCTTTTTTTCTTTATCGTCCAATTGTCCCCAAATTTAATATATAACATCTATAAAATACAAATTTAATCAATAGCTTTTTTTATCTCTTCAAATGTTTGCAAAACGAATTTTTGTGTGATTAAATTTGTCAAAAATCGGAAAGGTTGCTATAGATCCTAATCAAACAATTCATAAAATGAAAACCGTTTCATTATTTTTAAAAAGCTATCAAATGAAAAAATTTTTGAAATGAAATTATTTTGCAATGGAAATCCAAATGGTTGCGTTCCCATGGCAACTATAGGATAAAAAAAATAAATATCTTTTCAATTAAACATGCCATAACAACGGTAGGGGTCACAATTTCTATATCAAATAATTTTTAAAAACATGCTCAGGACCCCAAAAAAGCTACTGGCTGAGGTTAGATATTTAAATAACCAATTTTTTTATTTCTGAAAAGCCTATTTGAAATGAAGTTATTTTCGCAATGAAAATCCAAGATGGCGGCGTTCCATGGCAACCATATGATAAAAAAATATCAAATAATAATTTTAAAAACGCTCAGGACCTCGTGCCGCTCTAAAATGGGAGTTGTAGATATTGAACGGTAGTATAAAAGAAATGAAAATTTTCCCAAGAGCTGTGCTGATAAAAAAATAAAGTCCAGTGCCATATCGGTGTGAAGTATCAAATAATTTTTAAAAACATGTGACCTGAGGTGTTTCAAGTTATAACCAATTTTTTTATTATAACTGAAAAAATTTTAGTTATTTTCGTAATGAAAATAATCATATGATAAAAAAATTGTCTGTTTTCCTTTAAAACACGCTCAGGACCTCCGCTCTTGGGAGAAGGCAAAAAAGCGTTGTGCTGAAGTCAGTGTCGTACTCCATGTGACCGGTGTTTCAAGCAATTAATTCATAATCATGTCTAGTAGGTCTAGTAATAATAATAATATTGTAATGTAATTTTTAACATTGTTTAAGATACACGCGTAGCTCCCATGGTCTCCCACCTTCACCATCGATTTCATAGGTTACATGGTGATGCATGACCACTACCGATGCCCTCTACACTTCGCCTCCGATTCCTTTTACAAGCACGGTATGTGTCGCAGATGGGATGTCAAAGAAGTTTGCAGTTAAGTTTGCGCTCATTGATACACGCACGTCAAATGATTGTTTCAAAATGGACTTTTCACGCCAATATATGGCCACAAAGAAGCATGATGTAATGCGTACATGGCGTGTATTTATACAGACCTGTTATATAGGGAGAATCTGGTCACTGGACTTTAGCATACTGTATTGCGGAGGTTGCAGAAATTTAGCGTTCTAGTTCTATACTCTGGCCAGTTCTGTACCACAAAACTTTTGAATTTGTGTATTCTGCTTATGTTGAATTTCCTTTGTTGCTTTTATTTTGATTTTTCATCGCTGTCTTGCGCTGTGGTCACTGTGATTAAATCTGATAAAGGTGTTTGATATTATCATTTTACAAACTTTTCTATTTTATTTTGCTATGGGATATATGTGTCGTTAGTTTGTTATTCTACTTCCTGGAAGTTGTATTTGCCTTTGAATGCAAATCCCCGTAATTTAAAGATAGTCTTCTTATTACTATCACTATACACTTGAATTGTTTTCTTTCCTCTTTCTGCTTCTTATTCCTTATCTATCCATATTGCACCATGAAGAAGATTATCAAAGATTTATTCTAAAACAATTTAATGCTTACGGAATACATGTAGTGCATAGTTAAATTTCACCACGAGAATGATTTTAAATGTACGATGTAAAAGATAATTTAAAAGGGGAATTATGATCTGATGATCATTCCTTCCCCTCCACATCTGCTCCTTCCCCTTCCCCTTCCCATTTGCCTTACCTACCTGCTTGCCAAAACATTTTTACAATTCACAAACCCTGAAAATAACAATTACATAATAGACAATCTTGAAGCTTGAAAACAACCATCAAAGAGAATTCGTCTGAGGCCAATGATGTTGTGAACTGAAATTATTTTCCAAAGGTTCTCAGCTGATACTTTATACCAGACTCGTCTTTTGGTTGCTTTTAACCCAAGTTTGTTTCTCACCAAGTGCCATTGTTTACAAATATATTACTATTATTATGAGATGTTCTATTTTTTTTAATTATTGGAGAAGTCAGAAATAAAACTTCTGTGCCAAAATGAGAAAAGGGAGTTCCTGCTGCTTACTCTCTTTCTTTTCTTTTCATTTTTTTTAATTGTGTGTGTGTTCTTAGATAATTTATATTATATGTAAATGTATTATGTTTGATGTTGCTTTCATCTGTATGGTTGTCACTGTTAGAACATAATTTATGACCTCTGTCTTACCAGTTAACGATGTTACTGGTATGTCTTGCTTTTTCCCTTCTTTTGCTTTTACATATCTGCAACTGTCACTGTCATCGTGCTGTTTGCTCTCAATTTACTCTGAGATCATCACATAAGGTGTACAGATATTGATTGTAAACTTTGAATTTCTTTTCTTTTTCTTTTCTTTTTTTTTTGAAGAATTGTTTTCTGGATTAACAGGGTTTGGCTTGTGGAATATCAGAATCCATATTTTAATTATTTTTTCCTTAAATAGATCTAGTCATATATGTTGATTCACATGTTTAGACAGATACCATTTTAGTGTTAAAGTCATCGCATTACTTCTGCTATCACTATATAATGAATAGCACTAGTAAAAACAACCCACGCAAAAGAGTTCCCACCTAACTGGAAAATCGAGCAATGCATCATGGGACAGATTGGCAGTAGGAGCTAAACGCTTCATTGTAAGTTAAACTGTTGACAAAATTGCGTTAACGATACTGACACAGGCAATATGTCTTGGGATAGAAAGATACACCGGACAGTGGACAGGTTATCACCTGTACGGGAATTGGCGGTCCCGCCCTCCACGAGTCTCCTGCTGTCTTGCAGGCGGGTCTTGGTTGACCAAAGGCTAAGGGAGTTATTCCTGACAGAAAATAACAACCTGCTGCCTTGTGGGCTGGTTTTGAGTAACCAAAGGCTAAGGGGAGTTAACTCTGACAGAAAATAACAAGGCCCGTTAGGGGGCCTCAAGATGGCAAAGAATAGAAAATGTAGGACCAAATCATGCTTTAATCTTCTGAGGAGTAGATGTGAAAGATAGAGCTAGAGCAGAAGTAGGCCTCCTAATGCATAAAAAGCAAGAAATGCTACTGTAAGCCCACGGCTATTAGAGGTAAATAAAATATTAAACCAAAAGGACGAGAAATTAAAATATTGCTTATGGACCAAACGAAGATGTCACCAAAGAAGAAAAAGATATCTTCGAAAATGATTTACAAATAGCTGCAGAGAATCTCAAACCCAAACAGGAATTAATGGTTTTAGGAGATTTAAACACTAGAGGAGGCAACAATGTAGACACATCAGGAGGAGTAATAGGTAAAGAAGGAGAGACAACAACTTCTCCAAATGGAGAGAAACTAATAGATTTTTGCCTAAAGCATAACATAAAAATAGCTATCACATGTTTTCCTCATAAAAGATATCCACAAATATACAAGAGTAAATGAAAACAGATGTGAAAAGTCAATCATAGACTACATAAAAGTTAGCAGCTCCCTTTTTTTCAAGTACTCTGGATGCAAGAATAAATAGAGGAGCAGAAATATTTAGTGATCACCAACTAGTGATAGCCAAAACGAGATTATTAACTGAAGAAAATAAACAGAAAAGGAAACAAAAGAAGGCTACTAAACTCAAAGTAGAAAAACTAAGTAAACCAATAGTAAAACAGATGTACCAATCCAGGATAAAAAGATCTATCAGTGAAAGGCAGATGGATCTGAAGGCAAGCACAATAGAAGAAAAGGGGCAAATATATAAAGAAACACTCCTCAGTTGTACTGAAGAGGTCTGTGGTAGGAAACAAATTAAAGGAGATGGGAAAAGGACAGCGTGGTGGAATGAGAATGTCAAGATTAAAATTAAGATCAAAGAAAAGAAAGATGCCTGGAAGAAATACTTGCAAACAAAGAGACTACAAGGTGAGAGTAATACAAAAGAGCCACAGTGGAGTGAAGTCAAAGGCGAAATATGACAATAAATGACAACTCCACTAATAAAGACAGAACAAACATGTGACGATTCGGGTATAACCCTTCGTCAGACAACAAATGAGAAATATCTAGATCTAGATCTAAGCACGGCTATTTAGATAGTTCACATTGCCACATATCTTTGTTGTTTACGTTATTTATCTCTTTTTTATATTGCTAATAGATCTAGATCTAGAGTCGTGCTTAGATCTAGGTCTAGATTATAGATATTTCTCGTTTGTTGTCTGAAGAAGGGTTGTACCCGAAATGTCACGTATTTGTTCTGTCTTTATTAGTATTAGTGGAGTTGTCACTTTTTGTCCTATTTCGCCTACAAGCTGAGAGATCAACCGTAAACAAACATCAGTAACATTCTCATAAAGTATGAAAGTGTGGATAGCGGTGTCCCTGAGGGTGCAAGATTATGCTCAACATGATGCCAGCGTGTCGTACGAGGTGACTAATGGTGAATTAGATGGTGGCTCCCGACACCGACCCGACTGGTCCTTTTAGGTTGAGGGTTGGTGTGGGGCTAACAACCCCACCTGTAAAAAAAGAAAATTGTTACAGGGACACGAACGCAGAGAAACAAAAACACCACTTTGGGAGAAAATGAAGCTCCTGTTACAGGACGGACGACGTTCAGTGGCAAAAGCTGAAAGGAAGCTACTGGACCAAGGCCTCCATCTTCATGCAAGAATTCTCTCCGGATTGCGTCGTGGAATGTGCAAACCTTGTGTGAAGCAGGCTATCAGGAGGCAATCCAAGAGATGCAACATAACAAACTGCATATATTGGGAATCGCAGAATCCCACTGGATACAATTTGGACAGAAACGTCTCCGAACAGGAGAACAAATTTTGTATTCTGGAAAAGACCAAGGATCACACCGAGATTGGGTTGCTCTCATCTTAAGTAAAGCAACACATAAAACACTTCGAGGATGAGAAGCCTATGGCTCAAGGATCATCATGGCGTCATTTTCATCAAGAAATAATAGGATCAACATCAACATAGTGCAAATCAACGCTCCGACAAATGATGCAGGTGATGACGAGAAGGATGAATTCTACAACCGGTTACACTTACAGGGAGTGATAGAAAAGCTACCCTCTAGAGATGTCAAATGTAGGAACAGACAACACTGGATATGAAGAAATAATGGGCAAACATGGATGGATGAGATGAACGACAATGAAGAAAGGTTTGCAAATATGTGCTCCTTCAGTGGATTGGTTATTGGCGGTACCATTTTTCTACACCAGAAGATCCATAAGGCAACATTGATATCACCGGAAGGAAAATCAGAAAATCAAATTGACCATTTCTGTATATCTCATTAATTTAGTCGCTCATTGGAAAATGTTCGAGTTCTCAGAGAAGCAGATATAGGATCATACAATTATCTACTCCGGGCAGTGTTGAAACTAAGGCTTAGGAAATACGACAACAGAAATGGTTTCAGGCAACTACAATTCCAAGTCAACCTACTACAAAGAGACAGGAAAGAACAATTCCAGATCTATCTCAAAAACAAAGTTCAGCCTCTAGAACTTATCGAGAAGGATGTAGATACCCATCGGAACCAAGTGAAGGGAGTCTTTACAGAGACGTGTGAAGACATTTTAGGAGGAAAGGACTACAAACACAAGGAGTGGCTTAGCGAAACATCACTTGACAAAATAGCAGTCAAGAGAAAGAAGAAGGAAGCATTGAACAGTGGCAGGACAAGGATTGAAAAAGAAAATCTAGAAAGGAATATGCCGTGGACCACCCAGGTAAAGAAAAGAATCAAGATGGACAAGGACACGTTTGTCACGAAACTTGCAGAAAGAGCCGAAAAAGCAACACAGAGTGGGCACACAAGAATATTATACTAAACACAACAGCAAAACTATTAGCAGGTAAAGGCCGGCAAATAACTGCACCAGTGAAGGATATCAATGGCAACCCCATTTTTGACAAGGAAGCACAGAAAAGATGATGGGTGGAACATTGAACATCTAGTAAATAGACCACCCCGGAAAACCGCCAGACATTATGCTGCAAGAAGAGATCTCTTTATCAGCTGTGGACCACCAACACGAGCAGAGATTGCAAAGGCTATAGCTAAACTACATTCAAACAAGACAACAGGCCCAGATTCTATACCACCAGAAGCATAGAAGATAGACATACTTACAACAGTCAATGTTTTACATGCATTGTTTGAAAACGTGTGGAATAAAGATCAGTTCCCAACAGATTGGAAAGAAGGACAGCTCGTAAAACTTCCGAAGAAAGGGGATCTTAGCAACTGCAATAATTACAGAGGAATAACTTTCCTCTCCATCCCAAGTAAGATTTTTATTAGAGTTTTTTAAGAAAAAATTAAGGATGCCACAGATGAACACCTCAGAGACCAGCAGGCAGGCTTCCGGGGAAAAAAACGCTCTTGTACAGGCCAGATTGCAACCTATAGAATCATCCCTGAACAATGTGTTGAATGGAACTCATCATTGATAATAAACTTTGTTGATTATGAAAAGGCATTTGACAGTGTTGATAGGGCTACCTTATAGAAAATCATGAGGCACTATGGTATACCCCAGAAAATAGTCAACCTAACAAAAAAGATGTACAATGGCATTTATTGCAGGATTTTACATGATGGACAACTTACAGACAGCTTTGAGATAATAAAAAAAACAGGTGTAAAGTGGAAGATGAGGTTGCCTACTATCACCATTCCTCTTTATTCTGGCAATTGACTAGCTTATAAAAGAAACAACAGCAGGAAGAAGAAATGGCATTCATTGTACACTATGGACCCATCAAGATGATCTTGATTTTGCAGATGACCTGGCACTATTATTAGTATTATCACACAGCTACTCGCAGATGCAGAATAAAATGAGAGGTTCTTTTAGGAATATCCTATTCCATTGGTCTCAGAATACATCCCGAAAAATCAAAGATACTTAAAATTATGTATGAGTTAAAATGAAGCTAAAAGTAATTTTAGTCTTTCCATGTGTGTGTCTTTGTTGTTATCGAAATGAAGGTTAAAATATCCCATTATCAACAGTTCTCCGCGTGAGTGTGTTTTTCGAATTCATCACAAAAATTCAGCTGTTTTCCTGTTGTTTTTTGTTTGTTTGTTTGATTGTTGGTGGTTGGTAAACGAAAGGTGGTATTTTTCGTTGTGAAAATTGTCTGAATATATTTGAAACAGTTGTAAACGTTTTGGCTACTCTCTTTCTTTAGGTGAATGTTAGAATTAAAAACGATCATTAAACCTCCTCCTCAACCTTTCTGACGACATTGAGAAATAAAGAGAAGCCGTTTGGTAAAATGTCTACTGGAGCATCTGTTTCCTTCAATTACGTTTCAATAAGAGCTAAACAGTCAAAATTGTTTTCATCTATTACATCTTGTACATCATGAATTAAAATTCCTTTCTTGTTTAAAGATCTGATATTTAAAATTCCAAACTTCATAAGGTCGTTGTTACTTGGTATTTTCGTTGCCGATATTGATGAGGTCAGTTCAGTACATTTATAGTAGTGGGGCATGATGGTGGCCTGGGTTGGGGTTGGGGGGGCGGAACAGGGGAGGTGACTCACCTGAACTAGAATATGTTTTTGTTTACGCAAGCTGCCTCGGCTGCTGCGACTCGAATTATTAAATAGTAACATGGCACGGGTGACCAACTATCGTTAAAAACATTTTTTTAAAAAATAAACTTATGTTGATGCAAACCAGACTAGTAACACGGTGATTTGAAACTCTCAAAATCAGCGTAGATACACAGATCTGGCAAGGTGTCTATGAATTGTAAAATTCCATTTTGTAAACAAATGAAAAATCACAGTTTCCCTGAATAAAAATAGTTTTTCGAATGCAATACAAGGTAAGGGATTGTAGATAGATTTCTTCCGTCTCATCTCCAAGTGTAGATCTACGCTGATACCGACAACAAATATAAATTTGACCCACTTTAATTTACGCCGCTAAACCGTAAAATTACCCTTTATTCTAACACATAGACAACATACAAACGACGTGGTACTACTACTAGTAATCAAGTACTAGACGAGTACCGGTACGATACATGACGTCTGCTTTCACAGCAATGCACATCTAACACTAGATTTACAATTCTTTTTACATTAGTAACGATGCCAGAGATTGTCGAAAGAAGGACAACCTGTCTGAAGCGTTTGTTTTATGTTATTTTCTTTTCATTCCTTTACTTGCATTTTTCTCGAGGTGTAGTTTTTTCACACTAAAATTCTATCTCCTCCGTCATTTACATCCCGATTTGTATTGTATTTGGCATACAGGTTCCTCTTGTCATTAATAGAATGAAGTCGGACTTTTAATATCTTGTAAATTTTTTTTAGAAAAAAAATGTTTTGGTAATAATAATGCCATTTTTGTATATACACGATATAAATTATTTTCAAAAAACAATTTTAAAAACCTATCCAAAATATCTTTTTTTTAAAACCTACGTCACTCTTTAGATATTGAATGGAGAAAACGATCTGCACAGGTTTTGAGTGATTTTAAATTCATAACTATTTGAGGAGATAGATTTTGAAAATTAGATCAAATCCAAGATGGCGGCCATTTCCATGGCAACTAAGGATACTACAAACTTTTCAATGATATAAAATGACTATATCTTGACAGCTACTCATATGTATAGGTCTGCTAAGAGTAAAAACCCAAACTCAAAAGCAAAAAATATCACGTCAGGAGTTCCATAAAGACGCTTGCCATAGAAAAAGAGAGATGGAAATGCTTCATTGTTGCCCTACATGCCTACGGGCATTATGTTTTTTATATCTGTGGTGTCAAAGCTATACACGGGGAGGGTGGGTGTCATTAGGAAGGTTTTAAAATTTAACGTTTTTGTGTATCGTTCATGTTCAGAGAAACGCTTGGAACTCTTTACTAACATTTGGTCTGAAAATAATAAACAGTCGTCGAGATATGCCAGATTTGACATTTTATTTTATTCCCCATAGATCAATGCATTCCCCACATAGGAAACTTGGTACTAGATGGTGATTTCTTTAATTTAAAAAAAAATAATTAAAAAAAATATTTCCAAAATGACAACCCATTAACAAACATACACAATCAACTTACTCAATCACTGGCTTTTTTGTCACCACACGTAATAAATCTACAGCGATGTGGTTCTATTTCTGTTAAAAATCTTTGCAATGTTACACCCACTAACATTGATTGGCACTTGTGAATTTTCTCCCTTTTTATTCCTTTTCGAAAGTATGATATAATATTTCCACGCTCAAGTATTATATCCTCCTAAATGAATATATTATATATGATATTATTTCTTTAGAAATCTTTTCGTAAATGATGGTTCTTTAGTAAGTTGTTTACATAGTATTATTGATATGTTGGCACCAATCGCAAAAACTATGCTTAGCACAAATAAATATCAACTTCCATATTATTTTTCAATCATTCAACATGATTGTCAAGCTAACGTGGGTGGTGCTTGCACTGTATTTTATCTCTATATTCGCAAATGATTCAGATGAGCCTAATGTCGAAAATAAAGAGGAGAATCAGGATGTAATGTCAGCAAGAGTAGTGGTGGGTACCTAATACGAAAATGTATGTTGTTTCCTCATATTTATTTGTCAACGTACAGACTGAAAAGAACCCCTTCCATGACGCCATCAGGCCCGAAACTATTTTAAAGTCAATAATTGGCCACGTTACGTTTATCATCAGATTTCGGTCACCTGTTAGAACTATGATCTCTGTTTTGGAGACATAGAAATATGGTCGGCTCAGAATTATATTGTCCTAGCTACATGTTTAACTATTTTGGAGTTATATTTATAATTATAATTATTGGTTTCTAATTGAGTGCTAAAAGAAACAGAGATGATCTAAGAATGCTAAGAAAGATTGAGCTCGCACAGAGAGATAGACAGACATAGGAGAGAGAGAGAGAGAGAGAGAGAGGGGCGGGGAGACAGACAGACAGACAGAGAGAGAGAGACATACACACAAACAAACAGAGACAGACAGACAGCCTGGAGAGAGAAAGAGAGACACATGGCAGGTTTCACAAAAAATGGGACCCAGTGATAACTCTTCAATTAATCTTTCTCAAAGTCTAATTGATGAATCTTCTTAACATTTGGTCCATGTATAGCTTTGACATTGCAGATATAAATAAACATAATATTGTGGAATTAAATTTCAATTTGTGTGTTTTGTGAATATTTTTTTAGTGCGAACATCAGCAATTGAGACTGCTGGCATTTCCTCTTTTTAATAAGTCCTTTTTCGACCTAAGGTGGGTGAGGTCAACGACCTTTTATTTTGTTTTCTTTAATTCCATGTGAACGAGAATTGTTCAAAGAAAATTTGGCGAGGTATAAAAAAATAAATCTTTTGCAGTGATCACGTGAGGCAGGTTTCAGATTTTCGTCAATATGTAACAATTGTGGTCTACAAATTAACGAAAAGGGCTGAAAAAACGTTTGAAAAATACGCAGAAGTGGGTGTTTTATGATCTGAAGGGAAAGAAAACGTATTCCTACGGCCATTTCTCATGTAAAAGCACGAAAAAATCAGAGTGAGAATATCATGAGACTACCAGCGGTCTGCGTGACCTTACATCCAGACAAAAAAATCTTTTCCAATCTGGGATCTAATAACCGTAATATCGCGTCGAGCTATTTTCTCGTTGTTCATCTTGTGTAAAACTATTGAGAAATCATGAAATTTTGTCTCTTATGTCCGCCCACTGTCGTCCGCACAAAAATGTAGAAGGTGACCAGCCATCAGAAAGGAGACTGATCAGGTTAGATTCGCAGACCTTTTAGGTTAGATTCGGTTGCATTAGCAACACCTGCTTTGACTTATATTATCGTGAGTGAAACTTATGTAAAGAAGTCCGGCAATCAATAGGCTTTCATGATTTTTATGTTCTAATTAATAAAGACGAGATTATAATTGGCAATACGGGAAGTTTAGAAGTCCATTACAACGATAGTGACTCTACGTCAGTACGTCTCCGTTATGCAGTCTTCTTCGCATAACAATACAACATTACTAAAAACGCATTTAAACGAGAGAGAGAGAGAGAGAAAAAGACTAATAGCACAGGTTCAAGTAGAGTTCAAGATTTGTTAGCCATCCCGTATTCCGCAAAGCAATTATTGATCGATAAAGACACAAGTTTGTGCTAGTCTAGTGGGGTGCTCTATGTGACTGTAGATAGTCGGAGAGGGGGGGAAAGAACGTCGTCAAAAGCACTTTCTTTTTCGGTGAGGGTTTTGTTGCTGGTGCCTTTCTCCCCCCCCTCTCTCTCCACCTCTTTTTCTCCCTCCTCCTCTCTCTCTCTATTGGCAAACATCGGCCTATACGTATCGCATCCTCACTCGTTATATAAGTCATGAAGTTTACCATACACCGGTTTCAGCAGAATGGCACACACGATAAACCCGTAACACGTATTAAGGATAGTATAAAGGCATACGGTCACAGAATTTTACAAAAAACGGGACAAAAAAGCATCGGTTTTCATCCATCCACACGATCCGGAACGCGAGTCATCTGATCAACAGTAAGGCACCGGCCGTGGACTCCACGCCCGAGGTGTCAGAAAAACACAAAACAGACTTTGCATCTTATTGAGAACTAGGGAAAAGTCAGGGATCTTTCCAAACCAGATGCCCAAGTGTTACGTCACTAAAAAAACGCCAGGGAAATCTCGGTCGACGGACCCGTGCAGTTCCGCGTAACTTTACGTCACTGGCATTGGACCTAGAATTTTCAGTTATAAATGCCCCTTGGCTGAAAAACACGACTTTTGAAAGCTAATTTACTCGCCTCACAGTACTTTGCTTTCTCTTAAAGTCATATATCTGGAATCCTCAGGTTCTAAGCTTTAACATGGTATATAACATTTGTAAGAAATATAACATTTACTTTACATTTTGACAAAAGAGGGAAATGGGGATGGATCATTTTGTGAAGCCTGCCACATACAGACACAGAGAAAGACAGACAGACAACCTGAGAGAAGGAGGGAGAAAGAGAGAGAGAGAGAGAGAGAGAGAGAGAAAGAGAGAGAGAAAGAGAGAGAGAGAGAGAGAGAAGAGAGAGAGAAAGAGAGAGAGAGAGAGAGAGAGAGAGAGAGAGAGATTGATTTCAGTGCCCCAACCTAGAGTACACTGACACAAAAAATTATATCTTTTTAAAAAATTTGATCATGTACTTAATTTTAGCCTTACCTTCAGTGTATTCCCACAATTTGAAACCACTTTCCAAACACTGAAATAGCAATATTTCCCTCTGCATTATTAGGGCTTGGGACCATCACACTCTTTATAACATTAACATAAAGATAAAGATATTACAAGTGAGGCTGCATTAGAAATATTTTGTTTGGGAAAAAATGAGCAGGGTTGAAGAAGAGAAACAAATTATCTCTTTATTGTCTTACACAATGATTTGACATAAATAATTAATCGAGACAGTCCTACCTTAGACAGTTGACAGTCCTACCTTAGAATAGCCGAGTTGACAGTCCCAAGAATAACCGGGTTGACAGTCTTTATGGAGTAATGAGACTGAACAAAATCACTGGGACTGAGATGATAACTTGGCCACTTTCCTTTCTTGTTATACATGCATTTTCATGACACGTGTGCTGATGCAAAATCTTTCAACATGATATTGACAATTCTTGATAACACTGGTGGTGGTATATCTAAATGGAATATGTCCTCAAACCAACAAATAACAAACAAACCCCAAACGATAACATACAACAAAAGAGAGTTTAAATTTTAAATGTATTTCCAAACAAGAAAAGCAATGTAAATACATTTTTACATAGTAATGCCAAAATGCAAGATCTTTTTATCACCCGTGGACCTTGCATTTTGGCGCAGACTACTGTATAAATATATATCTATTGACCATATTCCTTATAATGTCACACAATAGAGTTGTCTAATTTGCATATAATACAACGTTAGATGCTGTATAATCACAGAGTTACCCTTTGTAAAACACAACGTCGGACCTAGCTCTGCTTGGGTTCGAACTTGGAACCTCATGATCCCCAGTCCGGCAGTCTAACCGCTCTGCCACCAATGCCACTTTTCAATAGGACCACAATAATTGATTATCTTAATCCTGCTAAAACATGCAATTTTCCCCTGACTTTCTGTGTTTTTATGATGGTGAGATGTCAAACAACATCAGGACTTTGATTTTATATCATGTTTTCTTTTTACTCTACAGAGCTGCACTGGATGACAGCTGAACAAGCTCCCTGAGGTGAAGAGATTCATCAAAAGGACCTCCCTCTATTGTATCCTTTATTTTGTTGTGAATTATTTTGCATCCGCATAATTATGTTTTTCATCAGTCTTGTTTTGAATGTGGCACAATTAGTGACCATATATAGTTTTTCTAAAATATTGTGTTTTTTTAGAAAAGAGCAGGCGGATGGGCGTATGAGTATGAGTCAATCCACTTAATATTTCTTTAAAGTGGGTGGTAATAGACATCGTCAAGATCAAGAAATGTGGAACATGTAGATCTAGTGTAGTTGCTCACATTTTAATTTCTGTTTCTACATAGGAGTGAAGTGAATGAATGCTTTGTATGTGTTCATTGTGATATAACAGAAAATCTCAAATGCGATGGACCCAATTATAGAATCTTACTCTTTGTCAAATATTTAAGTTAAGAAATACACCTCTTACTTCACTCTCACTGAATGGGATCTAAAACACGTTTTGATTGCTACTGGGCATAAAAGTAACATGAGCCTCAATTATTTATAATGGACATGCTGAATTGGTTAGTATCATTAGTATGACAATAAGACATTTTTAATCTTATTTGAGTAGGACCTACCTCATCGCTATTATGTTTGTTTTATGTACTGTTGAAATTTGTTTGAAAATATTAGCATACAACTCGCCAAAGAATTGGTTTTACAAGCTACATGAAGTCAGTGGCATGAGACAGGCCACTGAATCAAATCCCCATGTGTACCATTAAAACTTATGTACATCTGTGATTAATTTTTAATTCAAAGCACTTAAAATGTGAATTTGACGTTTTCTGAGTGTACTGTTCGTGACATGACAATATCCTTAACTTGTTCCCAGCCATAATGTCGTATTCGAGGCCAAGCCAGGTTCAAATCCTTTCTTTGAATTGCTGAATGCTGACAATGTGGTTTTAGAGGTAAGGTTTGATGTATACAGTCAAATTCTGTTATACCGCCCTACTGTCAACTTTTTGCCAAGGAACGATACAACTGCCGTACAAAGACAACGGGATGTTTTTTTTTATAATTATGTTTTACTAATAATGTCAATATTGATAAAACACATCCAAGAGATGTGGGTGGTTGATGGGTGGTACTGGTAGATCCAAAAGATGAACACACATAATTTCAGGGATGTAAAGCTTTCAGATTTCTTCTGATTTCAGATTATTTGAGGTTTCCTACTTTTAACAAATTTTTATCTTAAGTTTTCCTTTTCTTTCCTTTTACAAAATACTTCTATGTTCGCTGTTGTGAATGGGTGAGATGGTTTAGCACAACAGGATAAAATTCCCGTCTCCAGGCCCATCGCCGATTTTTATACTAATCATAGGCGGAAGCATGTTGCTCCATTTTCACTTTCACGACAAACTACATTTTCTATACTGATCCGTGAGACCCTACTATTCACCCGAGAAGATTTCAGACTAAAAAAATCGGAACGTTCTTTATTTCCTTTCAGATTTTTTAGTCTGAAATCTACTAATGTATTTGTTGTGGCAATAGGCATTCGCAAAGTGCTTCTCGGGATAGATTTAGCCTGGCCTATCAATGTTGAAATGCACTGACTTGACTCTTAGCAGTCGTATGGTTCAGTTGTGAAAGTAACCTGCGGTCGATGATTTTTCATTCTTTCATTCCAGGAAAATCAAAGCTATGTCATTCTACATTTCCTATTGCGTTATTTGCGATTTATGTTATAATCCTATTTGTGGGTTATTCTGATTTAATAGTCTACTTTAGATCTAGAGCTAGATAAGGTCGATATAGAATAGAACTAGATTTTTTTATGACGACTTGACAGCCCTAGGCCATAGCTTTGGGCTACAAGGAATTCTTGGGTTGGTATATCAGCATATAAATAGACCTAGCTTGTTAAAAGATTAAAATTATTTCTTGCTCGGAGTCCCAGAGAAATTTAGATTCTAGTCAGATATAGAGATCTTAAAAATAAGCACTCGCGTGGTTGATCTAGTCTAGATTCTAGACAGACAGGCTATTTCAGATAGATCTGGATTCAATCCAGTAAGATCTAGATATATTTAAGTCTAATTGTTGTCCAGAGGCCTAGAAACTATGAGAGTAGTGTAGATTTCTAGGTCTAGAATTTGTCACGCCCATTTTCTTCAATAACTTTAGTAGATCTAGAGTTCGATTAGATCTAGATCTACGTGGTAGCCTAGTTAATAGAATCGAAATTGATAGAGAATTTTGCTATAAGAACAAGCAAATCTTCAAAAACTAACTAGATCTAGGTATTTTAAAGGTAAGTTAGCTCCAGAATGTAGATCTAGACAATTAAAAAAAACTGGGGATGACCTGTTTACGTTTAGTGATTCGCCAGTAGATGTGATTGATCTAACTACTAAGAACAAATTCAGGTGGGAATGGCTGTCAACTAAAAATTGTAATGATGAATTCCATTCTAGTTATATCAGGAAGGTTGAAAAAGATAGCATGGCATGGTGCTGTTATCGTAAGTGTGAGATTAAATACTGTACAGGAGGCGTACGGTGTCTAAAAGTTTCACATTTCAGAGACTTTCAGATTTTGTTTTCATTTGATTTACATTTATAATTTCCAAAACTACTTTAAACATTCCAACGACCTTAGTAATAAGAGGCAACCTTGAAACAACAAAACAATAGTAGTTCATGTAATTAGTAGTAGGTTCAGAAAAGTAAAGTGCCAGAAATCCCGACTCACACTGTGCTACATGCGACCGTATAGATTGCGCTTTTGCTATAATTATATTAATATTATAGTAATAGCACGATGCTTGTACTTGTCTTGTGTATTGTATCTAAGAGAGAGGGGGGGGGGGGCACTATCCTTCCATCTTATAAATGTACGTACATGGTATCAGACAAAGCATGGAGCATAAATACTCTCTCTATCTACACTCTTATGAATGTGTTTGTGGCACACAGAGAGAGAATGTGCCGTCTGTTTACGTTATGCCCAGGCCACTAAAAAGGACGTAGTATTATGTAGAAGTAGCAATTCAATTTAGTACAGGTACTTGTATTGTGCTTGCAGTTCATTGTATCATGTACTGTATATTAGTTGTACGGCAACTCTCTGCAAGATATATAATAGACGTTATTTTTTGCAGTTTTATTACAATTTTGTGGACATCTGGGGTTGGATGTTACTCATTTTCATGTGTTGGTAAGATGGGATTGCTAATTGGGCCTGGGTGAGTTGGAAGACAATATCTAGACTAGAGCTACCTGTGCAATAGTTCTCGCTGCAGGCGGTTTTAAAACAGTTCATGATAAAATGCCCAATGGCAAAAACGAAATTTAACAAAGTGTGTCACCAGAGGAACATTGTTGTACAAAAGCGTTTATGAATGAATCCTTCGAAAGACTATTCTTATAGCCAGTGATTTAAAATTATAAGTAGGTTTATTTAAAAGAACCAGCATAAAACATTTCATAAATATCCTCTGAATATGCAATTAAATATTTTCAATAGTTGTACAACGCATTGACACAAACCTTGATGATAAAAATTGTGTCACTATCCAACTTCGTCACTACTGCTGTCACGGCCCTATTTATTACTAACATGTTTATAACAATCACTAAATTTTATGCAATTTTCAATTTAATAAGACGATGAATTCTCATTCTCAGTTGTAGGATGATATAACAGAAATGCTTTTTATCGCGCACCAGTCAACAAAATATATCATACTCCTCTTTTAATGTTACATGAATTACTGCAGCCAATTCAATGAAGATTTTACAAGGATTCGTCAGTGGGAAATACAAATTTTTGATTCAGAGGAGACAATTGACCAGGTGGTATCACAAAAAAAAACCCGCAGAAAGTAGTTGTACGGTGGTATGAGAAGTATCAGAATGATACAACAACTGCTGAAGTGTCAGACTTTATGGCAATGTCCATGTGTGCACTAAGGACAGGACCTTGTCCGCCACGAAGTTGGATTTTCTATTATCATCAAACCAGAGTATAAAAAATAAAACTAGGATTTTGTTAATAAGAGAGGAATGATCTCGAACAGGTTAAAATGACGGAAACGAAATAAGATTTATTCAAATACCTGCCGAGCGTCCCATGAATGTAATCAGTTAAAACAACATTTGGCTCTGAGTGGAAAATGCGAAACCGTACTACAAATAAATTTGAAACTTAAAAAGAATTAGAATCTGACTTCAGCACACTGAATGACGGAGTAGATGTAACACAAGATCGACATTTTAAACTTTGTAAACTTGCAGCAAGGTAATTCACGCATGACACTCGACAGTCTTTCTTCTTACTTGTTTCTCCGGTCTTCCTTCAAAGGAAAACGTACAGTGGGGCAGACAAACCATTAAAACATTATATTATTAGTAGAGTGGACTGAGTTTGGCATGTGTGTAAAAAGGGACAAACGCAAGTTGCACACAGGGGAACTTTTTTTCTCTCCATTTCCTTTTAATTTTTCAAACTGAAAATGAATAGTGGGACAACACAAGTTGGTTTCACTATCTTGTCAGCTTTCCTTCTTTGTTTTGACACCAGATTCAATAGCGCAAGTAGAATAGAGGTTCCAAAAGCAAGTCTTTAAATAGAAGACCCATTTACCAACTCAACTTTCAAGAGTGGCTTTATATATTACATATTGGCTCATAGATTACATATTTTATAGTTTATTTTTTTAGTACATGTAGTTGGAATTGGATGAAATAATTCATTTCAAGTTATACAATTTTATGAACATGAGTGTATTTTTCAGCCTATTCCCAACTATTTCCATTTATTTAAGGGCTTTTTTTTCTTTTTCTCGTTTTAATATACATATTATGTAACTTGTCACTTATTCACTACTTAATCTGAACCGAGCCATGGACAGGTGCTTACACCTGCACGGGACTAGGCGGCCCCGCCCTCCATGAGCCTCCTGCTGTCGCGCATGTGGGTCTTGGCTGATCAAAGGCCAAGGGAGTTAACCCCAACAGAAAACACTATTCGTGAGAACCTTCATCAATTGGATAACATAATGTACGGTTCTCAGTGCGCACAAGTTTCTTGTAGTGGTAGTCGACCCATTATATGATTTGCTAAGCAATCGGCTGAGTACTTGTGTATCTCGGGCGTAATCAAACCTACAACACCAAGGATAGGTCCGTCACAGCTGCTTTTTGTTTTACTCTTGATATTTTAATATTCTTACGTATTAAGGATCTGGACAAACTAAAATGGTGTCACCCGCCTAGTCAAGATTGGATACAACCTTTTGTCAAAAGTTGGTGGCGATACGTAACATGGTCACTCCACCAATAGGGATGGAGAAGGGAAATTGTCTGCCCCATGACTAGGAAAGAGCAGGGGAAGATAGCTATGACTAACCTTGATTGTTCAATAGAAACTTAACTGGAAGTATATGTCAATTATGTGCTTGTATGAAACGTTATGATGTGGTCAAGTTCTCTTTCGTCCATTTTACGTGGAATGCTAATCTAATACTAATCTAATACTAATCTAATACTAATCGATTAGCTCGTTAGAATAGCATCGGGCAAGGAAACCAAAAAATCCCATGAAAACTCTCTACCATTTATTTCCCTCATGTTCTACGTTCCAAAATCAAAGTCCTTGTACGTTTCCAGGGTTGTCTCCGGAAGATCTGTACAGATATTCTTCAGGGTTTCATTATAAATCTCTTTTTGAATAAGCAGGTGATTGACCCACTGTACCCTAGGTAGGTGGTGGGGCTGTCACCTTGAGATTCCCTACCAAACCTTGGTTGGGATTAACTCCCTTGGCCTTTGATCAGCCACAACCCGGCACGGCAGCAGGAGGCTCATGGAGGCGGGGCCGCCTAGTCCCCATGCAGGTGTAAGCACCTACCCATGGCTCGGTTCAGAAATATGTATATGTTACATGTAGTATAAAAATTCTAAATTGGAAATGTGCAAATCAAGCGTATGGGTATGTCAGAAAAAAAAAAACACTTATTTATTTAAAAAATGGATTGTATTTAAAACAATGGAATATGTACATGTGTAATGGTTTGGATTGAGATTTGTTTTTTTGTTTTCTTTCAGAAAATTAGCTTGAACAGTCTCTCCCAAGCTGAATGCAATGATCTACTGTTGGACAGCGGCTTTTTCAAGAAAGAGCATATAGACACAGAAATCCCATCAGAGTATGTCACAGGGCCATATGTTAAGAAAGAACGTGTTGTTAAAACTGAAAGTAAAATGCCAGAAAAAAGTTGAGTTATAGGAGTATAAGTAAAGATGACGTGATTCATTTTATGCTGAATAAACGAATGAGTGTACATGTATATGTATATTGTTAGTGACAGAATGTTGTTTTGCTTGTTATTTGTCGACATTTTTACTTTCCCAATTGTGGCAATTTACCATACCATGCGATTTTAGGCACAAGGCCTCATTTATACATTTTACAAGGCTTTTTTTATGCTTTATCATTTTACATTAGATATTGCCAGTGTCCTGATATTAAGAAAAATTGTAAGATTTAAGAAAATAAGTTTGTCTAAAATATACCTTTTGTGCCTATTTGAAATATTTAATGATAACTGGTTGTTGTGGACCAGGTTGGTTTGTTTTTTTTTGTGGACAATTTTATTAGATATTTTGTAATAAAAAGTTAAGTGTATTCCTGTAGATTGAAGATTTCTTGAAATTGTCTACATTTTTACTACTGATTTGGAATATTGATGAAAGTGGACCATTTTTAATTTTTACATTCCAAAATAAAAGACAAATTCATCACACAAAATATTGTCTTTGGTTGAGAAAATGCAGATGAGGAGACAACACTGGAATATTGTTAGATTGGGCAATTTTTTCTTTCACCTTCCCACAGAGCTGCCAAGTGTCCCTCTTTGAAGTGTCCCACCCAAATGCCATTTGTCCATCTGTCCCTCTCCTCCCAAACGTCATCTATCCCTCCTGTAGCCTGTCCTGTCTTGCTTCTTTATTTTTTGTCAAGGAAAACTTTATCGTTAGTGTATTCCTGTATTTGAAGTGGCCAGTGTTGATACGATATATGTCATTTTTTCAATACTGAGAATCAGATAATAATTCCTGAAGCTTTTACTCTTCATGCTTCGAATAGCAAATAATTGAATGTTGAATTTGTAGTACTTGTATTTCTAATTCTGCGTTGACTGCGCATAAAGGTGTCTGATGAAAGATATATATTTGCGATCTCAGTTTTAAAAGTATCAAAGCGACTAGGTCAGTAAAATGTGTCCCTCCATTTCCTCATGTGTCCCTCCCTTACCTATCTCCATGTATGTCCCTCTTCTCTTGCTTCTCAACTTGGCAGCTCTGTTTGCCCCTGGTATCCCAGTATGGCAAAACTTTTAATTTGTGTACCTGTGGTGAACTTTCTTTTATGGCTTTTTGTTTATCGATGTTGATTTTTTCATCGCTTTTTTATGCCGCTGTCATTACGATCAAGTCAACTGAAAAGGGTGTTTGATATTTCAAGTATTATTTTACAGAGTTTTAAATTTCAGTTTTGCCATGTGATAATGGTTGTTCTTTCCTGGGATTTTGTTTTTGAATGTACGCTCGATTCCTCTCCCCTTTATAATAGCAATGAGAAATCATTTCTAAAGCGCACTAAGTCTATATGATTATGCTCTACAGTGCTATTTTTATTTAGAGATATTCTTCTCAAGGCTGCAATTACATTACTCAATCATTTTATTATTTTGAGTTTTTAATAATTGAATTAAATGATATATATATATATATATATATATATATATATATATATATATATACTAGTATTAGTATAGATTTTTTATCTTTAATAAGTTAGTGAAAATTTGCATGGTGCCCTTTTTCAAAAAAACTTTTACTTTACTGTCATTTTGCGGTCTGCAAAAGTACCTTCATCATCAAAGAAACTAAAAGTACTAAAATAGATCACAATATTGATGATAATTAATTTGTACAGAGATAGATCTCTTTTAACATATCATTATTGTCAACGTTGCTCTATATAAAAGTACAAGTTTATTTTTAACATTGCTATCGCTGTAGATTTCAATTTTTTTCTTTCTGCTTTTTATTCTTTTTGTATCCATGCTGCACCGAGAAAAAAAATTGTTTTTAATTCTGAAAAATGTAAACAGTCAACGAAATAGTCCAGAGTAAAAGTTCTGATGAAGAAAATAGTGCACGAGTTTAAGTTTAAGTATAAAAGATAATTTGAAAGCTGAATTGTGATCTGATGATCCTTCCTTCCCTTCCCACTAATCCCACCCAGCTGCCAACATTTATTTTTTTTTTAAACCCTGAAAAGAACAAACAATTTTTAAAAGAGAGAACGTGGGAGACAATATTAAAAGCTCGAAAACAATCATCAAAGACAATTTGTCTGAGGCCAATGATGCTGTGAACTGAAATTCATTTCTAAAGGTTCTCAGCTGATGCTTTATACCAGACTAGTCTTTATGGTTGCTTTTAACCCTAATTTGTTTCTCACCATACATGGCTGGCATTATGTATAATATATATTATATTACTACATGTAATAGTCTAATGTGTTGTTTTTATTATTTATTTTAAATTTTTGGTGGAAGTCTTTGAAATAAAACACTTGTGCCAAAATGATGGGAAAAAAGGTAAGGTAATTCCTGGTGTTTATTTTTTTTAAAGTAATTATACATAGCTGTGTTACGTTTAATTTACGTATATGCATTGGTCTGCATGATCGTCACTTTTTTTACTCTTAGAACATAATCGTAATTTATTTTTATTTAAAATAAATCATGTCCCCCTATCCCGATTTCAATAGCGGAATAGGTGACAATAATTACCTCCTGACCATGACGCCAGTCTGACACAGATTTTTTACTCCCAAGCTAGTGCTTGTACCCATTTGTACCTGGGTAGAGTGAGGAAAGTGTGTGTTAAGTGTCTTTCCCAAGGAACACAACGTCGGACCTGGCTTTGCTAGGATTCGAACTCGGGGCCTCATGATCCCCAGTCTGGCAGTCTAATGGCTTGGCCACCGACGCCACCAATTTATTCTGAGGTCACCACATGATGGTTTCAACACAGGAATAATTATAATACTGCAGTAGAGCGATCACTAATGAAGAGGAATATGAATTACTAATTTTATGTGTCTTTGTTGCCGATGATGGGGGTGCCACCCGAAAACGTTTCTCTTCTGTCCCGTTTTCTATCTATTGCTATTTTATCATTGTTACAATGTTATGCCTTTCATGACTACATGTATGCGGGCGGTTGGCGGGGGCTTCTGGTAGGTCCTCTCCTTCTTTCACTTATCTTTCATCTTACTGTTTCCTCTTAATTTACCCTGAGATCACCACAATGGTGGACGGGGTAAAATTCAATAACACAAACTACTTGTATTTCATGTTCCTCTTCACTTAATGGTTAACACTACAGGCAGAGTAAATTACAATTGATCTACGGTCTGGGTGTCCACCGTGGATACATTGATGTAAGCCTAGGACTATAATTGATACTACATCTATATCATATTCAAATGCATGGACGGTTGGAGGGCACTATTGGTCAATCCTCCTACTCCTTTACTTTCATTCCTCAGGGCTGGGAATCCTCCGTCTTTGAGTGGATGTCCGTTGTAGTAAAACTATATCGGTATAACAAATATAATGCAACGCTTTCAACGTGCTTTATTTTATCTCTTTGATTGTGTTATTATTGTAGTATTATTCATTACATTTATGTCATCATATGATACAGTATTCAAAAGATGAAAGAAATAGGATAGGAATCCAATGCTCCATAACTTTTAACACTATAATTGACAAATATCCAGTTGTGTAACAAAAAACAACACCAACAACTAAGCCACTTAACAACGCTGATTACAATATTTACAGTAATCACAATAATAATTATTGAACATTACGTTAAGACAAATAGTGAGTCGATGGTCGGACATGTCGAAGGTGAAGAATGATGACTTTAAATAATATTAATTAAATCCCCAAACGGCACAATGGCGAAACAAAATACGAGGAATAGAGAGAAACAAAATATTGGCCACCATTTGGATTGAACCCGCGAGCTCTGTTTCAGCAGAAACGTGGTTAACTTGGTTAGTACTATAGTAGTAGCGCGCTTTCTCATGGCTTTCATTCTTTCTTTATCAGTTCCCATTCTACCTTTCGGTGTATGGATTCGTATGCCCGAGATGATCTTTCTCCAGGATGCCCAGTCCTGGCATTTTCTGTTTCCTTCCAAAGAAGTTAAATGTCTATGCTTCAATGCCTCTTTTACTTTACTATTATATCTTCTTCCCACTTTCTCCGAGGTCTGCCTTTTGGTCTTTTACCTTGGGCTTTAGCACTGTATACTGATTTAGCTATTATATTGTCATTCATTCTGTTTACATGCCCAAACCATCTCAGTTGACTTGTTTCTATCTTAGTTTTTATGCCATCTGCTTTGGTTTGATCTCTTATTTTGTTTCTGATTTTGTCTCTTAGTTTTCACTACTACTCTTCGTAGATATTTCATTTCAGCTGCCTGTACTCTACTGCATTCTCTACTGTGTAAGTCTAAGGTCCAGGTTTCGCTGCCATAGAGGAGAGTAGGACAATAAAGTAAACTGTGTTGTATACTGCCACTTTTGGTTTTTGTTGACAATTCTTCTTTACCTACACAAATGCCTTTCCTATATGGATATATATTGCACTTGCCTTTTTGATTCTCTGGCTGATTTCTTCTCTTAGTTTTCCTATGACTATGAGTTAATCATTAAGTCCTAGGTAATTGTAGATTTGAACTTGTTCTAAATTCTCCCTGGCCAATTTAAGATTTTGTGTTTTAGCTTCCTAGTCACTAGCATTGTTTAAGTTTTCTTTGCATTTACTCTTTCCTCTTTTATTTAGTTCATTGTTCATAATGTTGATATTCGACTGAAGGTCACTTTTTTATTTTCCAAACAGAACTAAATCATCGGCAAATGAAAGCATTGATACATTTACTGGTTTGAGCTTCCATTTTGGAGGATGCCTTTGGGACTGAATCCATAAATGTGATAAACAAAAGAAGACAGGCTACAACCTTGTCTTACTCCTATATTTACATCAAATTCTGCAAATATGTTTCCAGCTACTCTCACTGCACATGTTGGTTTATTGGAAAAAATTGTAATGGCTTCTAATACTTCTATTAAATTTTGCTCTACATTGTGTTCTTTTAGTTTTAAGGAATGCCAATTTGCCATAGTTCATCCCTCCTCACCACAGTGTCAAATGCCTTTTCTAAGTCAATAAAACACAAGTGCAGATCAATGTTTCTAAAGGAATTTTTCTATTAATTGGCTAATTGTAAATATGTGATCTTGTACACTTCTTCCTGGTCTAAATCCACTCTGATGCTCTTCAATCTGATTTACTCTTTTCCTTAGTCTCATTTCCAGTATCTTGGCATATACTTTTTCTGGAGCTAAGTAGTGATGACTTCCACTTCCGTGCTTGTTGGCATATTGCATGTAGTACTAGTAGTTTGTCTGCCTCTCTCCCTTGGTTTTGAATCATTTCTGGATAAACTTGATCTGCTCCTGTGGCTTTTCCTAATTTCACTTTTCTTATTATAGTTATAGCTGTTTGGATTTCTTCCATTGATATATCTACGCCTTCATTTGTCTCCTCTGGATTACTTGTTACTCTTACTAATTGATCTTTACTCCTTGTTTCATACGTTCTGGAGGGATTATGTAATTGGTGAAAATGCTTTCTCCATGTTTCCATGATTTTGCTGTCTTCTTTCATTATTTCTCCTTTGGCATTCTTAATTTGTCGTATTGGGCATGCTTTGGTCTTTCTCATGCTCTTCATTGCCCCCCCCCTCCCCCAAGAACAACTTTTGATTTCCTTGATAATGATAGCTTTCTTGAAGTCTTCGTCCAAACTCTTCCCATTGTTCCTGTCTTGCTTTCCTAACTTCCTCTTTGGCGATAGTTCTTTTACTTTTACTCACGTAATCTATCCTATCCTCTGGTCACTTTGTTTGCAAGTATTTCTTCCAGGCATCCTTCATTTCTTTGATCTTAGTCTTGACATTCTCATTCCACTATGTTGTTCTTTTCCTATATCCTTTCATTTGTTTCCTCCCACAGACCTCTTCAGTACAACTGAGGAGTGTTTCTTTATACATCTGCCATTTTTCTTCTATTGTGCTGTCATTCAGATCCATCTGTCTTTAACTGATAAATCATTTTATCATAGATTGGTATATTCTGCTTTACGACTGGTTTATTTAGTTCCTATATTTTGAGTTTAGTAGCGTTCTTCTCTTTCCTTTTCTGTTTGTTTTCTTCAGTCAGTAATCTCATTTTGGCAATCACTATCACTAAGTGATGATCACTAAATATTTCTGCTCCTCTGTTTACTCTTGCATCCAAATCCAATGTACCGGTACTGTAAAAAAGGAGAGCTAACTATTACTATTATATAGTCTATGATTGACTTTTCACACCTGTCTTCATTTACTCTTGTATATTTGTGGATAGCTTTATGACGAAAAAGGGTGTTGGCTATTTTTATGTTATTCTTTTGGCAAAAATCTATTAGTATTAGTCTTTCTCCATTTGGAGAAGTTGTCTCTCCTTTACCTATTATAGTAGGTGGGCCACGGGACGAAACCCTCCCACCACTCATGACTCATACTGGCTTGAAGTGGGGCCTTTCCCAACTTCAAAATCACATGTTATGCAAAAATCCAGTGTCAGGTGCAGGAGTTACGGCCCTTGAAATTGAAAGGTCATTGAGTGCAGAAATTGTCAAAAAATATGAATTTTTATTGTTGTTGTCAATGTCATGGGCATTTGTTTGATAAACAATCTCCAGTCACTTTTATTCGTAAAAAAAAAGAATTAAATTTTTTTAATGAATATTTCTTTTCATTTATTTATATAACTTATAAATATATATATAAGTATAAGGAAAAAACAAACTTTGGCGGCCGTTTTCTCAAAAAGCTAGGAAATTACGTCTAACTTAAGTTTGATAGCATTGTCCGTTTATGGTAATAGTACTTATTGTTGAATTTGATCTCAATTCCTTATGAATAAGTAAATCAAATCTGGGGGAAAGAATTTGACATAGATTTTATGAACAATTCTTATTTGAACTTATCACTGCCACATACAGAAATGTACAGCCTATGCCTTGACCACCTAGCTCAGCTTTCCTCCTTTCAAAGCAGAGTGATATTCCTTCACTTCTTTTTGATTTTCATAAAAAAAACTTGTTATCTTGTAGGAAGGACAAATCAGCTATTCGCTCTGAAAGACTTGCTTATTCACTATGTCAGGATATTTGTTATAATTTAACAAACGGCCAATAGAAGACACCAAAGCATCTGTTGTTAGGTATGTCTGTCAGACATATTACTGGAAGCTCAAGGGTTGTTAATTTCCTAAACCGTCTTGGACATTGTGCCTCTCATTCAACTCTTTTGGAGCTAGAAATAGATACGGCGTGTGTGCGATAGTGTCAGTGAGAATAAATCGAATTTTCCTGCGGGTGCTACAAAGCAAGCCCTTATCACTAATTTCTGTTGGGACAATTTTGACCTTTTAGAAGAGACACCAAGTAGGTTAGGGACCACTTATTCAACCCATGGAATCATAATACAGGAAACTCTTGAGGAATTCACAAATCAAATGAAGATCTGACCCAAGTTCAAACATGCAACAATAGTGGAATGACAAAGACAAAACGACGCTCTGTAAAATATTATTGTCAACCAACAAAAAAACCTTGTTTTGTTCACAATCACAGCAAAGTGGAGCCAACAGTAGAAGTAAATGAAACCTACTTTGAATATGAAAATGAAAGAAATTTTTAAAAAGCCTTTTTTCTATGGATGTTCTGTCGCTTGAAAATTAATTCAAGTGGTGCTACTTTCCCTAGCTGGAAAAGCTGTGTATCTGCCACGGTTGAAGACAAGGAAGAGAAACAATCTCTCGTAAATTATATGCCACCCATCAATGCCTCAGTGAACGAATTATCAACAGTTCAAAAACTATTGCAGATTTCAATGCATGCAACAGATAATTTAGGACAGAAATTCACTTTTGTGACTTTTGACTTAGCAGTTGCAAAAAAATCCTTCGATATCGTATGGAACCAACCCAGTGTCCACAAAAATGTTATCATTCATCTTGGCGCTTTTCATACCACCCTGTCATATCTTTCTGCCATTGGTAAACTCATGAGGGGGTCTGGTTTTGAAGAAATAGTGATAGAAGCAGGAATATGTGCAAGCGGTTCTCTGGACAGCGTATTGAAAGGTAGACATTACAATCCAGCAATCAGAGTCAAAGTGCATTCATACATGGTTAAAGCTCTTGAAAGATTACTTTTCACGTTTTTTACTCAAACATTATGTTCCAATCAACTGATTTCACAGCTGACATTAGATGTACAAAATCTTGAAACAAATTTATGCCATGCTGCATTTGACAATGCTATCAATTTAGAAGCTTTAAACCTTCTATTTGGTCAGTACGAATTTTCAAGGAACAAGTAAAATGTGGAACATGTGGCAACACTGCAAAGTTTTGGTTTGACTACATGGAAAAAGTATGGAATATTTTACAGTTTTCAGTGGCAACAAAAACCAACAATTTTGACATGCATGTTTCATCTTTGCAGATGCTGTGCCCTCTCTTATTTAGCATGAAAAATCAAAACTACGCAAAGTACATGAGTCTGTATTCTGTAATGCTGCTCAATCTACCTGAAAAAGCAAAAGTCTTGATACAAAACAGAGGATTCAGCGTGTCTAGATCAGATGTGCCTGCTGGGAGGTCCGCTATTGATTTGATCATAGAACAAACCATAAATAAGGATGCAAAAACAAGCGCTGGGATCGTTGTGTTTAGCAGAAGCTTACCTGCATACTACAGATGGTGTGTAACACACCATAATCGGTCTCAATATGTCTCGGCTTTGCAGCAGATGACCAACTTGGATTCAAAATCCTCAGATAGCCACAAAGACATAAATGTTTCTGAGAGAAGACTGAGTGAGAAAAGTGTGAGGAGTACTGTAAGGGCTTTTTCAGCATTCACCAACCCTTTCGAAATGAGCACAAGTGAATCGATATGTTTGTCGTCAGGGAAGAAAGTATCTGAAGACATTGCTAATGACCTGTTAAAAACAAATGAGCATGGAAATCAAGATTGAAAAGTAAAACAGTTGAGTTCAAACATCCATTACCAAAATCAACACTCAAAACTTTTGCCTCTGCCACAAATGTCGTAGCTGTCCAAAGTAAAACTAAAGAGATAAAAATGAAAGTCCATAGAAATCTGTTCGGCCAATTGCTTGTTTTGTCACATGAGCATGATATTAATATGGAACAAGTGTTATGTTATCCAGAGTCCAACTCCCTGGTCCTTGACATCACCTGATGGCTTACCTTTAAAGACAAACAAGGCAACATTTTTACAGACCTTTGAAAAACAAGAATTTATTGTCACTGAAGATGTCTCTAAGAAACAAGATACGGTCTATGTCGTGGATGGAATGGCTTTTCTTCATAGCCTTACAGATATGCCTAACACTTTTGGAGATCTTGTAAAGAAATTACTCCACAGTCTTCCCAAAACAGCGTACATACATTTTATTACAGACACATATAAATCCATAAAGAGTACTGAACGAGACAGAAGAGGGCAATCCAAGGACTCTTTCTTTCTGAGTGAAAGGACCTGCAATCAAAATACCATCAAACTGGAAAGCATTTTTGGCCAGTGATGAAAATAAGAAAACCCTGACCAGTTTTCTACTCTCGGGACTCCAAAAGATCTTCACGCCATTGCTTTGTTAGACAGAGAGCTTTTTTTATGTGTGTGAAAACAGGTGTGAACTGTTAACAAGTGATGATGGAATATCTGTGATTTCAAGACCTATTCAAGATATGTTTTCATCACAAGAAGAAGCAGATACACGAATAATTCTCCACTGTTTCTACATTTCAAGACAGACTTCCATTAACAGAATCGTCATTAGATCACCAGACACTGATGTCTTTCTACTCCTGCTGTCATTTGTTGACACAATTAACAAAAACCTGATTTTCGACATGGAACAGGAAACAATAGACGCCAAATAAACACGTCTCAACTGGGAGTTGCAATTCTTGGCCTCCATGCTTTTACTGGCTCAGATACAACAAGCTGTTTTGCAGGCAAGGGAAAAGTCAGGCCTCTCAAATTTCTAAAAAAAGATCACTGCCTAATTGATGTCTTTGCAAGACTTGGGACATCAGAACAACTATGCGAAGATGACCAGTCTAAATTGGACCTTTTGTGTGCACTCTGTATGGAAAAGCATCTTATAGCTGTGTAAATAAAGTCCGATATGATAAAGTAAGACAGAGTTTTAAGGGCAAGAAAAGCATCCTTTCAAATTCAGATGGTGTTGATCTCTCACAAATGCCACTATGCAAACAAGTGCTCTACCTTCATATGAAAAGAGCCAACTACCAAACGTTGGTATGGAGGAACTCGCCTGATTAATTCTTTGATCTGCCTGACCCAAAGGAAAATGGCTGGAGAGCAGCACTATTAGGAGGACTGGAGAATCAGTTGTTTAGTGAAGATTTTTTGCCAAGAGATTTGCAAGAGATTTTGTCAGATTCAGATATCAATGATGAACATGACGATGACGAGAATGAGAATGACAGTGACAGTGAAATGATACCATCAGACAATGATTCTTCTCCTAGTGATGAAGACTGTTCCGATACTGATGAAGAACAATAGAATACCAGGTGTGTTTGAAAGAATAAGATGAAATGCAGAAAGAATACGTTTTGAGAAGTGTTTTATTCCATATGTTCACTTTATAATTCATCTAAATCAGTTATTTTAAAAAGTGCATGTCCCATTTATGCAAAATGTGACAATGTTTTTATGTGTTTTGAGAAAAAAAGCCGTTTTATTTCATATTTGTACTATGTAATTCATCTAAATTAATCCTTTGAAAATGCAAATATGTTCAAACTAAGCAAGATAGTGTCATGAAAATGTTTTGGAATACAAATATATATGTCACTAAAAGTAAATTTTTATCTTATAAGAAAAATCAAGATTTTTGCACCCGATGACCTTCTGTAAAGATGACACTTTAGGTAAACTATTCTATCAAGAAAACATAGTGACAAATTTCCCCCAGGGGGTGGGGGGGTGGGGGAGTACTATGACCCACGGACTACTAGGTATTACTACTCCTGACGTTTCTACATTGTTGCCTACTCTAGCATTTAAATCTATTAAAACTAAAAGTAAAAGCATTAGTTCCTGTTTGGGTTTAAGATTCTCTGCTGCTATTTGTAAATCGTTTTCGAAGGTATCTTTTTCTTCTTTAGTTGCGTCTTCGTTTGATCCATAAGCTATTAATAGTTTAATTTCTCGTCATTTTGCTATATATTTACCTCTAATAGCCGTGGGCTTATAAATTTCCAACTTTCTAGTAGCCTTTCATGTCTTTTATGCACTAGGAGGCCTACTCCTGCTCTAGCTCTATCTTTGACATCTACTCCTGAGAAGATTAAAATAATTATGATTCGGTCCTACATTTTCTATTCCTTGTTCTTTTTTCTTTGTTTCTGTAACGGCCAAAATATCTATTTTGAATGTTTCCATTTCTTCAACTAATTTTAACTCTTTTCCATTTATTGCCCTAACGTTCCATGTTTCCAAAAATCACAGTCCGTATTCGTTTCCAAGTTCGTCTTCGAAAGATCAAACCGGTTATATTATATTTACTTTTTCTCTGAATCTGTTTGGTTTTGGATAAGCAGGGTATCCACTGTACCCTAGGTAGATGGTTGGGCTGCCCCCTTGAGGCCCCCTACCAGAATCCTTTAATTTTAATTGCTAATAGCAATAGATCTAGATTTTAGACATTTCTCGTTTGTTGTCTGACGAAGGGTTATACTCGAAACGTCACGTGTTTGTTCTGTCTTTATTAGTGGAGTTGTCATAATGTTACTCTTTGTCATATTTCGCCTATGACTTCACTCCACTGTGGCTCCTTCGTATTATTCACCGCTATTTAGATAGTTCACATTGCCACATTTCTTTGTTGTTTACGTTATTTATCTTTTTAAAATTGCCAATAGATCTAGATCTACCTAGATCTAGATTCTAGATATTCTCGTTTGTTGTCTAACGAAGGGTTATACCCGAAACGTCACGTGTTTGTTCTGTCTTTATTAGTGGAGTTGTCACTTATTGTCATATTTCGCCTTTGACTTCACTCCACTGTGACTCATTCGTATTATACTACTGATGATAATAATAATGCACATTTATATTGCGCCAACATCTCATATGTACTATGTAGATCTAGAGCTCTGGGCGTATTAAAAAAAGTGTTTTTTTTAAATGTCTTACTCATTACACATACAACCACACGGACAAATACAAAAAAACGGGCTTAAAATTTCATTGTTACATTGATACTCTCTAACCAGAAACACAAAAAAACGTTTCTAAATAAATTTATGTCTTCAATCAAACGCTTCTTGAAACATCCAGAGATGGTGACAAACAGGGAGCGTAGTTAGCTCGGTTGGTAGCAGCACGCTTTCTGTTCATGGCGAGGCGATGGGTGCCGACGCAGAGGTCGCGGGTTCGATCCCCATGGTGACCAGGATTTTTTTCTTTCTGTCTATTCCTTGTATTTGTCTCGTCTTTGTTCCTATGGGGCTTTCAAATTATCTCATGTCATTTCCTTCACTTCACTTCCAGTGAGATGGTGATAACTTCACGTCATTGTGGAGATCATTCCAATCCCACCCCCTGGGACCGAAATGTTGGAATGGAAGTTCCGTTCACCAACGTTTGAACGGCAGCATGGTATGTCAACACAATATTCACATACGACACTTGCCAGTGGCAAATGACATTAACAGTGTGGTGGTGGTTTCAGTTTGAGACAAACTTTAGAGTAATTAGAGATAATGTTACGGTTTAGTAGCGAACAAGAAAGTGGGTCAAATTTGTACTTGCGATGTCAGCATCAGCTTAGATCTACATTTAGAGGTGAGAATAAAGAATAAAAGAAATCTACCCACAATCCTTTTCCCTGAACCCCACTACCCCCATACCATTAAACCCATTTTAATTTTATCCTGAAGCTTACAACTAGTTTAACTAACTCATGTACTTCTTAATCTTTGTCACCTTCCGCATGACCATTTGCCCATCGTTTGTCATCGATTCGAATAGACACCGTTAATATCATAACCTAGACCCAGTTCAGCACTAACAATACTAACATTTTAAAAACTAGGACTTTCCTTCCACTTGCACAGTCCATCACCACGGTGACAACGATAAGTTATTGGGCACCTATTAGTATTACTGTAAGTATTATATAACACAATAACATTAACAACTATCTACGTGTAGGGTAGTTAGAAATGGGTTATCGTAATCAGATAAAATAACAACTGCAGGCTATCATCAATGCTATTCTCGGCTAAGTCTAACACTAACACTGACATTATTGTGATACTAATTGGTGATTACTACTTTTTCGAGTGTACCGCACCGTGTTCTCAAGAAACTACGTGAGTCTAGTCACTGTACTACTATACTACATGTACATGTACTAGTAACGCTAGTGAAGGAAATGATATTAAATAATACTAAAGCCCCATAGGAACAAAGACGAGACAAATAGTGAAATACATGTACAGGGAATAGGCCAATAACAAAAACATTTTGGCTATCATTGGGATTGAACCCGCGACATCTGCGTACGTATCCGCCGCCTCGCCATGAAAAGAAAGAAAGCGTGTTAGTGCTACCAACCGAGCTAACTTAAACTGCGTAGTACTAGATCTAGTAGTACTAGTAGTATATGTAGTTAATACTAATACTAATAATAATACACGTGACGTTTCGGGTATAACCCTTCGTCTGACGTTTGTTTGTTGTCTGACGAAGGGTTATACTCGAAACGTCACGTGTTTGTTCTGACTTTATTAGTGGAATTGTCACGTATTGTCATATTTCGCCTAATACCAATTAATAGTACTGCTAAGTGATATTGATATGACAGCGGAGGTTATTCGCGTTGGTGCATGCGTGCCCGCTGACTACAGACGAATTCTATTTTTATCGAGATCCTTGCCATGCCATATAGTTCTAAACTTAGCACTTAGTCTTAGCCAAAGACCAGCTCTACGTGCTGTGATGCTGATAATGATACAATGTACACACTAATGTGTGTTGCGTGCTCGCTCTCTCTGTCTGTCTCTCTCCATCTCCCCACTCTCTCTATCTCTCCTTCTCTCTGTCCCCATTTTCTCTCTCTATATATATGTTTATATCCCTTTTCCTGTCTCTCTCTATTTCTCTCTCCCTTTATTTGTTTATCTATTCTTATTCCTTTTTAAGCCAAAACCGTCAGTTTTCGTTTCTTTTGTCATGTTAGTAGTTAGTCCATCGGCTGGCCTCATAATAATCATAGTCATAGTCATCATATGTCTCCTCGTGTACTTGACTGTAAATATGTAATGTAGTGTTAGATAGAAGTAGGCAGCACACCACAAGGCGCGCACCGCGCAGAGTTGACACGCGAGTCTCAAGCATAAGCATTGTGGTATCTCGGTGTAGAGGATTTCTGCTGCTATAGTAAAAAATAATATATATAGATAGACTATAGAGTAATGAAACATATTTTTTGAAATATTTGACCAATATCTGTTGTTAATAGAACTCTATACATGTATGATGTATGATGTATCCCCAAAATCACAAAACTGGGATGACCCGTCAAGCACGCCAACAAATTGAATCTACTTTATACGTTCATTGTGTATAATTATCCCATAAATAGTATACGTAATTATATAGAACATGACCACATGGTGTTGGTAATAGTAGCCATTGAAGATTGTTGTACCTTTCATCATTATATTATTATAACATTACATTAATGTACTGGCGTGAATATACTACATTACGAAGGCCTATGTGTATAAGTATAAGTATACTGTCCACAAAATGTAACGATACACTTACAAATTACATTTACAACAAAGGCAAAATCACAAAATGCAATCTTCATATCGTTATCATATCTTGATCCATGGACTGCAACAGAATTATTAAGAAGAGTAAGAAAGCAATTGAAAAGAACTCTCACAACTCACAATAACTAAAACAAAACACTCTTAAGAAATATGAGCGATAAATCTTGGAAAGGATTTTTATTTTAAGTTTAATTAAGTCACATAGAAAAATGCGTCTCTTCTTGTGGATAGTATGTAAAATAAAAAAGAAAAGAAGAAAGATTTGTAACCATCCATCCAATATTTCAATTTGAATGCTGCTGCAAGCAAGCAGTTCATAATATTAATATATTATTTGATTTTACCCCACCTAGACTGCCTTGTAATTGTAAACAGTGACTGAAACAGCCAAGGGATCTTAAATGTGCAGTGTTGTGATCAGCACATGGCCATGTGACCTCCTTGTTTATCACCCTTCTTCGATGGGACTACGCGGTGTCAATCCATCTACCTGGACCATAGCCATAGGGGCAGGTTTTAATTTTATCCCAAACAAAACTCGAGAAAATTTTTCAACTTGCCACTACCAGAGCTTGAACCCATGGCCATGACCCTTTGGTCGAGATGCCTACACGTTGAATCTGGACTACAGAGTGCAAGAAGAATTTTATATGTGAATATTGTGAATGTGATTATGATGAACTTCCCATGTTGAATTTTTAGAGCAGTATATATATATTAGTATAACAATAATATCAATAGTCCGTTCCGAAATGTTTGTTCAACTTAAATTCAGCATTTCTCCGACACCACTTGATACGATAGATTTGTCTGATTTTTTGCACACAAGCTCAAGTTGTATAGTATTAGTATTCTCGTTATGAGATGACATATTTTTGCCCCTAAAGACTTAAAATTAAGTTAAAACCGTTAGTTAAAATTTAAACTACATCATAGTCTTTAAAAAAAAAAATCCCATGTTCTAAAGGTTATACTATACTTTTCAATGGCTTATGATAATATGTCTATTCAATTCCGCTAACAAGGACATCTTCATGCAACAAAACAAGTACAAGTACATGTAGTAGTAGTACATTGTATCCACAAGGAAATATTTTACGTTTAGAGTTTAATCATTTTCACACCACTAACTACAACCTCTTCACTTCATGTCCCAAATTGAAAAATGTACTGTCGTTTTTAACTTATTCCTCAGCATCATCACATGTATTGTATTTCAATATGTTAAAAAAAACACCTTTTGAGATCTAGATCTAGTACAGATCTTTTTTTAACTTATGTATACACACCTATTACTGTTACAAATGTTCTATTCGTCAGTTATGTGTTCCGTGTTGACCTTTGGGCTTCCCAGTTGGGATGGGAACATAACTAAATTTGATAGGAGGAGATTTGACGGGGTGATCAGAAAGGCAAGTGGGCTGATAAGGAACACACAGGACTCATTTGACAGTTTATGAACGACGTATAACCAAAAAACTGACTGACATCACTGATGACGAAACTCATCCACTTAGTAGACATTGACTGTCTAAAAATAATTAAAGGTGGTAGGTTCAGAGTCCCAGTGGCCAACACAAACAGATACCTGAATCATTAATTCAGTCAGCGGTCAAGATTTTTAACAAAACAAATGGACGTGGGGGGTTGGACGTCGTAGATGATCGAGGGTGTGTATGTGGGGGGGGGGGGGGGGGGAGGAGGATCCTACATCCTGTGATTGTGATGTATTTATCAACACAAATGGAGGTAGGGTTGGGCATGGATGAATGAGCTGTGTCCGAAGGCGTGTGTATGGGGGTCAGTTTTCGATGTATTGTTGTGTGTGTGTGTGTGTGTGGGGGGGGGGGGGGGTCGAATGAAGTTGTGTATCCTAACGCATTTCTGTGATCTATTTATCAAAACAAATGGACGAATGAGCAATGGAATTGAGCTTTGATTTGATCGAAGGCGTGCATGTGCGTAGGGGTCGGTTGGGTAGTGTTGTGTAATGGGTGAGGGATATAATAAAAATAATATATATCCTACGCATCTCTGTGATGTATTTATCGTGGGGGGGGGGGGGGGGACAGGCATGGATGAATGAGCTTTGACCAAGGACGTGTGTGAGGGGGTCGGTTGTGTGTGTGTGGGGGGGGCTGTGGGAGGGCTCGAATAATGTTGTATATCTTAAGCGTTTCTGTGATGTATTTGTCATACTAATACTCATTTATTATTACTACATTAATGTTTAATGCAACTTTAATAATGAATATATCTCTATGCATTATGATTTCTTAACTTATGAGGAACAGAATGTAATTTCCTTCTTTGGATGAATAAAGGTATTATTATTATTATCATCGTATCCACATTTAAATAAAATAAACGTCTGCACCCCACAAGAAAACAAAACATCATGACCATCTACATGTATCTCTGTCTAAGTCTACTTTAACGTAAACATTGGAATTCGATGCTACTGCTAGCTAGTGCTATTAGCACTGCTAATCTATTTATTGAATTGAAGGATTTGAAAACACGGCTAGATCTGATCATTATCTAATCTTAGATTCAGAGAGACTGTTCATTGGAGTACTGTACTTATTATTATTATTATGTATAGATACATAATAATAATAAATAGATTCTATTTGTGTCCCATATTTCCCATGCCCAAGGCTTGAGTGTTATCGACTGCTAAAGTAACCAAAAACAAACAAAAAAGAAAGAAGAAAAGTTCCCTAAAGGCCCATAGGGCTGAAGCTTATCCTGATTTCAAGTATGAAGCACTCAAGCAGAACAAATTGAAATAAACAACCACCTCCTGGCCAGGACGCTAGTTTTTACTCACTCCAAGCTAGTGCTTGTACTCGTTTGCACATAGGAAGAGTGATGATTGAAAATGCGTTTCCACACAGTGTCTTTGTCAAGAAACACAACCTAGGACTAAGGAGTAGACCTACCTTAGCTAGGATTCGAGCCAGGGACCTCATGGTCCCCAGTCCTGCTGCCTAACCACTCGGTTATCCGACTCGGCTCAAGGCTTGTGCCAGACTGCCAGACACAAATATTTTGAATGGAATATAGATACCTAGTACTACCTAGGGTTCGCTATGTCACTTTGTTACTTTGTGCCCCCTTGTGGCTTGCAGGCGCTTGGCATTAATTTTACTATAGTGTTCTATGCAGTCCTACATGTATTTGTGCACTTTGCATGGATTTGTCTGTGTACAAATGATACATAGCGAATGATATACAGATGTGTTGCACTCTTTTTATTTGCACATGAATCTAAAAAAATGTATCTTCTGATTGAAGCCAGCAGTCGACACTCAGGTCTCAAGTTACAACACAACAATCCCAGTTCAGATTCAGTGGTGGTAGACTGAATTGAAAACATGCCCTTTAGAAAAGTTGATTTTATCCACACCAAAGGCCATCTTTGGGATTTTGGTGCGACTTTTAAATTTGAACCAGACTGCCATATCAATGACAGCAAGGGGGTCTGTACTGTAACCTTCAGTGTTGTGATCTGCACAGGGGTCTCCTTGTTGTCACCCCATTTCCAACGTGCTGATCCACCTACATAGACGGGGTTGGGTGGGTTTTTACTAAATAAACAAAATGTTTCAATTTGTCCGAAACAAACATGCGCCCTCTTAGTTGAGATTGAGAGGCAGACATCTTGCCTTATTCTACTTGTTTTTCATGATAAAAAAAGAAAAAGAAAAGAATGTATAAAAATATATTACAAATGATTGCTTGTGTAGTGAAAAATGTCAGTTTTGCAACACAAGTGAGAGAAGGCTGAAACCGACATCAAGTCAAGTGATGTCAGTTTGTAGCAACAATGTGTGTAATGTGTTGGTATGTGTGACCAGTATTGCCAAAAAATGTTGATATTGATCGGATTCAAATCACTCGTAACTTTACTATAACCATTTCCCAAAGACTTTGTCCAGGTGGAACCAAAGGTGTTGGTTTTACTGGAACATAATGTATTGTAGTTAAAATATACCCAGAAAGCACACCAACGCCCAAAACACAAGTCAGAACAGGAAAATACAGTAAATTTAAATGTTTATTAATCACAATATAACAGCAGCTATTCAACTGATACGTCTGTCATGCTGATACTTCATAGAAAGACATAACTGACACAAATTTTACAAAGATTTGTTTCTCGACTCTTGATGACCAGTGCCTAACAAGCTGATCATCTGTCAATGAGGGAGATATTAATAATAATATTATCGTAAAATCAAATGAGGGGAGGGGGAAAAACTATCAAGTTTAAACGTTACTCTATTGGCATGGGCAAATCATTCATAGCCAGTGCAAAATGCGTCATATAAATGTAATTCAATGCTCAGACACCATGATGTGATTAAGAAAAAATATATAGCCAACAGTAAAGGAAGCTGATGAAACTAACAGCTAAAGAAATTGGCTTCCTTTCTATTATGAGATGGTATCCACAGTATTCCAGGCAGGCACAAACCTCTCACAAAATTAAAATACAAGCAGGGGATCGACAATGATGCATGAAAAACCTGCTGATGGTAATTATGCGAACGTGACCGTAAGCTGATGGCATGAAGCTAAAGACTGGGGACACTAATGCTAATAGCAAGGGTTAGGACATGTTCTAATAAAACCCAACACCAGAATGCATTAAATACATTGTGAAAGAGTAAGAGTGGATCATATCAACAATCGATGAAGAGGACACTGAAGTGAAAACAAATGAACTCATTCAACATTGCTCTTACCTCCAGTCGTTTATTCAGAAAATTATGGTAAATTATCAAGACGGACAGACGATGTCGCTGGAAACTAATTTGATTTAGTAACAACAATCAATATCAACTTAGAATTTATATTGAGGATATATATAACGATGGCGTCCACAAGATATAAGAAAATAGCAAAGTGGAGATGGAGAGAGAGTATTAATCCCACCAAAGGCAATGGGATGAAAGTTCAGATGGCTTGATGGAAGAAATAGGCGACGACTCAATCATGTAAACAGTTATACAAACATGGAAATTGAATATCGACACATACATACAATCATTATTATGTACAAGCAATATATATAAATATATATATAAATATACATACCAGGCTAGCCAAGTTCCCATAGTTCAAAACTGCCCCATTCTACCTAACAATAACAATTTGAAGAATGGAAACACTTAGTTCAATGAAAATTGAAGCTCCCACCCAGGCCCACACATACGAAATCAACAACAAAGCATTTGCCCCTTTCTGACATTACAAACTGGGGTGTTCTAAAGACAAATGCTCCAATTGTTGAAAGCTAAGCCGCCACATTTGGTTGTAGCCCTGCATGGAAGCTCAACAGACCCAAAAACATGAAACCACAAGCCCAGAAAAAAACAACAAAACAAACCCTATGAAGATGAGCGCATGTGTGCTTGAGATGTGAAGTATCGCAACAAAATCATTACAGCTATTTGAATATAGAAAGGGGCATGAAGGTCCAAAGGGTGCTTTACATCTTGCCCTTGGCTTTTGATTTCCACGGGGTGGTGTCACAGGTCGTCCTGCATTGAGACCTCCAGGGAAACTTCTTTTTGTCTGCGGGTTTCAAAATCTGTTGATAAAAGACACAAAATAATTAGTGGCGACCTTGGTGCAATTATGCACAAAATGCGTTTATAAGTATTTCCCCAGGTTTCCTTGTGGGGAATGCTCGAATGCTGAGAAGATACTCAGGGTTGCCCTCTGGTCAAGATGAAAAATACATAACTTTTTTCGTGATAGGAAACAAGTGAAATAAGGTCAAGTTTTTTTTTCAAATTTTGAATATAGGGTTTATCTGATGTGTATTGTATTGTAGAGGCTTTCGTAAAATCAGTGTGATAGTTTTTATAGGCTCGGGAACCAGCCGGATAAGTGACGGGTATAAAATGCTCGCCCGTGATAAAAGTTCTGTATATTTTTTTTGACTTTCGGACGGAAATAAACCGAGATACGGAAAATTTAGAAATGTATGGGACATGCGGAGAATTTAGAAACGTACGGATTTCCGTATAAATACGGAAAAAGGGCATCCCTGGATAAATATTCACATTAAACCGAAACAAAGGTTGACTTGTCTTATGAGATGGAACAACAATGAACTATGGCCACTGCAATAAAAATAGGATACATTTTGAAACACTGCAAGTGACTGATGAGCAATGCAGGACCTTGTTAGAAAAGCATGTTTCCCAAGGACTTTAGACATGGGCTACTTAATGATACATATAAATGTATACATTTAGTGATTCTGTGACTCATTAATTCCATCACAGAACAGGGATTTCCATGCCTCTTTTCAGAGATGGTTGTAAAACTATCACCAACGATGTGCACGGCAAAAACTTCTAATATTACAAATTTTACACAAATAAAGTAAATCTTGATCCAAATTTGGGCAGTTGTGATAAAATAAATCCTTGGAACAAAAACTTGCTAGCATTAGACAAAACGAAGATCAAAAACTTTATAACTGACTCAAAACCCTACTATTAATACTATTGATCCAAATTTGTGCAATTGTGATAAAACAAACCTTTGAATATAGGGTTTATAACTGACTTGGTAAGACTCAAGCCCCTACTATTAGCATGCATCCACCCTCCCAACATAAAACCTGAAATCTAGCATTACAGTTGCCTTCTACCCAGCTCCACCTTTTCCCACACATATTCACATACTGAAAGAAAAACCAACTTTACCTCTCCTTTTTCTCTTCATGGTATGTCAGTCAGCCTTTTTTCTTGCTGTCATATTTTCACATTCACGACCCCCCCATTATCAGGTCACGCTGCACGCCTTACGCCCACTCCATTGTCTCTTTCACTGTCAACCACACAACCTCCTCTATTGTCCCTTACAGTAGCCTTTTCGCCGTCTCTACATTGGCTCCTCTTTCACTCTCTGACACACGTGCAACTGTAATAATCAAACACAACCCCCTCCTCTCTTTTTCACACACACACTCATTCAATAAAGGTGGGGACTAATAACGGTAATAGAAAGAGTTCAGTTGGTGACAAATGACAAAAAGCTCTGTTTGCTTTGCTGTCAGTGCTACTGATCACTGTCATCTATTTGCCCCACAACTAAGATACAATTCAAGGTGTTCTAAATAAAGTGAAACACAGTATGCTTACATCTCTTCAATATTCATAGATTATTATTCACAATAAAATCCAAGTGGAGCCTGGGACAGACTTTCGTGTTTCTAAAAATTACATATTTTTGATTATCAATGCTATCAAAACCTATTTCATCTTGTATTGTCAGCCCCACACTCATCCTATTAAATATCTTGGGAACTAACCAACCCTTATAACGGTAGTCATTGAAATCCTTCATGCCACATCAATGTGCATCACTCAAAAAGAATCCCCCGACAGGAAATAATTTGATATTTTCATTTTCTCATATCTGTAAGTCTACCGAGGACAATGAATCATGCAACATAATAATAAAATATAAAAAGCACAGTACCTGAAAAGAACACATGAGGGTTTCGTCCACACTCATCATTGCTCCTGCATTATCAAATTCGCCACAGTAATTGGGAGCAGAGAAAAGTGTAACGAGCTGCCTCTTTGCAAAAAATTCATATCCATCTTCCACCACCTAGGGAAATAAAAATAAGAAAGACAAAACAATAAGAAAAAAAAAACCCACACAAGGAACAGGCTTAGCACAATAACACTGAGAAAAAACTTAACCGTATGCAGGATGCACATAACAATACCGTTCCAACAGTAACAAAGAATATGAAGAATAATCTAAAGCTTGATTATGCTGCTTGTTTGACAATATAAAAGCAAAATTGAGCATAAACTATCTTTGGGTCTTTGACATCGTTCACACTTTTTGTACGTTGAACTCAGGGTGAACAGAGGGGATATAGTAAGATGAAAGACACGAGAATGAATAGAAGTAGGCCCCTACCAGTAGTACCACTGCCAACTGCCCTCTAGGCTTGACGTTAAATTAACAGAAAAAAACTCAAAAAAGAAGAGAGCAAAACATGGACATACCTGGTGAGCCCGGCAAATGAGATCCAAATCATGCTTGTGTAAGAATTTGCCACCACTTCAGCCCCAAATGTGAAAAGACACGCCCGATCATTTTCGCCCCAGCCCATAGTTTCTTTGTCAGGATCCGACCACAAGAGATCACACAATAAACCTTGATCAGGAACATCTGTTGGTCTCATGATTCTTCTGATCTGTTCCATAGACTGCAGGTCAGGACTGAGCCCTGTGTGAAAATATATACAAAACCCAGTCAATAACAGTGATAAAGAACAAACATAAGTAGTTTTGGGTTTCAATTGTACCATCTAAAGAAAGAAAGAAAAGCCATTTGAGTTTACACACTCAAAAATTTCAAACTGCTGGTAAAATTTATGGAAAGTATTAGTATCACTGTAAGGGGTAAGATGTTAACTCCGAATAGGATAGAAAAACGTAAGTGAAACAAGACAAGATTAAAAATATCCAGTTCAAGGCCTCATTCTCAAGCTGGGCCACTATACCAATGTAAAGCTTTTATGACGTAAATTACACTAATCAATCATTATAACCTTTTCAACTCATTTTCTTGAAAAAAAATCTACAGGGCAGTCCGGACAAAACTAAAAATCCTACCAAAAACCATGAGATCATCATAGTCAAGGATAAATAAAAACTAGGAAAACTAGTTATAAATATTTATGTCAATTAGAACATGTGAACTTAAGAAAGCATTCTGCCATTTTCCCCACCCGGAAAATTAAAAACCAGGAACAGAAAGTTTGAATTTGACTTCATTCGTGTTCAATCGACTGCAGGATAGCATCATGGGGGAGACTAGTACTAATAACACACTTTCAAAATAATTGAAATCTTCATTTAGAAAAAGATCACAAAGAGCAGAATGTCCTACAAAAATATGATAACAGTTATTTTCTATCAGACAATGTAGAAAAAAACTTTCAACGCCTTCCAAACAGCTTGAAGTGCCCTAGCACTAACAGTAATGTCCACAGTTTATAATTTAACGAGAAAATGTGTCTAGAAAAATCACTACCAAGGTATCTGAGGATGCTTTGACGCATTTGCAAGTATAAGATTATAATCCGACTAATTAATGCTTTGGTATAACTGTAATGCAAAAATAAGCAGCCATCTTGTCTATCCATTTGTGTACACAATTAGTTATATTCAAGGCCTGCTTGATAAGTTGATTATATGGCTCTTTTTGCTTTTATTAGCTGAAAAATTATCCACCCCATCCCTATAATTGAGACAGACAATTCAAGGTTTGATTTTCTACCCCATCTGTAAATTCCAGCGCAACAATATAACTTAAAATTTGAAACATATGTTGATTCTTGCATTTTATCAAAATAGGAAATAAATCAGCACATGAGAACAAAGTACACTGAAGTAAATTTACCTCCATGGCAACAGAATATTTTTTCATCAATGATAGCAGCAATTGGCAGACAGTTGAAACAGTCTGTAAATGTTTTCCATAACTTGATGTTGTAGCGTCGCTTGCCTGAAAAGACGAAAAAAAACAAAAAAACCCTTAAGGGTAATACTCATATGACTTAGATATGAAATAAAAATCTTGCCACAAAATAAGAAATTATAAGAGTAAATTTTTATTTTAGCCAAGTCTGATTTATAAATATTGAAACTTTTCATTTTGATAATTGATCTCCAAGCGTAATGAGAAAGTAGCCTAAACAGCATTTAAAATAAAAGAGCAAACAGTATCAAATTCATGAACAAAAACCCACACAACACTAATAAAAAAAAAAAACCAAAATCGATTTCCAAAAGACTTAAAATAAACATTTATTTAGGAATGGACTTACACTCATCATAAAATCCATATATGCGATTGATGCTGGCACATTCGTGGTTGCCTCTCAACAGAAAAAAAGTTTTCTGGATATTTGATTTTGTAGGCAAGCAGCAAGCAAATGGTCTCTAGGGACTGCTTCCCTCTGTCTACGTAATCCCCAAGAATAGGTAGTTTGACTCAGGGGGAAACCACCATACTCAAACAGACGAAGAAGATCATAGTACTGACCATGGATATCACCTGAAATGACGGTCAAACAATATAAAACAATGCTGACAAACAATAGGACAGAATCAAAGATATAAAAGAACTGTTTAGAAAAGTCAACATCATTCATATAACATCAATCATCACAGCTCTGAATAAAAAAAGTATCAATGAAATAACAAATGACCAAAAATTCAAGCAATTATTCTTTAACTCATCTGACACACTAACTTGGTGTGAATCTCAAAATAGGAAAAAGTTCACCTTAGTTTCTTTTACTGCCAGACTTCATTTGAGCCTTGTATTTTAATACTACACAAATATGTAAGGTACATTTTGCACACTGATTTTACGAAAGCCTCTACAATACAATACACATCAGATAAAAATATCCTGAAAATATTTAGGAAATGACCTTCACCACTTTCATGGAGATGTTGATTTTTTCCCTTAGCTCTAACCATACAAAAATATAAACATAGGTTTTGATGCAGGAATGTTAAATGCTATTTGCAACTATTGAGTCTATGTAAATGTAACGAAAACTAGCTGTAAAAAAGAAAAGAAAAGTGTATTGGAGAAGAAAATGATCAATTTCAATTATGAAAAAATAATATGTGAAATAAGTAAGCACCTACACAAACTAGAACATTTAGTTTTAACAACATAACATTCATTTGGTGACTCGCTTTCTCACTAAATACAACAAAAAATAACTCACCGCATATTTTCAAGGGTGCTTCCAGCTCAAGAAGAATGGGCTGACTTAGAAAAATTTCCCTTGACTTCAGGCATAGGCCTCGAATTTCAGACTCTGTCAGCTGCACATTTTTGCCTGGTCTTGATCCTCTTACTGTTGAAGAAAGATAAAAATAAAATAAACAAAATTTTCACACTGACTGCTTCGGAAACAAGACATTAAAATGTCTGAGGACATGGGGTTGTGTCACAATGTTAACAGAAGCCACACCCCCCCTCCGTCCAAAGCACCATTTGGCGTGTGAAAAAAACAACAAACCCGAGCGCTAAGACAGGTTTCTGAACACCCTGGCATGTAAATGTTAGTCAAATGGGTGAATAAAATGAGAGGGAAACTTGCTTCCATGGCCAATGTCAATCCTGTCAGAAAAAGCTTAGGGATGACTGCAGGCAAGACATTCACATAGCCTCAGATTATATGAGCAATTGGTGGGTTTTCGTCTGGAGGGTTGTGGACCATGGCTCTATTTCAACCTTGGCATGGGTAAAGAAAGTGACAGTCAAAATCCCTGACATCAAGTATCACTAGAGCAGCAGTGGGTAATTGTTTTAATTGAAAGGCGTTTAGTCAAATAATTAAGATTCCCGATCTCATAGCTTTACCACCATAATACTGTTCTCTTGATTATGCCTATCTCCCTCCACAAATTCTCCCGATATAAAAAATAAAGAAACATACAGCTGCTGTCTACGGGCCTTTAAAGAAGTAATCAACAACTTTATAGCCATCACTTAAGGTCTAGACAAGACTCGCTTTTCACCGAAATTTATACTGCTCACCATTGCGATGATCTCAGAATGAATTAAGAGGAAACAGCAAGACGAAAGACGTGAAAGAAGTAGTCCCCACCAGGAGCACCTACTTTCATTTTCTAAATTTAGACAATTACAAAAGTACTGAAGTGTTCTCGCACTCTATAATGGAAACAAATAATGGGGTCAAATGATCCCATCCGCCAGGGTTGAACGCAAACCTAGGTTGAGACTTGAGTGGTGGCAAAACAGACATGGGGGAGCTCATTGATTGCTTCTTTGTGAAAATGCCACTTTTAAGACTCATTTAAACCTTTGACATTTGGAAGCTTTCTAAGCTTCCCATGTGTTTCTGATGGGTAGCGTTAGGAAAAGGATTCTTCTCTCTGTGTCACAATTGTAGCAGCCCATTACGACAGAAATGATGATAAAAAACACCAAACAAAAACAGAAAACACAAAAAAACCGCAGACGATTAAAGCAAAACGATGAAGTATGCATATTTAAACAAAGGCAGTACAGTAGCTAAAAATACCACCAATGACAGGCCTCGCGGAAAGTGGCACCAGGATCACGACCAATAAGCTTCCTAGAAATAACAGCACCGTATAGTGGGGATCGTTTTCGGTCAGGTTAAATGGTTGCAGTTATCTGCATGATCTCTATATCAGGTGGACGCAATTCAGTAGATCACATCTAAACTCGATACTCTCTCCTTGTCACTCTATGTGTAGACATATGTCAGGGTTGGTATTCCCTAGTCAGTCGTCTCCCCCTTATTACTACCAGATTAGCACTACTGACCACAGGCACAACATCGGAAAACACACTGTAGCAGGGCTAAAGCGGGAGTAATAATAGAGATGACTTGGGGCCAGGCAAGTGGGGCTTTTAAGTCGTATCCCATTAATACTCCTGGATTAGCACCGTCGACCATAGACACAATAATGGAAAATACACTACGATGGTGCTAAAACGGGAGTAATAACAGAGAGAAGACTGCCTTAGGAAGACGACTTGGAAACACGAGAGCAGGCGTTTGTTGTTATTTTAAAACAGGGGGACTTTCCTCAAGAAGATGATACAACTGGGAAATAGAACTAGTAAGGTGGTAAAATAATATTATTATTACCCCTTGCAATCAGAAAACAAGAATTTAGTTGGTCAGCTTTTTAAAAGAAGGCAGACAAGGATTATAAATATATAACATCGACATGAGAACACTTTCTATTAATGCAGGGGGGAACCCCTCACTCTCCCCTCAGGATAAACTTTGAAATTTTAATAAAAGAATTTATCTCTCATTCTAGGGGTTAGGCCTAGAGATGGGACAATAGAACATAGATGCAGGGTAGGCCTCGCGGAGTGGCAAGAACAAGATTGCACTTCAGCACCACCAAGTGTCCAACAGTCACGGAGGCTACTGTTCAGTGAAAGGAAAGGGCATCACTATCACGGTAGGCTAGCCTACAGCGTGGTCAGTCGGCCCGAGAGAAATACTGAACGTGATCGCGTGCTGTGTGTGTATTTTTAAGGCAGGTTGGCGATACATCAAGGAATGGCGGTGCTATAATGCGATTATACAATTAAAACAATTTGGAATAAGAATTAAACACCACCTAGCCACTTTGTTTACATCTAGTTACATTCACTTCTGGGTGCCGAGAAGAGAAGAGAGAGAGGAGATCTAACTAGCGATGTGGGTGGAAACCGTTATGTATGACGTTGAATAGAAAGTACATGGTTAAGAGGATAAAGAGGAAGTTAAGCATAAGACAGTAACAGGGTATACAGCAAAAAGTCAACTGAAAATTTCCTACCTCAACATAAATAATCCTACCTAGGAAATGAAATACTCTCCCGCCGCGAGAAACGGAGGACATCGTAAATATTTCCAATTTCAATGCATTATCATAAATTGTCAATTCAAATCATAAATGAATGACTTTTTTTAATGTGATCACATTTCTTCAATGTTTCACTTTGGATTAATATTTTTCAGGGTCCCCATAAATTAAAAAAAAAGAAGTTATTCTGATAGTAGTGATCTATCATTTCACAAAACATATAAACAGTGCAAAATTTATTATTTTTTTTATATCTTATTCGAAAAATAAATCAAATACAAGAGTGACGATGAATGTCATAGCCTTAACACACGCACAAATACTTACTCAGTCTACCGAGAAGAAAATGAGGTTTGGAAGGCTTTTACTCTAACTTGAAATCTGCCAATTATAAATCTTCTGTTCTACTTTTAGCCACCACCATCTCCCCCCCCCAGTCTCTCTTTTTCTTTCTCAGGATCAAAAACTTACAACTAGATCTAGATTCCCCTCCCCTAGTAAAAATCTCCATTATACTGGCAACCGCCCCACCCACTTTTTTCTTCCTCCTTCAATAAAACCGGAATCTAGTTATAGATCAAATCTAGTATAGTACATGATTGCCTTCTTCCCGGTTCTCGGGTTCTACCCTTTCCCACCCATGTCTACACTAGTGGAAGACACATTCGTTATTTTTCTTTCTCTTCCGATACCGTATGTCACTCAGTTGCCTCTTGTTTTGCCAGCATATATTTTCACATTGACTTTCTTCACCATGCCCCCCCAACCTTTATTCTGCTATCAGGCTGTGCGTCATAATGTTAGTATCCCTTCGATCATCTAACCTCCTCTATTCTTAGAAACTTGCATTTGACTGTCAGTCATCCGTTAACTCCTGACTCTCCATATATACTCTCTTTCTCAAATACTAATATACACATGCACGATTGGTCGCATTAAACACACACAAACATTTTGTCTGGCACACATGTGCGTGATCGGACTTAAAACATGCACATTGCCCTCTGTCTCTCTCCCTTTGACACAAAACCATACAACGTGCGCGGTAGGCTTTTTAACATACACGACATTCTTAATTTCTCCAGAGTAAAGTCAAACTGAAGAAAGGAGGCTGGTCCGTAGAATACGCAGCTTGTACAAGCGAGGGGCAAAGCTAGGATTTAGACTTAGTTTGAACAATTATTTCATGTTTACAGATGATCCATAAAACATGTTTTTTTCTGAAAGTTGAAAAGGAATTCATATTTAAATTACGGAATAAACAATAGGAACGACAGCCATGCAATCAACTTTGGCTTGCACTAAGTGTGTTGAATGGGAAAGCCACTTTGACAGTTGATACGAGGCTACCAGGAAAGCTACAAGCTTAAAGAAATTAGATCCATCTCATTGGCTCTATAGAGTCAACAAAAGTCACACTACGTTATGAACCATTTAAGGAAAGTGGAAATTTCCATTCAAGAAGCCTAGGTGTCTGGCCCCTAAATATAGAATCTAGGGCTTGCACGCTCCCGGGCCACCAGTAAAACGCCCTAAATAATGGGCTGCGCTCTTCCTGGGATAAAGGAGGCTGTATCAAAGAAACATTTCCTGGTCATAGTCTTACCAGGGTTAAAGAGTACCCATCTACTCTAGATTTCAAGATCTAGATCTAGATAAAATCTGAGCTGGTCATGTCTTTGAAATAATTGTAAGACATTCCCAAAACCAGAGAAGGAAGACATGTTTGAAACCAAATGAAGTCTACATCTAGATTCTAGATTTTACATGGAAATATAGAACAGATTTCTGAAGATTTAGAATTTAGAACTAACCTTGAGCTATATATACATTTTTCATATATCTATGGATGTCGCGATTAGTTAGAAGTAAACATTGAGTGAATGATTTAGATCTAGATCTGGATCTAGCCTTCCGATTAGGACTAGGAACTGACCGAATTAGAATCAAGTAATAGTCTAAATCTTGAGCTAGAAATTGGCAACATACGTGGAATAAGGCGATTCAATGGTAACAAAACAATAAAGAGGATCAATACAAGATTCAAGAAAATGTGTAGCTCCCTAAATTGAATATAATCGGTTTAGACAACATTCAACAATTAGTACAATAGCTCCACAGTGGAGTCGATGAAATACTGATATAATATAGTCCTATTTTCGAGCTCGAAAACTTACCTTCTAGTAGGCGTGCTATGATACTGTCTATATTCAACTTATCATCTGCCATTACAATATAATATCAGGATTGCAAAGAAACCAATCACGACTCAGAAAATGTTTAATTTAGATGGATGATTGCAGATTTTAGAAGACAGTTTTACACTTTGATCCTAGCCAATATGGCGGCCGTAACGAAGGGCGGATTAATACTTGATTAGAAATAAGCGCATCAATCCGTTTAAAATAAAATTCTTAAAATTGTTTTAGAACTTCACTTAAATTACAGTAAAATAAATTATCGATAGGGTTATATGAAAATCGTTTTATTTTTTATATATAGTGTTTTCAAGTAAATAAATATTTTTTAATGATGAGGACTATTTGATGTCTTTTCAAGATGAACCGGAAGTGCGTTTTCGTCAGTGTTGGGAAAATTTGGCCTAATGGAAGATGTAGCCTCAGGACCTTGTCGAGTAACAGAAAAAACGAAATGAGAAATGCATAGGATGTAGGGTTAAAAGAGTGCACCATGTTTGAATTGGAATTGTGGCGATGCCTGAAAATCATCGAGTAACTCAAATACAATATGAAGTAGGATGGTCATCAAGAGAAAAGGTAAGAAGAGTTATGGCGGCCATGTTGTTTACTGTAGGAACCAAGGTGAAAGTTATCGAAGAAAAACTGGCAGTTCTTTATGGCTGGCACTGAAAGCTACCACTTATTCTTTCGTGATGTCAGTGTTCAATATTACTGCATATTTTTTCAAGTTTCACACAATGATAACTTTTTGCTGGCCCAGGTCCTAAATGCTGTGATACGATTTAATATTTGTGCGAATGCTATTTGACGTTTTAGCATCACAAGTTTCCATGGCAACGTGTTGATTTATGGACCAGTTTGAGACAAAATAATAGAAAAGTAAAGGGCAGACAAGGTATCGTTGTATACACCGATATTTTTAAAATTGTTTTTATTGAATATAAGAGATGGGCTATGGATTGTTTTGTATTGACATTGAGACAGCATGGATAATCAATGCTGCTAGTACTAGATTCTAGATCTAGACTTAATATAATTGTCTTTAGAAGTTAGACTTTCAGTTCATTCATGATTCATATCATCATGGCCTAACTGGGTCTATAGTAGTCATACTAGAGTAATGTAATGCCAACACGGCTACCTAAGGATCAGAAGTAGAAGTCATATGTATAGAAAGAAACCTATTAGTATTTGTGTCAATAAATCATACTATGGCTTTTGACACTTACTTAAATCTTTTGGTGTAAAGAGTTAGAAGACGGTACCCCCTTCCCATCAGTGCAGTGCTGATTGACTCTCCGGTAACTTCATGCATACTGTGCTCAGATTTAGTAATTGTGTAGCCTAGAGCAAACGTGTAACAGACTTGCACTATCTTCATGCATACAGGCACAGAACTCAAACCTCTTTTATATTTTTAAGATTGGGGCCCTTTTCTTTATATTTCTTTTACATGCGTTTAAATTAAACTCTTTAGTTAGATAGTATTTTTAAATTTTTAGGGGCGTTTTAGTGTTCTGAATTGTTTAAGGGGCATCCTTAGTATATATATTTTTAATTTTTAGGGGGCGTCCTTAGTACATATGGCAGGTTTCACGAAGTGGTCCATCCCCATTTCTCTCTTTTGTCAAAATGTACATGTTATATTTCTTACAAGTGTTATATACCATGTTAAAGCTTAGAACCTGAGGATTCCAGATATATGACTTTAAGAGATCTAGCAAAGGACTGTGAGGCGAGTAAATTAGCTTATTTTAAAAGTCATGTTTTTCAGTCAAGAGGCATAACTGTGAAAATTCTTGGTCCAATGCCAGTGACATAATGTTACCCGGAACTGCACGGGTCCATCGACCGAGGTTTCCTAGCGTTTATTTAATGACGTAACGCTTGGGCATCTGGTTTGGAAAGTTCCCTGATTTTTCCCTAGTTCTCAATAAGATATATATGAAGTCTGTGTTTGTGTTTCCCACACCTCGGGCGGGTTGTTCACAGCCGGTGCTTTACTGTTGATCAGATGACTCGGCACATTCTGGATTGTGTGGATGGATGAAAACCGATGCTTTTTTGTCCCTTTTTTGTAAAATTATGTGGTTGTACGCCTTTATACTATCCTTATTACAGGTTTATCGACTTATATAACGAGTGAGGATGTGATACGTATAGGCCGATATTTACCAATAGAGAGAGAGAGGGGGAGAAAGTACCAGCAACAAAACCCTCACCGAAAAGTAAAAGCGCTTTTGACGACAATGGTTCTATTTTCCCTCGACGTGCCCCCCCTCTCTCTGACTATCTACAGTCACATAGAGCGTCCCACTAGACTAGCACAAACTTGTGTCTTTATAGATCGATAATTGCTTCATGAATATGAGACGGGATGGGAGCGGTGGCAGACAAATCTTGAACTCTACTTGAACCTGTGCTATTAGTATTATTTTCTTTTTCTCTCGTTTAAATGCGTTTTAAGTAATATTGTATTGTTATGCTAAGAAGACTGTGCATAGTGGAGACGTAGAGTCACTATCGTTGTAATGGACTTTTAAACCTCCCCGTATTGCCAATTATCTCGTCTTTATTTATTAGAACGTAATAAATCATGAAAGCCTATTGATTGCCGAACTTCTTTATAAGTTTCACTCATGATAAGCCAAAGCAGGTTTTGCTAATGCAACCGAATCTATCCTGAACGGTCTCCGAATTTAACCTGATCAGTCTCCTTTCTGATGGCCGATCATCGCCTACATTTTTGTGTGGCCGTAGGGACATCCAAAGACAAAATATTCCACAAAGTCGACGACAATTTAAAAACAAAAATTTCATGATTTCTCAATAGTCTTAGACAAGATGAACTACGAAAATAGCTTGACGCTATATTACCGTTATTAGATCCCAGATCGAAAATTATTTTTTTGTCCGGTCGAGGGTCACGCAGACCGCTAGTAGTCTCATGATATTCTCATTCATTAAAAAGCTACCTATGATTTTTTTCGTATCTTTTACAGGATAAATGGCCGTAGGAATATGTTTTCTTTCACTCCAGATCATAAAACAGCGCTTCTACGTATTTTTCAACTGTTTTTTTTTCAGCTTTTATTGTGTGTTCATTTGTAGACCACAATTGTTACATAATAAAAAATCTGAAACCTGCCTCACGTGGTCACTGCAAAGATTTTAAAAATTAGACCCGCCAAATTTTCTTTGAACAATAATCTTTCATGGAATTAAAGAAACAGAATAAAAGGTCGTTGATCTCACCTTCCTTAAGGTGAAAAGGATTTATTAAAAGAGGAAATGACAGCAGTCTCAATTGCTGATGTTCGCACCCAAAATATATTTACAAAAGGCACAAATTGAAAGCAAATTTCACAATATTATGTTTTTTATATCTGCAATGTCAAAGCTATACATGGACCAAATGTTAAGAAGATTCATCAATTAGACTTTGAGAAAGATTAATTGAAGAGTTCAAGTTATCAATGGGTCCTATTTTGTGAAACCGCCATATATTTTTTAATTTTTTAGGGGCGTCCTTAGTACATAAAGTTTTTTATTTTTAGGTGTCCTTAGTATTTTTAATATTTTTAGGGCGTCCTTAGTATTTAGAAATTTTTGGGACCATCCATAGTATTTTGAAATTTTTAAGAGAGTAATTAAGTTTTTTTTTTTTTTTTTTTGGAGAGTTTGTCCCTCATCTCTGATAGTTAGAGCTAGATCTTCTTAGTCTAGATATAGACATCATGATGCATGCAGTTGACTTCAGTCTGCGTTTAATCTGACTGAATGAATAGCAACAGGTGGTATGCTGAAAGACGGGCATGCGATAGTATCCTGCACGGATATCACTGGAAGAGCCTGTTCCATTATCAGCTTCCTTCTCTCACTCAGCCTATGGGTCTTACGGTTTGTCCGAAGTGCGCAGGCCCTATGTCTATGGCCACGTCATTGACATTTAGACTTCTTTAATGAAAATTTCCACTTTCCTTACATGGTTTATGACGAGTTTGACCTTTGAGTTCATAGTTAAATAACAGCCAATGAGATTTTTAGCTCGTGGCTTTCCTGGTAGCCTCGTTATCATTTTGTTAAAGTGATGCTTTTTCCCATTCAACACAGTTCGTGCAAGCCTAAGTTGATTACACGGCTATAACTGCTATTGTTTAGTCCTTAGTTTAAGTTTCTCTTGTTGCAATAACATCTCAATATGAATTTCTTGTTCTTTCAACTTATAGAAAATGCATGTTTTATTGATCTTTTATCATCTGTAAACGTGAACTCATTGTTCACCCGTTGCCCTCTTCTTCTTCTACTTCTTTTGCTTTCTTCTTATTCTTATTTTGCTTTTGCTTCTTCTTCTTCTTCTTCTTCTTTTTCTTATTTTCTTCTTCTTCTTCTTCTGGCATGTTCCAATTGTGTGTAAGTGAAAAACCTGAGGCACAAGTCAAAGAGAGAGATAGAACAAAAGTGGGGAGGGAGAGGAAGATTTGATAATCCCGATGTTGCAACAATCCGGACAGATTGCTCGGAACAGAGGTGTTTGAACTATCGAGATGTGACTGTAGGGGGTGGTGATTCACATGGGTGAGAAATGGAGAGTGGTAAATGAAGTAGATATTATGAATTAATTCTTGAGGACTTGTCAGTTTCCCGCTCTTACACTCTTAATTTTGTTCTCTTCCTTTCTTTGTATCTCTAGATTTTCAGAAGGCAGCTGCCTTTATACATGAGTTTCTTTTGAAATTGAGTGAAGATGTGGAGTGTGCAGAAGTGCGGGACACCCTGAATTTGGCCTCTTGCATATGCAGTAAAAAGTATTACAGGTACACTTCATTTTGGATTTTGTTTCATATGTTATTTATATCAGTCATGATGTTGAAACATATATTCAGGCTATTGGAATTCAGGATTTCTCGACACAAGAACCAACACGTAGTGTTGTGCCTTTGTAATCATGACGACTGGTTCAAAACCCATGGCTGGCCCAGGTGGATTCTTACAGGACGGGTCCTGGGGTGAAAATTTTCCTATTTATTCCTATCAATTTAACTTATGTATAGGTGTAATGGCAATGGGCATGGTGTACTGAGTTGAAATATGTCCTTTTTTTTACCTGATGCTTCCAAGTTTGCCATGGAAGCGATGGTCGTCTTGGATTTTGCCCCAAATTTCACCAATTTCAGTATCGATAGGCATTTTCATTTTTCAACAAATTTCTTTCAAACCTGGTACACACCTTATTTGATACAATATCTAAATTTGATCAGATTAGATTTTTGTTTCAAGTAAGTTTTGATTTTATGAATTTTTGAAAATAGCATATATGAGAACAGCCAAATATATTGTACAAAAAATTCAATTTTTCCCAAACTATAATATAAATATAAAAAAAACATCTGGTCATTTCTTTGTTTTCCCCCACTCATGATTCAAACCAAATTTCATGAAGATATGTTGAGAAATAAAAAGTAGATGAACTAATGAACAAAAAAGGACATTTTGAGAAAATTTGTATTTTCTTTTATTTTCTGTTATATTTGAATATATTTTTCTCCGATAAACCTAAGAAAAGAGGCTCTCAACTACTTGTTATTGCACCAGCACCTTTTTACTCATTTTGAGATGGTGCCTTATGATAATAGGTGTTAAAACATGTTCCACATTTTCTGACGATTTTAGGCAATATTCATAATAATAGATCCTCAAATGAGTTTGTTTTGGATAGCATTTATTGTGACAATCAAAATGAGTACCAACTTGTCATACTTTAGATAATATTTCTGGCTTTTATCGTATAATAGCTGTGTTGAAAGATAGGCCTTTATCGCTTTTAAACATATTTGTTTAAAGTTAAAGAATCGATACTGAGCTTCTTTTATGATATCATTCTGACGGTAATGAACTGCTCTATCAACCCCCCCCCCCCAAGGAAAAAACAACGATTCATTTGTGATATTTGTTGGTTTTTTTGTTTTTGTGTTTATTATAGGTTAATACAGAATAGATCACAAGAAAAATGTGCGAACACGCTTTCCTTAACAGCCGGGGTTTGAGTCCCATGACCCCCTTTGTCGACGCACCAGACAAGTTTATTTGGAGATGGATCAATTTGGACAATGTCGTATCCCTCCCAATATGGCACTTGGCGACAGTTTGAATTTTGTCGTTCTTCCACCCATTATAAATGCTGCTAAAGATGGAGACCTGGAACATGTCAATGAATTGTTACATCAAGGTAGGTAACATGCATCCATTGTGAAGTATTATAGACATTTGTAATTTCAAACGTATAAGAATGTTTTAGTCTTGTAAGTAATGGAGCTTATTATCACAATGTTAGTCAAACCGTCATGGGATGGATGAAGATATTTTGGTGTTTTGGCTAAAACATTGCAGGCAAAAAAAACCCACCATGAGTAACACACACACACTCTCACAGAGATGTCATAATCATATGAGATACTTACTGCGGCCATCTTTACATATTGCAAATATGAGAAATAGCAAAGTATGTGAAATCAATTGTGAACTTGAGAAAACTGCCAAAATAAAACAAGCCCATGATGATTTAGATCTATATAGATCTAGACCTAGAGGAAACGTGAACATAATGGAGAAAGAGAATACAAAGTACCTTCATTAACTTCTTGCAAAACATTTGAGGAATCTTTCTTAAGCTTTTAAAATGAGCAGAGGAGCACGTACAACACAGTGAACAAGTGTGTAGCTATATAATGGAAATAGATCGTTGTGACACGGAGATTAATGACTAGCCAATCAGGAGCGACCAATTAGCCTAGTTCCCCAATGACGTATCGATAGGTGACGGAAGTCCCGAGAACATGTATTTCCATTGGGAATGTGTCACTAGATCATCAAGACATAGCTTAGGGGTTATGACCACCATCGCCATATGATTTTACAAACAAAGAGTACTTAAAATGAGCCATGTTATTGACACCAAACACAAACACATCGCTGTAAAGCTAGACCTTGTAACCAAGGCTTGTATGTGATGAATTTTTTACATAAACAAAGTTAAAACATGATGTAAACCCGCGGACATAGGTCTAAAAGAGGCTCTTTTATACTATTTTAAAGATAATTTTCATGTAAACTGTTTAATTCTTTCGAAATTAGAATAGTTTTAGTACTAAAATGTGATGTAAAAATACCAACCCCGCAGGCAAGAGTTGGCCATCTGGCATTGCTGGACCGTTGTATAAATACTACCCCCATACTGAACATATGTTGTATGATCGCACATAGCATGTTGTGAAAATACCACCTCTATGGGACAAGGGTCAAGAAATCCTATCAAAGCCCTTGAGATCACCGTAGTTGTGGATGTGGCTAATGTCAAATCAAAACAAATCAAAAAACCTTTCACTGGGTCCCTACATCCGAGTTTGTTTACTTTAAACCTGCAATGATGGAAAAAGTCATTGAGACAGTGAAGTATTAGTGGAAACTGCAACACCATCACATTGCTAGTGTTTTGTTTTATTTTTTTGGTAGTTTAAAAATGAGGCATGAAATTCACTATCGGACATTGATTTATGGAATTCTAGTCTTTTTGAGTTCTTTCACATAAACCACAGTAAATATTTGGAGTTTTTTTTATATAGTTGTTTGGTTATATTTTCACAAGTAAAGTAATTTTACTTGTGAGAAAAGAGATCTGTATAGACAATTTGGTTCTTTTTAATATTTAGTGTTTCTCAACTTGGCTAAAGTTGCAAGAGTAAACCTAATTGAATCCATACTATACGATAGAAATATACTCATTATTTGACATGTTTGATCTCTTTTACACTATACAACCTTTTCCCGTACACTTTATATACTGTTATTTGGTTGGCGGACACTACTGGTTAGTCCTGCTTCTTTCCTTTCATTCTTTCAATACGTCTCATCTTCCTGTTTCCTATTTGTTCACTCTGAGATCACTGCATATGGTGACTAGGTAAATTCTTGTACAACAAACTCTATGTACCATATATATAGATATTTTAACCTCGGTAAAAAAAAAAATGTTATGACTAGTAACGCTGTATATTTTAATTGTACCTTTTTGTTTTTATCTTGGAATTCAAGATCCGCGCTGTGCGGATTGTGTGGATGGTTTGGGACGGACTGCCGTTATGTACGCAGTCCATTTTTTCCAGCATGACGCCTTGAGGTTTTTGTTAGACAACAAATGCGACATCAACTGCCAGGCTCATGGTGAGTTTTATCTTATTTAGCTTTAACCCGGCCGGAAATGGCCACCGCTAGACAGCCTGATGTGTTTAGCATGGTCAAAACCATGTGTCTACTCACTGCTTCCCATCGTTCAGGTTGGCCAAAACTAACAGTGGGTAACACCTTTTTTTTCAACAATGAGATTGGCTCATGAAACCTATTTTTGTTTCTTGCTTTAAATACTATCAATTTTAGAAAGCTCATTAGTCTATTTAATCTTTTTTTCTGAAACTAAAGGTCATGATCCTATTGTCATATCATCACTTTTCCAACAGCCCGTTATTGATCACACCTTGCTACTGTACTACCTCTGTTCAACACGCATGTTTCATTACCTTGTTTCAATCGTCTAGATTTTCTGCTTGTGATTTTATTTTTATCATCAATTTGGTCGTCACGGAGTGTTACAGGAATGCACAGAAATTTATTTGTTTCTACTTGCAGATGGTTCAACGGCACTGCATCGGGCTTGCCACGATGCAAACCATATAGGCCTCTCTCTCCTGGTTGACTATGGTGGAGATTTCACCATCTCTGATGTACAGGGCAGAGCACCTATCCATTGGGCTGTCACTACAAGAAGCTTTGATTGCCTGGAGGTATCGTGCTTCATTCTCATGTGTACTAGACAAAAACAAAAGCTTTTGTTCAGAAACTCACTGTCGTTATTTTATATTTAAAGATTTAAAAAAAATCAATCCAGTTAAATTTCACTGATTAGCTTTGAGGGTTACCATAATGCTAAAATAAAAGTTTTGTTCATACACATAGCTCATGTTTTGATAGATTAAAAAAATAGCAAAGTTAAAGGGCGTTTGTTTATTTTTGTTCACATACGCTTTGTATGACTAAGGGCGATAATATTAAACGTACATTAATATTTTTATCGCACACAGTGCTAATGGAAAATTAAAAAACCCAGATATGAATATTTAGAAACGCAATGTCAGATATTTCACAATCCAAATCTTACTGTTTTGATCTGTCAAGTATATTTTCCTAATGGGGATATTTTGATATGTGCAGCCTGAAGGACTTCTATAGCTTGGAGCTTACAATTCCTTCTTTATCAATAAATACCTTCCCATTTATCCTTTTAGTCTACTCTACACTTTCAATGTTTTGATGCCCAGGTTTCTCAGAGAGCCTTTCAAAGGCACCACAAGGATACAACAATAAGCCATGTGGATCCGTATCATGGCTTCACTTGTAAATTTGTTTGATTTGATTTACCCACTTCCATAGCTAAGGTGATCTCTGGGTTTTTGGTAGGAATTTTTATTTTGCCCCGGACTGCCCTAGGTAAACAGCCACGGGATCTTTAACGTACACAGGGTGTTATGATCTGCACACAGGACCTCCTTTTTATCGTCCGTCTCTGATGGGACTAGGTGTCGATCCACCTACCTGGACCAAGGAGGTAATTTTTTGCTAAAATTATTCAACCGTGGACGGGGCTTGAACCCACTACCTTGCCTCTGGACTGCAGAGTACAGAGTTCCCTCACTTGTAAATGAAAACAATGCTTCATACTGTTTTACTTATTTTATTTTGACGTATGCTGTTCTATGAATTGTTCGGTCTATTAATTTTCCTTCTCATTTTTGTTTTGACTTTGGCCTTTAGATTCTCTTGTCAAATGGAGCGTATGCTGGCAAAAGAGATAAAGATGGCCTTACCCCGAGCATGTGGGCTTGTCGTATGGATAACATAAAGCACTTTGAGATGTTGTGCACAGCGGAAAACAATCACATAGAGGAGGCAGACGGCATCGAAAGGGATGCCAATGGGAGAACGTGGATGCACTGGTCTCAGAGAAGGACAATGCCTCTGGAATGTCTTCAGGTAAAAATTTTTGTTTTCATATCAACGACCTCCATTAAAATCAGAGACAGAGAGAGACATGGAGAAGGATTGAGAGAGAGAGAGAGTTATGTTGTGTTGTACTGCCAACTGTTCAGCTCTTGACTTGACACTTTTCAATTTCTATTTAAGCTCATTACTTTTGGAAAAATAATGTGAATAGTATAATATAAATTGAATACAATTTTTGCAAAATGTAGACTTTTATACATTAAACTAAGCTAACTAAACATGTAGAAGTGACACAGGTTCATTATAAATTTTGTTCTTGCATCAATTGTGCGTTGTCCTCAACCCTTTCATAGTTATTCCTGCCCTATCCACCAGAAGAACAATCCGCTCGGTATTTAACCCGCCCCAATCTGCCTTAAGAGAGACACTCTTCTCAAAATTCAGTCCGCCCCAGCCTGCCTTAAGAGAGACACTCTTCTCAAAATTTAGTTCGCCCCAACCTGCCTTAAGAGAGACACTCTTCTCAAAATTCAGTCCGCCCCAACCTGCCTTAAGAGAGACACTCTTCTCAAAATTCAGTCAGCCCCAACCTGCCTTAAGAGAGCACTCTTCTCAAAATTCAGTCCGCACTCTTCTCAAAATTCAGTCCGCCCCAACCTGCCTTAAGAGAGCACTCTTCTCAAAATTCAGTCTGCTCCAACCTGCCTTAAGAGAGCACTCTTCTCAAAATTCAGTCCGCCCCAACCCGCCTTAAGAGAGACACTCTTCTCAATATTCAGTCTGCTCCAACCTGCCTTAAGAGAGACACTCTTCTCAATATTCAGTCTGCTCCAACCTGCCTTAAGAGAGACACTCTTCTCAAAATTCAGTCCGCCCCAACCTGCCTTAAGAGAGCACTCTTCTCAAAATTCAATCCGCCCCAATCCGTCCAGTGACACCTACTTCTCATTATATCAACCTTTACACGACAAGAGCTCTTTAATATAGCCGAAAATAGAATAGACGTCATCTTTGACATGATGGAATGGCTTAGTTTTGTTCTGACTCAATCCAGGGTTCATGAACAGCATTTCAAAAGCCTTTCTTTGACTTTGACAACACATGCGCGTATAGTACTACTTCTAGATGTCTTAGGCGTATACTGTGTGCTTATCATTGTTTTTGTCGGTGTTACTCAGTCTATTAATATATTACTTCAACCTCAACTTATCTAACTTTTAAGGATGTCGAAGAGACTTTCTTTTCAGAAATATACACGGGAAGTGACACAGAAAATGAGAATGAGTCTGATTAAAAAACAGAACACACCTTCTGGCTGCGCAGTTGACTAGTTTACTAGCTCAGTTTCTCCAAACCACTAGTGATTTAATGCTAAAAAATGTTAGTACTTTAATAAATAATTTACATATATCGATACTAAATTTGAACCCCGTGTCTTCATAAAATATTTGTGAGTATAATAGTCTGGCAACCCCCCCCCCCCCACCAAGCAATAATTCTGGCCAATGTGTGTAAACACGGTGAGGCAGTATTTGATTTTAAAGATCAAGAGGTAAAAGGCTTAGAATTTAGGATGAAACTGACCAATTATTACTTTCCTGAATTTCAAATCCATTACAGTATGGATATGTTTTTGTCGTATTGATTTTGACATCATTACTAGCTTTTAGTAACACTTGCAAATCCTTCTATTTCTCTAGACTCTATTGACTCCTGACAGTGCTGCTATAAAAGATGACGAAGGGAAAACAGTGTTATTGGTATCAGCCGAAATGGGTAAGCTCATTTGTTTCTCTCTGCTGTCAAAATCAGATTAATAGATTAAAATTTGTTTAACAATTTAACCGTTTTAAAAATAATGTTTAAAAATATTTATGGAAGTTTTTGATTTTTGTAAAAGTACTTAATATCTTACTCAGACAGTCTTGAGTAATATTAGTCAATACAAACCCTGAAATCACCATCATGGTGGATGGGGTTCGCTTCAAAGCTACAAACAAACTTATAGTTTATGGTTAAAGTAAGAATCATGCATACTGATAGCAATACTCAAGACTTTCAGTTAGTCAGTTACTATAAAGAAGGAAAAGAAGAACATTGTTTATCATTAAACTTCCTAATTTTTCTTTTTTTTATATATGGAGAAAACTGATTTGCAAGTGTATGTGGTGTGGTTATTTTTATTGTTTGAATAAGAGTCAGATACTCCTTTGCCTTTGTCTTTTTTTTTGTCATGGCTTTTCTTAGACACAGACTGTGAACCAATGTCTGGATGCGATTATATTAGGAGATGAATGATCTTGTCCTTTGTCCTCTAATGTATTGTGTGCAGACATAACAGCGAGACATCTTGTCTATGGCCCTCAGTGAGTCAAGCTGGGCTGACATAGTGACTATTTTCATGGCATGAGATACAGCCAAAAATTCCACTCAATCTAAAAATTGGGTCAGATGGATCATACTTGGCACCTGTAACTCCCTCATCATCACATCATCGAAAGCGTATGAAAGCTGCGAGTTCCCCAGGGACCCCTTGGCACCTGTAACTCCCCTCAAAACCCTTTACTTTTTTTTTTTTACTAAATCACATTTTGCTATAATTTGGACTAATGTTCTCTTGACCAGGGTCACTTCCTGCGTGTCGTCTGATCATTGAGATTGCAGGGAGTCAGTGTATCAGGGAACAGGACAACCAAGGAGGACGGCACTCCATCTGGCGACTATGGGAGGGCATGGTGACGTGGTCAACTATTTACTCGACAAACATGGTGAGTTGGTTTTCTGTCATAAGCTGTCACGTCCGGCTAAACTCAAGAAAGAGGCAGTGAGGAGTATCCCTAGAGACACGAGAAACCATCCTCATTGATTTATCGGTGTATCGTGTAACCCACAGTTATAAATATTGTACATAAGAAAAGAAAAAAGTAATACTTCTTAGTTGGCTATCAGTGGTGATGGTGATCAAACCTAAGGATCTCTTTGTTTTTAACTGCGAGACCTGTGTACTTTATTCAATAAGACCCATGTGTTTTGTTCACTGAGACCTGTGTGCTTTATTCCATGGTATCTATTTGCTTTGTTCAATGAGGCCCATGTGTTTTGTTCACTGAGACCTGTTTGCTTTGTTCCATGGTATCTATTTGCTTTGTTCAATGAGGTCCATGTGTTTTGTTCACTGAGACCTGTGTGCTTTGTTCAATGAGACTTGTGTATTTTGTTCAATGTCTGCTTTGTTCACCAATACCTGTATGCTTTGATCTCTGAGTCCTATGTGCTTTGTTACCGAGTCCAATATGCTTGGTTCACTGAGTCCTAAGTGCTTTGTTCCCTGAGTCATATGTGTCTTGTTCCCTGATTCCTATGTGCTTTGTTCCCTGATTTCTATGTGCTTTGATGCCAACTATCTTATTTAACCAAAGTCAAAGAAGAATAAGAACTACAGTGCTGTACATTTACAGATAGAAGGTATGCATATATGTAAATAATCCTTTTTTGTTATTCTTGTCACCAAGGAATTGTCTCAGAAAACTTATTCAAAGCTTTCCATTGCCTTTTTCATCCACTCAGCGGATGTGACTGTAGTTGACAGTTTCAATGCTACTGCCTGGGACTACGCCCGCATTCGCAAACTCCATTATTGTCAGCTCATCATCATGTCTCACCAACGACAGCGGATTTCCAGTAATCCCGCCAGTCCTTTGCCAAACGGATTCGGTCTTTTGCTGAAAGAGGAAAGCGGCATACGTGATGACTTTAGCAGAATGGTAAGAGAATCTTTTCAGGAATGTTAATGGTTTATCATATCTCATTGCGTACAGGACGCAATGGCGTATACTTAGTTGAGGAAAATCTATGCGATGGTGCACGGCAAGGTAATTATTTATTTTTGGAAGGACACAGTAGGTTTGTGCACGCCATAGATAAGGTGCAGGTAGACTTTGCATCTATGGTTTTAGTCAAAAAGGTTGCGTCCTATATGGTGATATACGGTAGGTCATTTTCCATTTTTACAAATCCTTCAGCAATTTTGGTTTCTTTCAGTTCTGTAGATCTAAAAAAATACAACACATACGCAGAATAGATTCTAATTTTGTCACAGGCAGAATAGATTGATTTATAGTCTGTGTTTCTGTGCATGACTATCTTTTTTACCATCATTCCTAGCCTTTCTGAAATTTCTCCGAGATGGAGACGGAGGGTGGTTTTACTTACTGCCAACTACGATAAACTTGGAACAAAGAATTTAAAAGCAACATCCCCAAATGATATGTCATCGAAACAAAATCTCTTGCAATTGCAGGCTCACCGACTATGTATCATGGACATTTTTCTTCTTTTTCTTCTTCTTTGTCTTCTTGTATCACGCAAACTCCTAGAATCTCCTAAAAAAGACTTCTCTTCTAAAATCTCCTACTTTTTTTAAAATTCCTAGAAACTCATAAAATTTTAACCCATCTCCGACTCAACCTAACATTGTTAAGACTGTAATGTTGATTCTCAATTATAAACTTTAACTTTCATTTAAAAAAAAACAATTACGTACGGAATATTGTTTCAGTGTCCAAGTAATTTATTTTTATCTATGGACGTGAAAATAATTTTGAATTGGTCAGAGTTTTAAAAAAAAAATGACATTAATTGTCCCAGAGCTTTTGAAAACCTCCTAAGATCTCCTAAAATTTGAGGACTGCCTTAGACAGAGTTTTGGACTTAATAGTGAACAACCCTTCAAATAGCTAAAGGTTCTTTTATGTGCATGTCGATTGTAAGTGGGCACTGCTGCAGAGTTCACCTTCTTTCTTTCGGTATGATTCCGATCACTTGCTCAGTATGATACACAGACGCCTAAAATATGAAGAATTTTTATCCATCTTTTGAACAGAGTTTTCGAACTCGATCCAACCAGTCCACTCCCATCACCCCACCTCATCCCCCCAAGAGGCCAAGATCTTCTTCACGAATGTTAGGCAGAAGATCAAACAGCCTGACCAGCACAGACAGAGATCGGGAGATTGATTGGAACAACTCCAATCAGTCCCAGGAGAGATTATCTCTCAGTGCCGAGGAGGTGTGACGCCCAGGAAGAAGGAACGCATCTCGGTGAGAGAGTTTTATGTTTCTAAATTTAGCGGCTACGGCTGTAAATTGTTTACATAATATGGATTATGGTAAAAAGATTGGGAAAAGGAAATTGATAAGATTGTTAATTAAAATACAATTGTTGGAAAAATTTTTAGGTTGATAAATGGTATAAAAATGATTGAAGCTTTGCAAATATTCACCTAAATACATGGATGGTTCATGAGCAGTGATTCCTCTAAGCTGTGCACTTGTAGGTACACAAAACAGGGAGAAAAATGTGTGTACAGTTGAGAAATGTCTGAGCACAGCAATGAAAAGCTCATAAAATAGAAAAATCTATTCATTTTCACACAATTGAGAATTTTTTCGTCAAACTTTGCACAGTTCATTATATGAACTAGTTATTAACTTATATGACCCATTGATTCTAGGAGGCTATAGAGTCGATTGAACTTGAACAAAGACAAATTCAAATTTTTGTCCCATTCTAGTTTTTGATTTTCTGCACAGTTAAGAGAAATTGCAGAACGTTTCATTAAGTTGACATGTTCAGGTTTAACTACTGTAAATATTTATGTAGATAGAGTAATTTTTGTAGTGTTTATAACTATGCCCACATATAGCCATGATATATTCTGTAATTCTTCTAGTAGTTTGTAGAATGTATGGAGGTCTGGTTTATAAGCCTATCACGATTACATGATCGACCTTACTTTCATTGTGGTGTGATGTTATCAATAGCAGTGGAGGTTCTATACAATCAGTTAGGGTGTGGAATACACGTTTGCAGGATGTTTTTTCACAGGCAACAAAATTTTTAGGATTTCTTTATGTGATCCTCGTGCTCCCATGATCTCACAGCATTTTATTGACTTAGTTTCTCCTTGTTTTTTGTTTTGTTACATCCCCTAATTTTGTCCCTGTTGTTGATGTTGACCATTTTCTTGTTCTGTCTGTGAATTATATAGGTCAATGTCAACACAACCTCCAAGAGGATGTCAGGGGGAGATAATTTGATGAGTAGAGAGGAGACTATGATGACAGATTCCTCAAGGGTCAGTAGTTCTTTCAACTCTTTCCTGATGATTATGACTTTAAAAAAAAATAAAACGAATTAGCCTTACATCAATATCGTATAAGTTATTTTGATATGGATGCATTTGAGAACAGTAAATTTGATCTTGTGCTTGACTGAGGAAAAGACATATTTGTCTATTGTTTGACACTATTCCCAGTCTCTTATGTGCTTCTTCACAAATGTATATATACATTACTTGTGTTTACAATTTATCAGGAAAGAATGTATTTAAATTCTCATCCTCTACCTGGAACTTAAGTTACAGGAAACAGCTTAGTAGTTTCAAATTAAAGGCATTTGCATCATTCAATTTGTGTGCTCTTTCCCTCTTACTATATACCTGTCTGTGTCCCTGTCAATTTGTGCGGGCGATTGACAGGTTCCACTGGTAGGTCCTGCTTCTTTCCTTTTACGTTTTCAGATGTCTGTCATCTTGCTATTTCCTCTAAATTCACACCTTGAAATAGCTGTTTTTGGTGGACATGGTAAATGTTGATGAAACTTAAGCATACTCACTTTATCTCTGCATTTGTGTCTGTGATCTCTGTCTCTGTCTTTCTTTGTTTTGTTCTCGTCACTACTTCAAACATTCTTTCTGCCAGTGCTGTTTTTCTTTTTCTGTCTATTTGTTTGTGTATGTGTCTGTCTTTTACAATTTGTCTGTCTCTCTCTCTCTTTCACTTTTATGTATTGGTATATACATGTTATATTTAAATTCTTGCTGTGATAACCAAAACAACAATAACAACTGATCAACAGCCCATTTTTGAAGATGAGAATGATGAGATCAGTGTGGGAGGCATGGACGTGTCTGACATAGAGGATGAGGATCAAAATAACACACCGGTGCCCCAGCCCTCATCGTCTAGTCGGCGTTCTCAAGGACACCCACAGCAAGTGGCCCGACCCAGACCACCTCCCAGAGGACGGCCTCAGCATATGGTAATGCCCTCGCCTCCTCCCTCGCATGGTGGCCATTCTAATGAGGTGCATTTTGCTGTTTTCTTCTATCTCGTTATTTAGAAAATCCTACGTAGGACAGTATAAAAGGCTAAAGGGAACACAGTGGAGGGAAGTTAAAAGGGATGAACGACCATGAGTCACAAACGGTTGTTTTGAGAGAAAAGTTAAGTGTCCTAAGTTCGGACAAAATGCAAATGAAATTAATATAGTTCCGAGCCGGCAAATTCTTTTAAAGTGACTTTTTTCTCCTTTTGAGTGTGGGTTTTTCATTTTAGTATTATAATGATATATGTGTTGCTGTAAAAATATAGTCATCCCATATCATTTAAAGTTTTGTAATGTCCTTATGAGGCGCCGCTAGCTCAGTCGGCAAAGCGTCTGTCCACCACACAGGAGGCCTGAGTTTGATTTTCAGTTTGGGCATTTTTTTCTGGCCCTCCTGTAGACCCAGCAGCAAAATGGGTAACTACGTCTATTCAGACTTGACAAAAGTAAAGGTAGCTTGGAAAGTAATGACAAGCTACAACACAATGCTGTATGCTTAGAAAAAATAGGACTCTTCTCCTGGTTACCCTATGCTCAGCTCTGAGCATGGGACTTGGAAGCATTCTTGGTTGCCATGGAAACAGTTGCCATTTTGGATTTTGGCTGACTTTTCAAGGACCTGCCCTCCTCAGATATACACACTAACTTTTTCATTCTCACCTGTTATTCTGGGACCTTAAACTTGATGAGTGGGCTTTGATAGTTGGCTGAATCCAGTGATACCAAATTAAATTTTAGGGAACTTGACCCAAAATTGTAACAATTTCACCCTAACCTCACCTATGAAATATTCTGTAATAAATAATCTATACTTGTTATGGACATTTCTGTGCCATAAACTTGTAGATAAAGGGTCAGTCTACTCAAATATGCAAAAAACAGAAAATCAATATTTTCGTCTGTAAACTCGCCAATCCAAATGTACTGCCTCCTCCCCCTCACCCCTAACTGCCAAAGAAGAGGAAAAACAAAATTAAAACCACCATTGATGAATTTGAATTGAACTGAAAAATTGTGTTACATTTCAATCTCTAATGAATGAATTGCTGGCTATACTCTCAGGTGAACCAACAACATCAGGCTATGAATGGTAATGCGGAGGAGATGCATCATTTACAGCCTCGTATGGCCAACGGTCAGATGGAATTTGAAGATACTGCAGCAGGGCCTTCACCTCGAACACTTGACTCTTCGCGGTCATCACAGCCTCAAAACCGCCCTCAAGCTCGAGTGCCACCCACGCCAATGTACCGACCTCCCAAGGGTGCCCAGGTTCCCTCTCCACCATCCAACACACCTCAGAGACCACACATGTTGCGGCAACAACATCCTCTACCTCCTTCCACCAGCAGCTCTGCTCGTGGACAGATGCCCCAATCCAATCAACAGCCAAGGAGCCTACTCCCCCATCTGTTAGAGAAGTCAGCCCGCCTCTGTCCAGCCAGAGTTCTGAACAACACAGTAGCAGGGGTCAAGGCCAGGCGTCAGGGGACAGGCCAAATTCAGGATCTAATCAACCTCCAGGTAACATGTTATTGCATAGTTAGATTAGACATTTTGCAATTAACCATAGTCTAGTCATTGTGTAGTTAACATAGTCTAGTCAATGTGTAGTTAACATAGTCTAGTCATTGTGTAGTTTACATAGTCTAGTCAATGTGTAATTAACACAGTCTTGTCATTGTGTAGTTTACACAGTCTAGTCATTGTGTAGTTGACATAGTCTAGTCACTGTGTAGTTAGCATAGTCTAGTCATTGTGTAGTTTACATAGTCTAGTCATTGTGTAGTTAACACAGTCTAGTCATTGTGTAGTTAACACAGTCTAGTCATTGTGTAGTTAACATAGTCTGGTCTTGACATTGTGTAGTTTACACTGTCTAGTCATTGTGTAGTTTACATGTCATTGAGTTTACACAGTCTAGTCATTGTGTAGTTTACATAGTCTAGTCAGTTGTGTAGTTAGTCATAGTCTAGTCATTGTGTAGTTAGCATAGTCTAGTCATTGTGTAGTTAGCATAGTCTAGTCATTGTGTAGTTAGCATAGTCTAGTCATTTGTGTAGTCTAGTCATTGTGTAGTTAACTAGTCTAGTCATTGTGTAGTTAACATAGTCTAGTCATTGTGTAGTTACATAGTCTAGTCATTGTGTAGTTTACATAGTCTAGTCATTGTGTAGTTTACATAGTCTAGTCATTGTGTAGTTAGTCATAGTCTAGTCATTGTGTAGTTAGCATAGTCTAGTCATTGTGTAGTTTACATAGTCATTGTGTAGTTTACATAGTCTAGTCATTGTGTAGTTTACACAGTCTAGTCATTGTGTAGTTTAGTCTAGTCATTGTGTATAGTCATTGTGTAGTTTTAGTCTAGTCAGTGTAGTTTAACATAGTCTAGTCATTGTGTAGTTAACATAGTCTAGTCATTGTGTAGTTAGCATAGTCTAGTCATTGTGTAGTTTACATAGTCTAGTCATTGTGTAGTTAGCATAGTCTAGTCATTGTGTAGTTAACATATAGTCTAGTCATTGTGTAGTTTACACATTGTGTAGTCTAGTCATTGTGTAGTTTACATAGTCTAGTCATTGTGTAGTTAACATAGTCTAGTCATTGTGTAGTTAGCATAGTCTAGTCATTGTGTAGTTAACATAGTCTAGTCATTGTGTAGTTTACACAGTCTAGTCATTGTGTAGTTTAGTCTAGTCATTGTGTAGTCTAGTCATTGTGTAGTTTACATAGTCTAGTCATTGTGTAGTTTACACAGTCTAGTCATTGTGTAGTTTACACAGTCTAGTCATTGTGTAGTTTACACATAGTCTAGTCATTGTGTAGTTAACATAGTCTAGTGTGTAGTTTACATAGTCTAATCATTGTGTAGTTAACATAGTCTAGTCATTGTGTGTTAGTTAGTCATAGTCTAGTTCAGTCTAGTCATTATGTAGTTATAGTCTAGTCATTGTGTATAGTCTAGTCATTGTGTAGTTAACATAGTCTAGTCATTGTGTAGTTAACATAGTCTAGTCATTGTGTAGTTAGTCATTGTGTAGTTAACATAGTCTAGTCATTGTGTAGTTAACATAGTCTAGTCATTGTGTAGTTAACATAGTCTAGTCATTGTGTAGTTAGCCATAGTCTAGTCATTGTGTAGTTAGCCATAGTCTAGTCATTGTGTAGTTAGCCATAGTCTAGTTATTGTGTAGTTAGCCATAGTCTAGTCATTGTGTAGTTATCCATAGTCTAGTCATTGTGTAGTTAGCCATAGTCTAGTCATTGTGTAGTTAGGCATAGTCTAGTCATTGTGTAGTTATCCATAGTCTAGTCATTGTGTAGTTAGTCATAGTCCAGTCATTGTGTAGTTATCCATAGTCTATGTCATTGTGTAGTTATCCATAGTCTAGTCATTGTGTAGTCAGTCACACCATGTCATTGTGTAATAGATATCTCCAGTTATGTCATTGTGTAGTCAGCCAAAGTTATGTCATTGTGTAGTCAGCCAAAGCCATGTCATTGTGTAATCATCTCCAGCCATGTCATTGTGTAGTAAACCAAAGCCATGTCATTGTGTAGTCAGCCAAAGCCATGTCATTGTGTAGTCAGTCACGGCCATGTCATTGTGTAATTATCTCCAGCCATGTCATTGTGTAGTCAGCCAAAGTTATGTCATTGTGTAGTCAGCCAAAGCCATGTCATTGTGTGGTTAGTCTCCAGCCATGTCATTGTGTAGTCATAGTCTCCAGCCATGTCATTGTGTAGTCAGTCAAAGTCATGTCATTGTGTTGGTTATTCACAGCCTTGTCATTTTGAAGATGTACTTAGTGTAGCATCATCAGTCCACCTCACTGTCTATTTAAAAGCAAAAAATCCTAACAACCCACAAATATAGCCATCACTGTTTTGTCTTATGATAGTTTCGAATGAGAACTTATTGATCAGGTGGCTCTTTTTTGTTTGTTTTTGTGTGACATACAAGTAACGTGAAGCTATATCTCACTGAATTTTGTTTTGACTGTATTATCCAGGTGGAATAGAAGGAAGGAGAATACCTCCTCCTGCTCTCACTCTCTTCAAAATGCTCCGAGACCTCCGACAATGGATAGTTTTGATAGGATGGATAAGAAAGAAGAAAAAGAAGAAGGAGAAAGATTGCCCTGATGGAAAGTCCCCACCTCCTAAACCAGAGAATCCTTCTAGCATTCCCCCACCCAGGGGATTCGCTGCCCCGCTTCATCCACATCTCCAGGAGCTCCTGGACGAATCAGCTCTGCCGCATCTCTTGCTCCCCGTTACTCAAAGGGAACGCCTCAAATGTCAGAATCTAGGTACGTTACTAAAATGAACAAGCCTCATCATAGTTCTCTCTTCTCATGTAGTTGCCTACAGTATTTTTTCTCCGAATAGAGAAAACTTGGTGGGGGGGGGGGGGGGGATTTGAGAGTTGTTTTGGCAGATTAAAATCAGAGTATAAAGTATGGTGGTGGTGGCATCAGTTGCCTAGTGATTTGAGGATCTCCAGGTCCTGGTTTCAAATTGTGGCAATGCTATGGCACACTTTGTGCTCCTTGGAAAATATGCATTTTACGACAAATTTCCCTCTTTGTCCGGCTCTATGGGTCATAAAAGTCGTAAAGGAAGTTTAAGTTTATACAGCGTGTTTTGGAATTTGTCATGGTCAAAGGATTAAAATGAACAAAACCCAATTGTGGAGGGCAAACAGTCTAAATCCATTCAAGATCGGAGAATCTTTTATTTCTATCTGTTCCTCCTGTGGCAGGCATGAATCTTTTCTTCTTGATGATTAAGTATTTTCATGCTTATTTGTATAGATTATCAATGCTTAATATAAAAGAATAAAATTATAGATCGTGGTGACCGAATAATTTGTTTTCATCGTCACCTTGCAGGTATATCGATGAAAACGTTGAGGACGACGGCAAGCCCCCAGTGGTCAGTGGCTTTGCTGTGCAGATTCGTGATGGGGTCCAAAGTCTGCGCAGCCTTGCATGGATACAGGCCCAGCACAAGCAGCCTGCAGGAAGAGGACGAACACATGACAAATCCGTCTACAATGGGCGACGGTGGAAAGGAGGAGATATTATGACGCAGAGCCCAATAGCAGAAGTGGATGAGGAAGATGGGACCACTCATCCCGCCCCCGCCCATCATTTAGAGGCGCGACCAGAGGGGGCAACAAACAGTTGGCTCAGTCTGTGCCCCAGGTAAAGAACGTTTCTCTCTCTCTCTGCTTGTTTGACACGGGTGTCTTTGTCTGTATTTTATTTAAAAGCTAACAATCGTGAAATCCTAGGTTTAAGCACCGGTTTTTGTGTCTGCCACGTTCTACAACCTCGGAAACAAAGTCTCTCTTTTTTTATTATGATTACAATGCATATATCGGGTGAGTGAAGAAAAAAACGTTCTGAAATTTGAACGTTTGTAACTCAACAATTGAGACACATAATCATACACAAAATAATACTGCGATTTAAAATTTAACAATAATAATAGCAATGCATTTGTTGAGCGCCTCTCATCCACCGAAATGCTTGATGTCGCTTTACAGCAAAATATTAAACACAATAACAGATTACATAAAATGCCCCCCCTCCCCCAAAGAAAAAGAAGGATAATTATGTTCATTTTAAAAACACTAAAATAAAGGTATATTCTACCAAAGTACGTTTGTTTTCCACTCACCCGATACATAACACATCACATGTGTCCTAAGGATGTTCAATGGTTGAGTACCTGGAGCACCATGAGGTGTATTTATATTTTTTTACTAGAGGCTTTTCTTTACAAATAATATGTAATGCACAACACTTATGTGCAAAGTGTGATGGAGATATCATAACTGTCATAATGGAAACAGCATCCATCTTTTGTTCTTTTCTTTTTTCTTTTTTTTTTTGTTTGTATATTCATCAATTTTCACATGTACGAAGATGGACATACACATACATGATAATTAAGAATTGATGTTTATGATATAAGTACACATTTTTATCTAGGAGACTTTTTCGTTTATTGGTAATTTAAGCCTTGATCATTAACTTTCAGAGGTCGTAAAGCAAGCAATTTGGAAGCAAACTTCTGTGAGCAAATTTCTCCTCTAACAGGCAATTCATAATTGTGTCTCTTTGCCATCAGTTACATGAATCAATAAATCTTTTTTCCTTTCCTACTTTGAGGAGTTTCACACAAACGTTTTTTGTGAGAGGATTTGTTAACCAAGTGACAAATGAAAAAGGACATGACCTCCATTTTGATGTCCCGTAAGGACAAAGATGAGACAAATACAAAGTAGACACGATACTCCCCCCCCCCCCCCCCTCCCCCACTTCCCCCTAAGCAGAAAGGCAGAATCGAACCCACGACCCCAGTGCATTACAAACTTGCAGCTACACTCTTTTGCGAGGTATTTACAAGGTGCGTAGTGCTCTCTCTTTTCATGGCGAGGCAGAGTTTGATTCTGTCTGGAGCTCAGGGCTTTATTCCTGTATTATATTTGCATAGCTAGGTAAAAAAATGTATTTAGTACGTTATTTTAGCTTTGAGTCCGTTAATCTGTATTTACCTTGATAAGTGTGTATATGAGCATGAGGGTTAAATGTATTTTTGAAAGAAACCCTAAGTAGTAAAGACATAGACAGATTGATTGGAGTGAAAGTCCAGAGACACCATTCAGAGTTTGCTATGTCATCGTCGCACTTTGCCAGAAAAGCCAGCGATCGGCAGGTTTTTTTGTTATTTAGCCGAAAATTCAAGATAAATCATAAGTTTTTTCTGACATTTCATTGGCCATCGTGCAAGGTAGAATTAGTTGGCGTGGTTCAGAGTCTGTTTTTCGATTTGAAAACGTTGACAGCTATGTATTTGTCTCATCTTTGCCCCCTATGGGTGACTTCAATACTCATTTCATGTCCTTATTTGTCTCATCTTTGCCCCTCTATGGGTGACTTCAATACTCATTTCATGTCCTTATTTGTCTCATCTTTGCCCCCTATGGGTGACTTCAATACATTTCATGTCCTTATTTGTCTCAATTCAATATCAATTCATGTCTTTATTTGTCTCATGTTTGCCCCCTATAGGTGACTTCAATACTCAATTCATGTCTTTATTTGTCTCACGTTTGCCCCCTATAGGTGACTTCAATACTCAATTTATGTCTTTATTTGTCTCATGTTTGCCCCCTATAGGTGACTTCAATACTCAATTCATGTCTTTATTTGTCTCATGTTTGCCCCCTATAGGTGACTTCAATACTCAATTCATGTCTTTATTTGTCATGTTTGCCCCCTATAGGTGACTTCAATACTCAATTCATGTCTTTATTTGTCTCATGTTTGCCCCCTATAGGTGACTTCAATACTCAATTCATGTCTTTATTTGTCTCATGTTTGCCCCCCTATAGGTGACTTCAATACTCAATTCATGTCTTTATTTGTCTCATGTTTGCCCCTATGGGTGACTTCAATACTCAATTCATGTCTTTATTTGTCTCATGTTTGCCCCCTATAGGTGACTTCAATACTCAATTCATGTCTTTATTTGTCTCTCTTTCAACACACCCTTACCTCCACTATTTGTCCTCATCCTTTGTAACCAAGGGCCTCGAGTTCCATTTGATGTTTTCCACGTTCTTCTTCTCAGCCCTCGGCCCCTCCCATGCCTTCCCCTTACTGTGAAAAGGATGGTAAGAAGACAGCATGTCTCTCTCTCTCTTTCTCTCTCTCTGTATGGCCTGTCTATCTATGGCTTTGATGTTTCATTATCTGTGTTGTTATTTTTTTTTTTTTTTTTCCCACCTTCTTTTTATGTTTTCTTTACAAAACCTTTTCAACTCACCAGTTTTAGCATGGAATTAGTTAGTTAGCCCAGCATGCAGTGCGGAGATTGCATGGTAAAGGTGAAATGGTAGAGGAATTCTGCTGTTGATATTGTCTGCATGTAGAAGTCAATCAATTTTTTCCTGGGATTTTCTAAGTTGATTTTTTTTTTAGTGCTTCACTGTATTTGTATCTTTATATCTTCTTTTTAAAGTCCTACCCCCCTCCTCCTTATCTTGCTGTAGGCCTGGGCGCTACTCAGCCATTACTCGATACCAACACGTACAAGGAACACTAATTCCCGTTTTGATACCAACTTGCGCTGTAACTACTAACCACTTTGCCTTCACGAGACCAGATTGAAAGTAATGGAAGTGAGATGCAATGAAAGTGAGATGCAATGAAAGTGAGAGGCAATGAAAGTGAGAGGCAATGAAAGTGAGATGCAGGGCTGACTGAAGCAGTCCTTTGTCTCTTCATGGGCACCTAGACTGCACCCTTTTACTTGCCGTCTACCCCCACCCTCACTACATCCTTTACAGCACCCCCATCCTATTCTTTTCACGCCAATCCTTCTGAGCATTAGCCTAGCTAACTTTCAAGCCACTGCCCCAACCCTCTCCTTCTACCACAGTGACAGCAGTTTCTTACCATAGTCTCTCACTGGGTCTGTCATCTGCTGTCGCGACGGGGCGACGCTTTGACCAGTGTGGAGCCTCCCCTCACCTACATCCTCCCAGCCATGAATGTGTGAGGGCCAAGGCTCAGTGTTCAGTGTTCATTGCTGTGAATCTCATGAATGCACGAGGTCGTCTCATTGTGTTGGTCAAAATGAGTACTTGAATAACACGAGACCAGAGAAGACGGTAGTTGGTATCAACGAGTAATAGAAAAGTGAGTCTTGCCCAGGCCTATCTTGCTGGATGAAAATATAAATTTTTTTTATTTTTGGCAAATGCATTAAAAAAAAAAACCTTGTTTTAACTTGAGTAGACATTTGATACCAATTCATTAGTTGGACATAACATGGACATTTTTCAATAATCAGTCTTGGGTTATATACCTATTTATTGTCAATTTCAAGAGCTGTCTTCTATACATTTTTTTCTTTCATTTTTGAAGGTGTTTGATTAAATTCCTTTCAAAAGGGCACCTCTTTAATCAGTTTTTAATCTTCTTTCTCTCTTTCTTTTTAGTTTGCTGTATTTTTCTCTCTCGCTGTATTTACAGGAGACCATAGGAGCTTATTCTCCTCTTCCCTGTGTTTCCATAACAACTTGATCTCATTTGTTTATGAAACAATTACAGGAGACATACACATGGAACAGTTGCATTCTCTCATCTGTGTTAACATACAAATAGAATACACATGGAACAGTTGCACTCGCCTCATCTGTGTTAACATACAAATAGAATACACATGGAACAGTTGCACTCTCCTCATCTGTGTAAACATACAAATAGAATATACATGGAATAGCAGTTTGCCTCTCCTCATCTGTGTTAACATACAAATAGAATACACATGGACATTCTTCTCATCTGTGTTAACATACAAATAGAATACACAGTTTGACTCTCCTCATCTGTGTTCATTCTCACATCAGTTTCTTCCTGTTAACATACAAATAGAATACACATGGAACGCAGGTTGCACTCTCCTCATCTGTGTTAACATACAAATAGAATACACATGGAATTTGCACTCTCCTCATCTGTGTTAACATACAAATAGAATACACATGGAACAGTTTGCACTCTCCTCATCAGTGTTAACATACAAATAGAATACACATGGAACGAGTTTGCACTCTCCTCATCTGTGTTAACTGTACAAATAGAATACACATGGAACGGTTGCACTCTCCTCATCTGTGTTAACATACAAATAGAATACACATGGAACGGTTGCACTCTCCTCATCAGTGTTAACATACAAATAGAATATACATGGAACAGTTTGCACTCTCTCATCTGTGTTAACATACAAATAGAATACACATGGAACAGTTTGCATTCTCCTCATCTGTGTTAACATACAAATAGAATACACATAGAAGTTTGCACTCTCCTCATCAGTGTTAACATACAAATAGAATACACATGGAACGTTTGCACTCTCTCGTTTGTGTTAACATACAAATAGAATACACATGAAGTGGTTGCATTCTCCTCATCTGTGTTAACATACAAATAGAATACACATGGAACGGTTGCACTCTCCTCATCTGTGTTAACATACAAATAGAATGATATATTACTGAATCACAAGTGTATAAGATAGCTATTTGCTCTGTGGGTATTTGCTTTGTATGGAAACCTTATCAATTATTTTCTCAAGCCATTAACAGCAGTGTTTGGGATTTGGGAAGCTTTGTTGTTGTCTATTTTCACACTTTGTCATTTGCTTTCATTGTTACTTGCACCATGTATCAAGACTTTTTTTGGTCTTATTTCATATGCCATCTTTCACTTGCATATTTTTTTGTGTGTGCCAATTGTATTATCCCCTCTTTTTGCAATTTTCATCGTTTGTTGTTTTGTCATGTCCCTGTAGTGAAATTTAAAAAGATAATCGGCCTGTTGACTTATAACATCAAAATTTAAAATTGTCACACAATTTCCCCCCCCTTTTCGATCTGTCTGTGTCAGTCATGCAATTCATACAAGAAGATACAACACTTTGGTTTCTTTATGTAAAAAATTGATAAGCAGTTCATTTTGTTCTAATTATACCTAAAAATAATTTATATACAATAACATGACCTAAATGTTTCATTAACATTCTCTGTTTAACTGACTATCTGTCTCCCATTCTGTTTATATATCTTTTCTATCTGTCTGTCTATCTCTTTATCCATCCATTCTTCTGTCACTTTGTTTCTTTCTCTCCTCTTTGTCTGTCTATCTATGGGGCTTATCTGTCTCTCTCTTCTTTCCGCTCCTCTCTCTCTCTCTCTCTCTCTCTCTCTCTCTCTCTCTCTCTCTCTCTCTCTCTCTCTCTCTCTCTCCTCCTCCTCTCCTCTCTCCCTCTCTCCTCCCTCTCCTCCCTTCCCTCCCTCCCTCCCTCTCTCTCTCTCTCTCTCTCTCTCTCTCTCTCTCTCTCTCTCTCTCTCTCTCACACACACACACACACACAAACACACATAATGAATGAATTAAATCCACTCATCTCCTTCCATTCATTTTCATTTGTCATTATGTCCTTTTATTTTCTTTGCATTTTTACCGCAAACACATGTATGCATGTGAACACACACACTTAAGCACATATGTATACACTCAAAAACGCTTGAATCCGAAATTCAGTGTACTAGAGATTTCTTTTCTGGTTATCTAAGTGACACACGAGCTGATGCTGTTTTTTATTTTCAGTTATCTCCTAGTTGCAATGACATGAACATAAATGTGTCCATCGGTGCCTATTTCTTTTATGTTTTCGGTGTTTTGTTTTTTTATTTTTGTGAGATTGCTTTCTTTTTCCTTCTTGTAAGTTCTAGGATTGGGATATGATGGCACTTATCTGAAAAAATGGGCTATCTGGTGAACTGGAGGTATATTTCAAATGAAACTAGAGTAAAATTTTGAATTTTTTTGTTGTTGTGGTGGGGGTTGGGGGGAGAGACAAATTGGGATCTGGCAAATCTTTTGACTAACCTAAATTTTGGACTAATAATGTTTGGACTTAGTATTTTCGAGCGTTCATATATCTGCATCATATGTAAAAACTATGCAGGGCAATTTATTATATACATGTATTATATGTCATTGACTCATTCTTCTCTTATTTTTTTAACCCATTTCATAACTGGTTTTTGATGTTAGTGCGCAAGGTTATCAGGATGGTGTGCATGAAAGATCAGATTAATTGAAGAAAGCACATTGTTGGTGAAACTGTCTAAACACGTAAGTCGGCCTGACATAATTTTTCAGGAGAAAAAAAACCCTGTCTTAAATCACCAAAAGAACTGCAAACACTAGATCTATTCCATGTTTTTTTGAAGAAAAACAGAAATCTTTTTTAGATCATATGTGCGTAAAATCAGGTTTTCTATTGGTTCAAGGCCTCCATTAGTTTTTTTTACAAAGACACAAAAGAAGCATGCGTTTTTGTTCATTTAAAGGACAAATCACATATCCCATATATCGTGGATTTGTGCATTTAGATAGTTTTAACCGACTTTATGTGAATAACTTTTGTTTTCAAACCCTTTCCTTAAGTTTTGTTTTTTAATGGTGAGTCATACCCATATACAAACTGAACTTGTCCATGACTGTTTGAACCAGATGTTATCAAATATATAAAGTTCTTCTTCTTTTAAAAAAAAGAAGTATTGTTTTGTCAATTTTTAATGCTGCAATAACGCTGTGTTAGAACATAATGCATATCACAATTATCGTACTATGGCTCTACAACAAAACCCAATATTAAATTGGTACAAAAGTTACAGTCTTTTCACATTGCAACAACAATAGACGTAGTTCGAAAAACGTGACAAAAACCCAATCTTTAAAAGGAGGGTACAGAAAACAATACATTTAGAGTGCGCTGACGACAACTCGTGATATATCTAAGGACCGAAGTAAAAGTTGTGTAAAGAAAGGAACCTATTTAATTACGTGTCAATGAATCATCCTGTGACCATATTGAAAAATAGTCCATTTTCTAACAAATTTTATCCATTTGTATAAACCGCGCTTGGATTGGTTGATACCGATGGAATGTTCCTAGATTCTTGATTTATCAACACGGCTACATTTAACATCAGTGTGGTCCACCCACTTGAAGAAGAAATACGATCACAACAAATTCTTGTTACTTATTTTATGGGACAAAAAATAATTATGATTATTGAAATAAAGATAATTTCTGATAGATAATCAAACAAAACTGATCAGCTGTACTGATGTTGTAGCTGTATTGATGTTAGACCACTTTAGTGTCTTTTATGATGAAGAATTTCTTTTAAAAGAGACAGTGAAAGTTCTTAATCTTACTCATGTTTGCCCAAGGAAATTTAGTCATTTCTTGATATAATAATAATAATAATAATAATAATAATAATATATTATTATTATAATATTATTATTATAATAATAATAATAATAATAATAATAATAATAATAATAATAATAATAATAATAATAATAATAATAGTAATAATAATAATAATAATAATATTATTATAATAATAATAATAATAATAATAATAATAATAATAATAATAATAATAATAATAATAATAATAATAATAAATAAGATTTTTAATATAGCACTTTCCACACAAAGAGGTATCAAAACGTTTTTATTGTCTTATGAGGAAATCAAAGTGCTAGACCTACACTTTCTTATTTTTGTTGTCTGCATACGCCGTTCCGTTGTACATAATGGTTAAGTAGCTAGTTGCAGAAAATTCCAAAATTGTGTGAGATTGCACCAAGCAAACGCAAAATCTACCCCTCCCCTAAATGTAAAATTGGATCAGGTTACTCCAAGATTTTAAAATTTTTACTTTTTCTGTTGCATTAATAAGTGGAATAATTAAGTTTTCAAAATGTTTGTCTTCCATAAAGGACAACAAGAGCTCCCGAATGATTCCAACTAGTGCAAAGCCTCCATTACCAAAGAGCAGGACAAGCGTATCGTCTTCAAGTCCCAGGCATAATCCCTCGACCCCCAGGTAGAAGTGCATCACATGGAGAAAGCCAAGACCTCCGACCAGCAAATCTTCCACGGGTTCATGAGGCTGCGTCGCTTTTTTCCAAACAGCATGATATGGCATTCGGGTCAAATTTTTGTGTAAAACCTCAATACATTTTTTTAAATATTACCGCGAGGGACAAATTTTTTATGACACTGTTTTCCACCAATGCTTAGCTTTCCCTTTATAGTTCTCTCCAGCGTTGAAGAGCTGAGATCTCCCTCCCTCCTTCCTGATTTCCTTTTCGATGTGACGATGACAGGGTAGCCATTCCTTGCATGTTGCTAATGGCAGGCTACAAAGTCATTTATCATTTTGAGCAAAGAAAACCGTTATGTGTGGAAGTCAATGAAAATAGTGACTTCACAGCAGCAAACTTTAACGGCTAGACAGAGGAGAGATGAATGTGTAACAGTCTTAACGACACTCTCATGGACAATGAACTTGAGTGTCAGGTTTCTTTGAGATTCCGTTTGGGATCCATTGCTTCAAAAGTACAAGCCTGGCTTTGTTATATTTAGGACTCCCTCCCGTCTGCTATACCCTGTTCCATTCCCACGTATATAAAATTTTGACCACAGACATCTGTGTCTTGAAAGGTAAGTGTCCTTTTAACATTTGCATGTCTGTGACGTTCTGTCCTGTTAAAAATGTGTTTAATCTGTAATACCTTTGTACTTTTAACGACTGGTGAGGGTCTAAACTTCATGTTTGAATGCTGTGCATGTTGAATGAATGAGTGGAACAAGAGCAGGAGCATGAGCATGAAATATTAATACGTGTAATGCTGTCCTGTCTTAGAAAACAATTCTGTTTACGTTCAAAATGTTTGTACGCATTCTGACATGTCACCAACGAAGACGCCATGGCTTTTTTTCCTTTTAATTATCCTTCTTCATCTTGTTAATACAAAATTCTTAAATTATATTGAATGTGCCTTTGTCAGATATGACTTTTTCGTGTAGTCAAAGTTGATTTTTAAAAATAACGGTTGATGTCATATTTAAAATTTATATATTTATATAAATTTTTGGTGTAGAATTGAATAATAGTCCTTTCTTTTGGTATTTTTTTAAATTCATGTTTTTCATATGATTGGTGAATACATTTGATCTCTGTATTCAGTGCTAGGTCAAAGACACTTTTATTCTTTAATCTTGATAACCTTGTATACATTAACTTGATGACTAACATTGTTGATAAAACAAAATTATCAAGACACTGCACAGTAGCAAAGGAGGGACATTACTTTAAGGTTTTTAGACCTGACTGTATTTCCATATTTATTCCAGCTTCTATTTGATTTTGAATTCTCCATTGTTTAAAATGATCGTATCCATTCCCTGTTAAGACATTTTCTTTTATTCAAGCAGGGTCGATTGTCATTGCTATATATTATGATTGAGTAGAACTATGTTAGATAGACTGTCCTTTGGTTCATACCCGTTACTAGTGATAAGATGAAGAAACACATTTATTAAAATGGAGTTCAAACTTTTGTCAGGGATGTCATGTTTTCTCTACAAACAGGATGAATAAGATGATTTAAATTTAAATAGGTAAGCTGGATACAGTTCAGTGTATAAGGAAGTATTTGGATAATCACAGATGACGGAGAAATGAAATGAACAAAGCAACAGTGAGGGTAAAGATCATGAATTTTGCTGTTTATTTTGTCATCAATTCCTTTACCACTTAGCTTTGAAAAATGACTTTTAGTTTTAATATCTGGGTCCCCCCCCCCCCCCGCCCCCTCCGTTATCTCCATTCTGATTCATGGTCATCTAGGCTCAAGGCATACATTATGGGAGAGAAATCATTTTCAAGTCGTCTTGAAAGCTAATCTCTTCTCATTGTCATTATATATTTTTTTATTACTTTATACTAGTACTAGTATTATGTTATTAGATCCACAGTGGACATATTTATTTGGCTATTTATTCTGATGACTTACACATGAATTGTTGTGAATATGAATCCATACCTAATGAATGAATAATAGAAATCCTAACATACATTTAAACATTTTTCTCTACAATGTATTATGACATGCTGGTATCTTAACTCACTTGAGGCTGGGCCCAAAACATTTTTTACACACCGGTACACTGGAGACTGGCAATTTTAGGGGATTTTGAAAAAAAATCACCAAAAATTCAAGAATCATCACATTTCACACAGAATCATCACATTTCACACAGAATCATCACATTTCACACAGAATCATCACATTTCACACAGAATCATCACATTTCACACAGAATCATCACACCCTTTTCACACAGATGTCAAGAAACAATGATCATCACAGGATATTCAAAATTAGAACTGTTTATGAAGAACTTTTTTTAATGATGTTTTTGAAAATAATACATTTTGGATGTCTCCGAACAATTCTAGATCTAACTTTGCTAAACTGTAGGTTCGTCTTCAGAATCAGAGCTTTCAAGATCATCTCTAGATCTAGGAAGATATTCTGGATCTTGATTATCACTACACTCATACTCTGACTCACTAGAATTGTCAAGCAGTGAAAAAATGCATGTTTATCAGAAGGCATTGTACTGTTTTCAGCTCTCAACGAAATGACAAGAGTGCTTGCAGTAACTTTTCTTGAATTGCGATAACTCATAAAGTTAACAACCAATTTCCGAAAACTTGCACAAAAGGAAGGAAAGGGCTAAATGTGTTAGAATTGACTCCCCTCATTCTATGGGAAATTACTATAGTGGGTATCAATTGTGAAAGCCAATGCGCCAAGGGGTGGCGCATCGGTCCAGTTGAACACACCGGCTTACGTATGGCGCATATCCGCCTCAAGTGAGTTAACAATATTAGCGTTTTTATCCTCCCTTTCTAGGTATTCGATTACAATTTCCAGCTATTTTGTTTCATTTTATTCTCTCTGAGGTGCTTTTTATCAGATGTGTACATGCTTTCCGATTTACTGTTGAGGCGATTAATCATCATCCCCATTAAAATAATCACTTTTCATGTTCAGCGCACACTTCTGTTTGTAATATTACACTCATTCACCGAAGAGTTTCTTCAAAACTTTTCTACTGCTAATAACGTGGTTACTTTATTTTGAATTTACCTTCTAGTTCCAAAAACAAATAAAACCCGAAACCCATAGAGTAGATTCTTTTGGTTTGCATTTTGTCTGAATTTTCCTTTTCTATATTTTTATATATAATTACGTATTTTTTTGTTTTATTAATGTTAAAAACTTAGAAGTTACATTTCCTTAGATAATGCTCAGTTGAGTTTTACGAAAGCATTACTAGTAATGGCATTTAGAGGGTTATGCCTTCTTGTTTATTTGTATATTTTTTTATGCATTCCAGAAATGTGATTTCTGTTGTCCTGATTTTTTTATTTCTTTTGTGGTTTTTCTTTCTTTTATTTCTTGTTCTTTGCAATTTTTAAATATATTTTTTCTTCCATTTTCTTTTTGATTTAACTTGAAAAACAACACGTGCATGGAAGAAAGAACTAATGCATGATATTGACGTCCAAATTTTCAAATTAAAAAAATAAATTTTTGATTGGTTTGGTTTGGGTTAGTTTTTTGTATGTATCTTTTGAACAATAAAAACATTAATTTTTTTTCATTCTTGTATGGAGATAAAGTCAGAGGTTTCTGATGATTGATGTAAAACAATTCTTCAAAGCTTTAAAGGACGCAAGAAAATTGTATCGTTTGAAATTTAACGTCCTATCTTTATTTTATCCATGAGAATGTGTGAATGCATGCTAAGAGAAGAAGTGAAACTAAATTTATTGGTTTCTTATTCATCATTTTTTCTTTAATCTTGCTAATTTAAATTTTTTGTGAAAGTTTATTTATATTTCTTGTGATATCTCATACTATAATACTTACTATATTTTCCTGTGATTATTTGATTACATATTGGCATATTGTTATTATTATTATTATTATTATTATTATTATTATTATTATTATTATTATTATTATTATTATTATTATTATTATTATTATTATTATTATAATATTATTATGCATTTGATGCTAATATATGTATAATTATAATGTATCATTATATTTTATTAACATTCCGTCCTTAATTTTTAAAAAATAATTTATATACAACTTAGTCATTAGCTTTATGTATACTTAGGAAATGATCATATTTAACTCTCTAATAACTGTGATACTATGGAATGGCATTGTGGTGTACAAAGAATTGTTTTTATGAAGAAAAATGTACTGCTTCAAAGTTACCAAAAATGTCATCGCACTTTGTTTAATGTGAAAAATATTTATTCCAATGAAACATGACATGTGTATTGTCCTTCTTGAAGTATATATTAACATGTTCTTTATTTGGTTTCAATTGAGGATTTTTTTAAAGCTGAATTTATAAGATTTTTGTTTTTAGAGGGATTGTGGAAGAGAGAGATAGTTCATTTGTTTGTCCAAAGTTTATTCAAGTGAAAGATTTATATTATTTTCCTCTAAAAACAAACTGAGGAACAAGTAAAACCAAATTAAACAACAAATCGACTTTAAGAAAATATTTATTCCTGAATGTTGCAGAATTTGAACGCTCAAACATTATCTTCACCATTTATTTTTTCCTCTAAAGATTCAAAGTAAATAAGTCAGTGGCAGGGATTTTGAAAACATAATTATAGCATCTGTGATTTTTGTAACATTAGTCTTGACATTCACCGTGTGTGATTATTTTCCTCCTCTCCGCACAACACACCTGTTATTTTTTAACATCAATTTTTGGCTTGCAGCCTTTTTTGAGTGGACGTAATTTTCCAATTTTCAGGTTCACTAGACATGATTTTCCAATCTTTTCAAACACAATGTTTTAACATTAATTTTTGGCCTGCAGCCAGTTTCAGTAGACATAATTTTCCAATCTTCATTTTCAGTAGATATGATTTTCCAAACGTTTCAAACACAATGATTTAACATCAATTTTTGGCCTGCAGTCAGTTTGAGTAGACATGATTTTCCAATCTTCATTTTCAGTAGATATGATTTTCCAATCTTTTCAAACACAATGTTTTAACATCAATTTTTGGCCTGCAGTCAGTTTCAGTAGACATGATTTTCCAATCTGTTAAAACACAAAACTTTTATCGCAACCAATATTTTGGATAGGTGGGTCGCAACCGTGTACTCAGACCTGCCAAGGCTAATGAAATTCACAAATTGTTTTTTAAAATTTACATGCATTAAAATTAGGAAAGAAGGATAGATGGAGAAAGTATTCCAGCATAAACTGCAATTCCAGATTCTGATTTTTTTTTATCATGATTGCTATAACTTTTCTTTGTCATGTACACAGCAGTAATTAACCATAAAGTATTAAGTTTATTTCATCCGTTTGAATGGGATATATATATTTCCATATTAAATTAGCCTTTTTTTTTTTTCCAGGTTTTGGCCGGAGCTCGCTCTGAAGTTTCAAATATTTAATTTTAGCGGTTCTTTCATTTTCCCCTGTGGGAAGATGGTTTGAAGAAAAGGTTTTATGGAAAATGAATCTTTGTCCGAAAGGATATTTTTGAAAGATAACTATTTAGTTTTTGTGAATTATTTACTTTCGGTCAAGAAAAAAATCTTTAATTTTAAGGTCTGATTGGCAAAGGGGACCACTCATAGTTAATCTGGTATGAGTTATTTGCCCTTGTCAATTCAAAGCTGATGCATTCAATTATGTTGACTTGGACCATGTGATATTGTTTTTGCTTTATTAAAATACCCTTTCCTCCGTCCAACTTAACACATTTTTTTACATTGTTGTACATTGCATGAAACTCATGACAGGGAAATTGCTTCTGTGGCTAGGGAGACGGAAGAGCATGTGAAGAAGGGATCGTGATGGTGAACAGGAGGAACAAAAGAGTTTAACATAATTTTACTCTGATGAGTGTTAAAACCAGTGCAAAGTGTGTTCTCTGGCGCAGTGCTTCTCAAACTATCTGGATGTGACGGACTAGCAGTTTTGGGTCTTGCTCTCTCTCTCTCTCTCGACGTGTCAGAGATCAGTTAGTGAAACAGGCGCCAAACCAGCTATGTCATTCGTACAAAAAAAATCGGCTAGATCTTTTACTTTTAATCTCCACGTATTGGCAGACAATGGCTCGCATACCGTAACCAATACGCATACCACACTTTGAGTAGCACTGCTCTAGTGCACGTTATTATAGCTTGTGATGCCTTGTGACAGAACGCACTCTTGAGAATGTGACATGAAATTATAGACATGTCTGTTATGAAATTATAGGCATGTCTGTTATGAAATTATAGACATGTCTCTTATGAAATTATAGACATGTCTGTTATGAAATTATAGACATGTCTGTTATGTAGGCATGTCTGTTATGAAATTATAGGCATGTCTGTTATGAAATTATAGACATGTCTTATGAAATTATAGGCATGTCTGTTATGAAATTATAGACATGTCTGTTATGAAATTATAGACATGTCTGTTGTGAAATTATAGACATGTCTGTTATGAAGAGCATGTGATGGATAATGTTACTGTGTTCTGAGCTTAAGATGATACAATTTGTCTGCATTTTATTCTATACGTCCCAGAAAGTAGTACACCATCTTGTTATCTTCATGTCCTAAAGGGCATGACATGATAAATATGCTTGCGTATGGTATAATTATAATGGAGTCAAAACGTCAATATTTCTTAAGAATTTTTTTTATATTGCTACCGTTTCTGTTTTGAAAGACGTATATGCTACACATTAAATTTGACAAGAGTTAAACAATTTTTTTTATCCCCAATGCATAGATCTAGCGAGGAAAAGACTTTAAAAGAATATGTTTTCAATAAACATCAATTTTCTTTATTTTTGTTATCCCCGATATTTAATCATACATGTGTTACATGGTTTTCTTCTGATTTGTGCAAGGGCAGAATACAAATTTACAAAATTTGGCATGTGCGTATTTTCATCAGAGTCAGAACTGTAGCGATATTGTTAATGAACAATGAGAAAATTATTGCTGTATTAAAAAATTGAAAATATGCGTATAGAATTGTAATAGGGTATATTGATGTAAGTCCGTCTGTCTTCTGTATCATGTCAGCAGTTTTAAATAGAAGTGTTTTCATTTCTGAACGATACTGTAATGCAGGCATTTTGTCATCACAGGGTGTACTTCTAAAAAGGGAGGAGGAGGGGGGGGGCTACTGAAAGAACACATGTCAACTGACCTCAAAGTTCTTCGCATGCTTATGAGTGGAAAGGCATTGATGAAAATTCTGGTTTTCCTTAAGGCGACTTAAAAGAAATACAATTTTTCCCAGGATATGAAAAGCACAGGTGTTAAATGCAATTTTTGACATGACTAATTGCAGTGATCTGTTAATGTCCTTCATTATCAGTGTCTTGATTCAGATTCTTGAAATGTATTGAGTTAATTTATTCATTAAACTCACCATGTAAAGACAAATGAAGTTGTTTTTCTCTCATTAGAGTTTGATTTGATTTGATTTACCCACATCCACAACTAAGGTGATCTTGGGGTTTGGTAGGATTTTTTATTTTGCCCGGACTGCCCTGTAAACAGCGAAGGGATCTCTAATGTGCACAGAGTGTTATGATCTGCACATGGGACCTCCTGTTTATCGTCCGTCTCTGATGGGACTAGGTGTCGATCCACCTACCTGGACCAGGGGGAAGATATTACTCAAAGAAACTGGTGAAAAGTGTTCAATTGTTGGCGTGACTTGAAATCAAGGTCGACAACTTGCCTCTAGACTACTGAGTACCCTTCATTGGAGTATTTAATGAAAAGGTTTGGGACAAAAGAAAATGATTATTTTTTTTTATTCAGAGAGTGCTTTTGTATTAAGTCCAACTTGCCATCATTGAAAGGCAATGTTATGGAGGGAAATATTATTATTACTTTTGTGTTTGGGGTTTTCGGTTTAGTATATATATATGAGTAACTGTCAATGTCAAAATATAGTCATCCTACATCATTGAAAAGTATGTAGTGTCCTTGGTTGCCAAGGAAATGGGCCATCTTGGATTTTGACCCAATCTTCAAAATCTATCTCCTCACTTAGTTATGAATAAAATCACTCAAAACCGATGCAAATCGTTTTTTTCCATTCAATTTAAAGAGTGACATCGGCTTCTTAAAGATATTTTTTGGACAGTTTTTTCAATGAATTAAAAAATAAAAAATAACATATATGTGACATGGCATTTTTATTTTTTTTTTAAAAGTTTATAAAATAATAAAAAAACTCAACATCATTGTATTAGATTACGAGAGGAAAAAAATATATTATTACAAATCGGTCAGTAAATGACGGAAGAGATAAAAAATTTAGTGTGAAGAAAATTTTTGAGAAAAATGCAACCAAAGAAATCAAAAGAAAATAACACAAAAACTTCAATTAAAATGTGGTCCCATTTGAAAGTGGGAGGTTTGTCATGTGGTACCATTCTTGATATTTCAAGATACTCATCGCTTTTTCCCCTTTTCATGACTTACATGTTTATCCCTCACAACATGTATCCTCACAACAAAAACAATTTCCACCTGTGATTTTGGTCCTGCCCCATTCCCCATGCATGTGTCAAGTTTAATACCCTTGTAAAAGTAGATAACATTTTATTCTTTTTATATTTTGATCCCAAAGAGGTGAGTCAGACAAAGGTCGTGGGTTTGTCAACAGGTTAACATTTTTCTGAATTTTTGTGTGTGTGTGAGTAAAACCCACGCACTGGTTCATATTGGATTGACAAGTCCTATTGGAGATGGACGATGAAAGGGATCCCATGTGCATGTTAAAGATCCCTTAGTGTTGACAGGGAAGTCTAGGCAAAATTTAAAATCCTACCAAAAACTTTTGAGATGACCTTAGTTGTTGATGTGGGTGAAATCAAATGAAATTAAAAACAATCCTCAAGAACTTTCTTTCTTTCTTTCTTTATCAGTTCCATTCTAACCTTTCGGTGTATGGTTTCAAATGCCTGAGATGATCTTTTTCCAGGATTTTGGTCCTATGCATTTTTTATTTCCTTCCAAAAAATTAAATTTTATGTTTCAAGCAATATCTTGTCCCATTTGAAAGTCTTTTGGGAGGTTTGTATACTGATTTGGTATTTATTGTCATGTTTACATTCAAACCATCTCAATTGATTTGTTTCTATTTTTTTAGTTTTTATGCCATCTGCTTTGGTTTGATCTCTTATTGTTATTGTTAAAGCAGATGGCATAAAAACTAAGATAGAAATAAATCAACGGAGATGGTTTGGACATGTAAATTAATGACAATAGAATAACTAAATCAGTATCAGTGATAAAACTCATGGTAAAAACCAAAAAGGCATACCTCGAAGAAAGTGGGAAGAATATATAAAGACCTCATTAAAGCAAAGAAATTTAACCTTCACGGAAGGAAACAGAAAATGTCAAGACAGGGCAGCCTGGAGAAAGATGATTTTTGGCATCTAAACCCATACACCGGAAGGTAGAATGGAGCTGATAAAGTTTAAGACAGTTTATCTGCCTCTCCTTTGGTTTTGAAACATTTCTGGATAAACTTGACCTGCTCTTGGGGCCTTTCCTACTTTCTTTTTGTTTTATAACTGTTTGGAGTTCTTCCATTGAGACATTTACATCTTCAGCTGTCTCATCTGGATTACTTGTTACTCTTACTGATTGATCTGTACCCCTTGTTTCACATGTTCTGGAGGGATTTGTAATTGTTGAAAATAGGCTTCTTTCTCCCCGTTTCCATGATTTCGCTGTCTTCTTTTATTATTTCTCCCTTGACGTTCTTAATTTGTTCTATTGGGCATGCTTCAGTCTTTCTCATGCTCTTCATTGCTCCACAGAACAGCTTTTGATTTCCTTGATAGCTTTCTTGAAGTTTTTGAGTTAATCATTACTCCTAGGTAATGATAGAACTGGTTCTAATTTCTCTCTGCCCAGTTTATGGTTTTGTGTTTTAGCTTCCATAGTTAGTTATTAGCATTGTTTTTGTCTTTTTGCATGGGCTTTCATTTCTTTTTAAAAAATTTCAAAATCCTACCGTGTTGCTATTACATTAAAGGTGACCTTCTGTTTTGATAGAGCTAAATCATCAGCAAATGAAAGCAAACATAGAATTACTAGTTTGAGTTTTTTAATTTAATTTTTTTCATATTTGATGCTACCTTTGCAACTGAATCCATAAATGATAAACAAAAGATGCCTTAGAATACAGCTCTATCTAACTCTATCTAACTCCATATGCCCTGTCCTAGTCTTCTATAGATAAGTTTCCAGCTATTTCACTGCCATACAATTAATAGATTTTTTTATTCAAAAAATATTCTAAAAATGTAAATTTTATTGTTGCTTCAAGCTTTATATCTTCTTCCCAAATCTTTTTTGGTTTTTTACCTTATGTTCTTTAGCAGTTGTTTTTAGATTTAGCTATTCTATTGTCATTCATTTGTTTTTTTCCCAAACTCCTCACATTTGTTTCTATCTTAGTTTTCAAATCTGCTTTTCTAATTCTTATTGTTAAAACAGAGATTTTTTTTCTTTTCAAAACTTCTGTTCTCTGATCTGTTTGTAAATTCTTTGCAGCGATTTGTAACTTTTAATTTTGAAAGGAAATTGGTCATAAATTAATGGATAATTTAAGAGTGAATTTAGGAAAGGAAGCTTATAAATTTCCAACTTTCTAGTAGACTTTCCATGCCTTTTATGCACGTTGGGGGAGATAGAGTCCAGGTAGGGATGAACGTGAATGAATGTGCTGTCAAGTCATGAAACATGCCCTTTAGTAGGGATTCCTACTAGGGAGGAAGTAAAGTTGATACACGTTATCACGATAATAATAATAATAATAATAATAATAATAATAATAATAATAATAATAAATAATAATAATAATAATATGCTTTTAAAGCAGATAATAAATACATATCAAAATAATGAAGGATGAACATGGGCATACACAAAAATCACTAGGGAAATTATTTTTTTAATAATATATTTGGGGATTAACGTCTCTACCATTTCTCTCACCCTCTGTGGAAAACAAAACAAAACAAAAACAAAACACACAAAAAACAAGAATCAAAACAAAAGAAACATCCGAACAAGTTTGAATCTGTCACTTTGTCAGTCAACTGTAGGCTAGCACCAATGGGATGGGTAGATTTTTTCATCCACACTGCGTTTGTCTCTGGGAGTTCAAAATAATAATAATAATAATAATGATAATGATAATAATAATAAAATAACAATAATGTACCCCTGCAAACATCCTTATCAGTCTGTTCTCAGTAGCAGCATGATAAACTCTGGGTGCAAACTTTCTGCCACTTGCAGTAGCAGTAGCAGTAGTACCAGTGGCTGTAGCAGCAGCAGCAGTACCAGTAGCTGTAGCAGTAGCAGTAGCAGCAGCTGGGCTGACCGACTGGCTGTTTTCCGCTGTTATGTTCCGAGCTGTTTGCTACTCAAGCACAGCACTCGGTCTGGGTTGTCTCAAAACAACTAGGAGTATAATATAATACTAAGAAAGAACAGCCAGCCGCCAGGTGCTTCTCCAAGTTGACTTTCACTTTCAGAACAACAGTATCTGCCTATTGATTGAGCCACCATTCAACCCCAGCAATTTACAGTTTCATTTCAATTCACCCAGCACACTACTGTAATATTATGAGGTTTGATTCGATTCGATTCTTTTTATCCACATTCACAATTAAGCTGGTGATCTCGAGGTGTTTGGTAGGATTTATTTTCTGTTCTCCCCTCTCCCTAAGACTACCCTGTAAACAGCCAAGGGATCTTTAACACGCACAGTGTTGTGATATGCACATGGAACCTGCTGATAGGTGTTGATCCACCTTCATGGACCGAAGTGAGGGGGTGGGTTTACTCAAGATAACTCAAGAACAATTTTCAACCGGTGGGGCATGAACCCACGACCTTTTGGTTGAGACGCCTGCACCTTGCCTCTGGACGGCCAAGTCCCAAACCGCTATATGCGGTGGGTTAAGGCGAATAAGAGGAAACCACAAGATGAAATATTAAGCGAAAAGTGAAAGGAAAGAATCAGGACCTACCAGCAGCACCCAAGAGGAAAAAGCATGACCATAGAGATATCAAGACATTGAAAGAGACAGCATAACAAATAAGACTATTAATATAATACTAATGATAACAGAATTATGTTGTTTTATTTTTTTATTATTAAAGTGTGTCATACAAGTGACGTCAGCAGTGTGGGTGACGTAAATCACGGTTCATTACAATAATATTTCTAATCATAATATCATGCTGGGTAAAAAAATGCAAAAACGGATTTTAAAAAGTTACAAAGTACATTTTTAAATGTTGCTAATAAGAAAACAGTATCTCATAGATCTCATCTGAACATCTTCAATGTTAATACCCCCCCCCCCCTTTTAACTCCTGAAAACACCCACAAAAAACCCAAAACCAAGACAAACTACAAATGTTAAATACCCCCCCCCGGATAAAAACCACAACTAATAACGAATAACCTAAAGTCACATAGGCTTCATTCCATTAACGAAGAACCAAACAAAAAATGTCATATACAAACAGACGAAACAAATGAATGACAGTGACAGTTCACCAGGATTACAGGATTGTGTGCAGTTAATAGGGTGTCACAAAGAGACACACATCATAGAGACACACGAGAAGATATCCACCTTCCAAATAAAAAACAAAACAAAACAAGACCTTATTAAACGATCAAAAGATAAATCCAATGACAACCAACTGCAAGTGCAGTCATCAACAACAACATTACAAAAACCAGAGACAGCTTCATCAGTGTCATGTTGAACATTAAAAAAATTCTTTTTCCAGATTTCACGGAATGTGTGGGCTGAGAAAAAGTCATTGTAGATTTGATTCTATACCAGTACAAACATTATGGCCTTGGATAGCACACTATCCATGAAATATGAGGACAATGTAATATATGTATATTTTTTTATAAGCAGTGACTAGGTTTAATCAGTACATGTATAGCAGTTAGCAGATTATTGTTTATTTATCAGTATATGTATAGCAGATAGCAGATTATTATTTATTTATCAGTACATGTAAAGCAGTTAGCAGATTATTATTTAAACGCTTACTACTACAAAGATACAAAAGCAAAAACCCCACAAAACAAAGAAAATCCTTAAGCGACACAGACCTGGGATACACTAAAGACCATGGTAACATAGCTGCCAACCTTTTCAAATCTAAGTACCGACTCTGACCGCACAAACTGATTATAACTTGTAATACTCCGGATGCAACAGTTATAGATAACATAACTTCAATAAACCTCCTACAGTAAATAACAAAATGTCCTCCAATTGCTGGCCTTTCTGGTGAAGTGTGATGGCAGTTTTGCGAACTCAGAATGGCGTCTCTGGGCATTCACCCCAGTGTCTGCCAATATCTTATGGTTCCTTTAAAAATAGATACAATTAAAGATAAAGATGCATTTATAGTCTGTATCCCCGCACAAAGGCAGGCTCACCGACTGTACCTCATTTATCCCCCAGCAGGCCATTTCATTCAAAGTCCTTCTCAACTCCCGAGGAGCACACAATACACAAGCCTGTTAGGCTTTTCGTACTAACACTCTGACAAGATCTGTCTCTACCTATAGCTGGGTACTCATTCACACCTGAGTCAAGTGAGGAAAGTAGAGTGAAATACCTTTCCCAAGAGTACAAAATTATAACCCCCACATATGCCAGCGGTGGGGCTTGAACCAGTATCGTCGTGATTACTAGCTCACAACACTACAGTTCAGCTACACCGCCTTCACCCTAAACCCTTACTTGACGCTCATTCAAGTCTTCCCTCAAAATATATCTTTTTAATGAATGTTTTAAATAATGTTTTTCACACTCTATCTGATCACTCTTATGACAATAACTCTTTTAATAAAAATTTAATCCTCACATCACTAATCTGTTCACATTTTATTGTCATTTCCAGTGTAATTTTCAATGTTCAAATGTATTTATTGTCTTATGTATGTAAAGCGCCATGAGACTAATTAGAGGTGAATGGTTTGATATAAATGCATATATCATTATTATTATTATACATACATACTTTTCAAAGTAAATACAGACTTATGGACTCAAAGCCAAAACTACGTACTAAATACGTTTTTTACGCTTTGGTTGGCAGCTATGTGATTACGAATTTTCATAGTGTTAAGACAATACCAGTATAACAAGTATGATGAGATTTCCCCCCTAAACTGGGAAGACATGATCTTAAGTCATGCCAAACGGTTGGTTTGGGATATCATCATAATTACATTGTCCCAACTAGATCTATACATTTGACCATTTTGGAATTATAAGCAATAATCATCATCAGATTCAGTCGTCAATTGTCCTGTCTTACTCTTACACAACAACAACAAAAATGTAACCAAATTCGGTCTATGTTTGTCGGAAATTTCGCTTGCACTTTGTCGTAACTCCAGATTCTCTTTCCAGCAGAGAACTTAAGAGCTAGAGCTTTTATCTCAGAACGACTTTATTAGTTTTAGGATGAGTATGCTCGTAATTATGAGCAGACAAAATATTCTTTGGTGATACTGATAGATCTAGATTTGTCCGTTTAAATGAAATTTACCCCGTCCATCATTTCCAGTGATCTCAGGGAAGGGGGGGGAACTTAAGAGGAAACAGCAAGATGAAAACGAAAGATGAAGTACATGTAATTTCAAACCTACATTCATTGTAGGTCAAAAAAAAAAAAAAAAAAGAAAAGAAGAGAGAACCAAAAGCTATTCAAGAAATTATGCTTCTGATAACAATTTGAAATACGTCACATCTGAAACACATAGCATATGCCCAATATTCTAATGTAAGTCAAATGTTTTAAAAGTGGCTTTGTGTGGTAAACCTTATCTCATAGATCTATAAATGGGATTTATCACAAAGAAATTTATCACACGAAGTCCACGTAGCAAAGAGAAAAAATTTACTCTAAAAATCCGAATGAATTATAATATACTTATATCTAATAGCACATTGAAGTTACAACATTTAATTTTGAATCAGATCCAACGTATTCAAGATTGAAAAATCATGACGACACATTAACTAATTTGTGTAAAAATCTAAAAAAATAACTTCGCATTCTTCACTTCTTTCTTTTATTTTTTTCATATGGTTTATCACAACTTCAGAAAATTTCTATAAAAGTAAGGAAAACTGCAAAAAAAAAGAAAGAAAAAAAAAAAAAAGATAAATCAGTAAAATTAAATAAATATCTATACAAATCAGAGTTGGAGTTGAGTAATGGAAAATGAATTGTATGAACAAAATGCAAGCATGATTTGTTTTGATTCTATTTCAAAGAACCTGATACTGATCATCACAATGTACATGTAATATTATTATTTGATTACACTTTCACAACAAAACAGGGCATTAAAATAAAAATCACAACACAAAAAAAATGGCTGTGCATAGAATAAGAGTATGATGATGGTGATTTTGTTCACAAATTATCAAGAATCAAAAAATTTTAACCACCAGACTCAGCAACTTGAGATAAATGCTGAACAGTAAAAATCAATACAGGCTTAAAAGCAAAAATTATGTTAATGTCAATAAATGTTTGCATAAAAAAATCCCAAAACAAAACGTGAATCGAATTTCCATTGAATTTACAGAGATTCTTAATGAAGGAGTAAATATCTATTGGTAGGTAAGATTCCAAAAGTGTATTTTTGTGTGTGTGTGTGTGAGAGAGAGAGAGAGAGAGAGAGAGAGAGAGAAGAGAGAGAGAGAGAGAGAGAGAGAGAGAGAGAGAGAGAGAGAGAGAGAAGAAGAGGAAGAAACGACAATTTGAATGAACATACAATTATTTTGTAACACGTTGAATTATTTCAACCTATCCAAAGTGAATACTGACCTCAACCCTAAAAGAGCTTGTGTCAACAGAGAAACATGGCGACAGTCCACAGAGGTAACATGACAGACCGCTATCAAAACTTATAACTAAAGTAATCTAAAACCTATGCCTTGTGTTGTGACAAGGGATAATAATAATAATATGGAGATTTCTATTAGCGCCCATACATGGAGATGCTCTAGGCGCTTTACAATATCAAAAAGAAATACAAGAAAGAGTCAATAAAAATTGACAACAACATCAGAAATAAGTCTCTCGAAAATAATATGTTTTCAACTGTTTTTTGAAGGAATGGATGTTAGGGCTGTTCTTGATGATCATTGGCAGAGAGTTCCAGACCATGGGACCATTGAATGAGAAGGCTTTCATGCCTAATTTCGTATTCGGAATGGGTGAGGTAAGGAGGATTTATTCCCAGACCTCAGTGGGCAGGGTGGCTGGTATACCAGTAACAGTTCAGACAGATATTCTGGAACTGTTCCATGTAGTGAGTTGAGTTGTAAACCGTGCAAGCAATCTTAAATTCAATGCGTTTGTGAACTGGAAGCCAATGAAGGTCTTTTAAAACTGGCGTGATGTGATCTTTGGTTTTTGTCCTGGTGACAACACGGGCGCATTGATTTTGGATTTGTTGGAGATCCTTTATCTGGCCAGATTGGATGTTATATAGTAGGCCATTGCAGTAGTCGAGATGACTGATGACAAATGCAAGAATCAACAGTTTGGTTGTTCCTTCATCCCAATACTGACGAGTTCTATGTATCCATCTCAGGTTGATGAAGCATTTTTGCTTGATCTTTTTATGGATAAAAGCGATTTTCAAAAAATACAAAAGTGACCTTTTGAATTTGACAAATCTAAACCAAAGCCTTTAAAAAAAAAAAGTAGAAGAACGAAATCATTTTGGTGGAAAAACTAAGTTTGGATACAATATAAACCTTGTTAATCATGAAACTGCAACTATAAGCAACATTGTTCAAAAGTAAATAAAAGCTCTCTTGGTTTCTTTAAAAAAAAAAGGGGGAAAAGAAAGAAAAAGATCCATCCTTCTCCCCTCCCCTATAAAAAAACACCTCTCCCCCCCCAATCACAAAAAAATCAACAACTCATAATAGAGGACATTTGTAAAAGTAAAGGAGTCATGTAAAACAAAACAAAAATCATCACCGAACCATACAAATTATGAATGTCATTTATTACGCACAAGTTTGATCACTAAATATTCACGTATATACAAATTGAGACATCTTTTCTTTGGGAATATCTTTGTTGATGGGAACTGAGGAATTGGGAAATTTGGGAGTGGAGCGAGTTCAGTTGATAATGAAGGGAAAGAAAGAGGCTTTAATGAGCGAAAAAAAAAAAATTGTGTTGAAATGAGGAGGAGGGTGATTTTTTTCCTTTTTTCTTCTTTGGAATTTACCCTGTCCACCACGTATGGTGATCTCAGGGTGAATTCAGAGGAAACAGCAGGATAGAAGATCTGTGAAAAAATGAAAGGAAAGAAGTACCGATAGCGTCTAAAAATAGCAACTGCCTACCACCATCCACATGTGGGGAGAAATAATTTGAATGATACATCTGAAGAGCTTGCAGGGAAGTATAAAGAGGAAATGGGGGAGAGGGAGTGTATATGTGAGTATGAGATGGTTAGGGGGTGGAGATTGCACATAATCCATTCGACTTATTCAAAGTTATGATTTTCACACAATTTGGTGGTGTTTTAAAAATATTTGTTTTTACATTTATCAACATACAAAATGAAACTTTGAAAAGATAAAGTTTATAAAGTTGTACATTTTGTAATGAAATACTATAGGAAACTTTAAACATGCTATCAACCACTCTGTTAAAGGTAATTTATAATCAGTAACATAAAATACATGCATCAATGTAAATCATGGACCAAGAGAAATCCTACATATTAATAAGCAAACTGATAATACTGAATCATCCGCAATTATGTCTAACTCAATTATGTCTAACTGATACAAAAAAAGCCTCAGTTGTTTGGCTGTCTTAAAAACCAGACAAAAAGAAATCATGTCATTATTCTTGTCCTGAACTAGTCATGTTATGCTTATTCTGGACTGCAAGAAAAAAAAAAAGAAAGAGTTTAATTTCGATGTAAAGATCTGATGAAGAAAAGGTTTCTGTAAAAGAAATGTTCAAGAATGTTTTGTTCATGTCTACTCATGATAGGGAAAAAATATTTTGGCCACTCCTCATACAAACACACGATCTTATTAATATCCGGCAAAATGCACCGCCGATATTACTACTCGATGTCGTCCCACAACCAGCTTCAGCACCAATGAATTAAAAAGTTCTCTCCCTTTCTCTCGCTAACTTTCTTGCCTTTCCTTTCATTCACATTCTAATTTCTTTTGATCTCTACCTTTCTGTCTTCACATAGCAATTTTTCCTTCTCTCTCTCTCTCCTTTCTCACACTTTTTACTGTCACTGTTCAACTTTACTTCCTGTTGAATGGCATTGGCTGTCACGTTTTTCAGTGATTCTGTGTTTGCTTTTGATTGTTGCCTACACCATTAAAAATGAGCTTTGATGAATGCAATTTTATCATTCAATCCACTCGCTATGTAGAAGAAACTACAAAAACAACGCTTCACCCCCCCCCCCCCCCCCAACAACCATAAATCAAATTGTTAAAAAAAAACCAACAACTATAAAACAAGCTGTAAAAAAAAACCCAACAACTATAAAACAAGCTGTTTAAAAACCCAACAACTATAAAACAAGTTAAGCAAAACCAACAAATATAAAACAAGTTGTTAAAAAAACCCAACAACTATAAAACAAGTTGTTAAAAAAAAAACAACAACCCATAATCCTCATTAAGGAATTAAAAATTGACAAAAACCACTCAGTGAAAAAAATGCAACATCATAATAACTAATGACCAAAATGAAACGTGAACTACTACAATGTATAAATAGAGAACCGAATCTATACAGCCATGAAAATAAGATGATGCTATTTATAGTACGTCTACAGTAAAAAAAGAAAAAAAGTGCAGTATTTATGTTAAAAAGAAGTATCTTGAGATAGGAACAGACATTCTGGTATGAAAAATGTGGGGGTAAAGTAAAGTTCCTTCAAGGTCATTATGGCCCATAGAGCTGGAGCGTATCCCAGTTTCTATAACATGATGCGGAACAGGTGACAATAATCACCTCCTGGACAGGACGCTAGTCTGACGCAAGTTTTTACCCCCAAGCTAGTGCTTGTACCCATTTTGTACCTGGGTTGAGTGGGGAAGTGCGTGGTAGGTGTCTTTCCCAAGGAACACAATGTTTGGCCTAGCTTTGGCAAGATTCGAACTCAGTCTGGTAGTCTAACCATTCGGCCACCAATACCACATGGGGTAGGGGGATTGAACTAAATCTATACAAGCTAGGAAAATAAGAAGATGCTGAATATAGTAATTCTACAATAACAAGGCGTGCATTCTCTATGTTAAAGCATGCATGATGAGATATGAATACACAAGGGTTTAATTACTGTAAGTATAAGGCACTTTATGTCAAGGCAGTGTGCAGACGAAGTCCTCTGCAAAGCTAATGCTAAAATTGAGACACATGTCTACGCTTTATATCGATAATGGACTGAAAAATAAGTGATGAATATAATGACACATTCCGTATTCATTTGTAAACGTTTGAATTTCATCAAGGCCATCATCATGCCCATACATCTAGAGTACATCCTGGTTTCTATAGCCTAATATGGTACGGGTGATAATGCATTGGTTCTGGGACAGGGCGCTAGGCTGTCGTAGGTTGTACACCCCCTTCCCCTCCCAAACCCACCAGCTGAAGCTGGTGTCCATTTGCGCCTGGGTCGAGTGGGGACATGATGTGTTGTGTCTTTCCCTAGGAACAAAACACTGGACCTGGCATTACTGCGATTCAAACCGGGGGGCCCAAGTTGCAGCCTAAGTCAGGCAGCCTACTTATAACCACCAGGTTACAGACGCCACCACTACTTATAACCACCAGGTTACAGACGCCACCACTACTTATAACCCCTAAGTTACAGACGCACTACTTATAACCCTAGTTACAGACGCCACCACTAATTATAACCCCTAGGTTACAGACGCCACCACTACTTATAACCCCTAGGTTATAGACGCCACCACTACTTATAACCCTTACGCCAACTTATAACCCTAGGTTATAGACGCCACCACTACTTATAACCCCTAGGTTACAGACGCCACCACTACTTATAACCCCTAGGTTACAGACGCCACCACTACTTATAACCCCTAGGTTACAGACGCCACCACTACTTATAACCCCTAGGTTACAGACGCCACCACTACTTATAACCCCTAGGTTATAGACGCCACCACTACTTATAACCCTAGGTTACAAACGTCCACCACTACTTATAACAGACGCCACCACTACTTATAACCCCTGGGTTATAACCACCAGGTTACAGACGCCACCACTACTTATAACCCCTAGGTTACAGACGCCACCACTACTTATAACCCCTAGGTTACAGACGCCACCACTACTTATTTGGAAAAGTAAAGTAAAAGTAAAGTAAGTCCCATACTCAGAGTTAGAGTTCTGATTTTTTGCCAGGCATGCGGCACAATGTGTCAGTTCATCATTGTTTTTTCATGCCGTCTCTATTTTCACAGAGTGTCGGAATAGACCTAGCTACCCATTTCGCTGGCTGCTGGGTCCACATGAGGGCCTGAAAAATATGCCCAGAATCAAACCTGGGCCTCCTGGGTGATAGTCAGACGCTCTACCAAATAATCTACCAACTTATTTGTAGCAAGGGAAAACTACGCCTCACAACCCAACGGCAAGTTTCTAGCATATTGAGACCTACAGCACCATCTTTAAGATCAACTTAATAAAACGTATAATATAATATAATTTTATACAATGTCAGTTGCAAACTGAAAATTCTTCCATGATAACGTAACCGTCTCGTGTCTAAAAAAATGACGTAAGCTTTTGAATATCATACAGAATTCATAGGAATTTTGACTTTCATTGTATTTCATTTAATATCATTCACTGTAATAATTATCGAAATGGTTCTCGTGATTGATCTGCACATCACCACTCACAGATACAGAAGGAAAAATCACTGACCAGCTAGCTGTGCTTATTTTTGTTGTTGCTTTCTTCTACATTTTCATATGGTACACACCTACATCACGGATTGCTGTTCTAACAAGGATGTGATAAAATTCTGCTTTACAGTCAAATCTCATAAAGCCAAGTTCTCCCCCCCCCCCCCCCCCCCCAAAGTGAAAAACCCAACAGCTTTTTCTAACAAAAACTAAAATAAGCACAAAACAAAGCAACTAAGCCCCCCTCCCCCATCCCCCCCACCACCAAATCAAAGGATGTAAAAACCAAACCAACCAAGAACAAAAAAGAAGCTCAAACCCAAACCCACATCCAAAAGAGCATGCAGAGGGAAGAATCAACAATTCAACATATTTGGAGGAGTTTTCATTATGACAAGCATGAGGCCTATCTGACAAGGGTTTGGTTGACTCTCACAGGAAAAATATCCAACAGCCTCTAGCACAGCCCCATGCTAGGCTAACTGCTATAAATCTTCAAAGAAAGCGACTTGAGACTTGGCTGAATTTGAAGTTATCTGATTGAAAAAGAAAGAAAGAAAAAAACAATCATTGACTAATCGCAGTTAAAAATAAAACCAAACAATGACATAAAGATTGCATTTAAAAAATGTAACTTAAAACATGACAATAAAAACAATTAAAGAATTAACTTTTTTGTACGAGTTTTGTTAAGAGGGTGGGGTCTTAACTTTTGAGTGCCAGCCCTTAGGAAAAAAAAAGCGAAACCCTTCAGAGCTAGACCTTTCTAGCTCTTTTCAAAACAATATCCAGTTTTTTAAAAATTGGAATACATGAACCAAACTATCGGGAGATGTTTGTTATCTATTTATGTAAAGGTGTGTCTTTGAATTTTGTCCGTATGTGCAGTCCAACACCACGAGGACAAGAAAGTAAGTATGTGTCTTTGAATTTTGGATTTTGGAATGACGGTTTAAGGAATGTTGCATTATTTGACTAAAGGGTGTGGGGGAAGGGGGTTCAGGTTCTGATCATAGTCATTTAGGCGTAACATATCAATTTTGAGAAATCGATTCTTTTGAAAAATATTTTAATGATCGTATGAGCGGAATTTAATTTTTAATGTTAAAAATGCAATTTCAAAACGGTAGGGTCAATTCTCCTATATCAACTGATTTTACATACAAATTTTGTACTTACATCTACAAATTACCAAGGACTATTTTTAATTGAGATCACCGTTTACCTATTGACTACACGTAAACTTATGAAGGTCCAAGGCCTTAGATTGCTTTGATATTGCTATACTTAGCACATTACAACAATATATTTAAACAAACACAAACACTAGCACAACTGTGTGTAGTGGGCAAATCACAAAATGCTTTCTTCGCAACAACTTATTATTTCATTACACTGATTTTTTTCTCTGCTGGGAACCGAGCAACAATTAAACTCATCTGAATCGAAAACTGAGTAATACCATTGGTAAGGACAAAGTCAAAGGGCAGGTCACGACCTAATTACTTGTAGTGCAGTGAAAATATTCTGAAGCTGACATTTTTTCTTTTCTTTCCAGATTGTTTTTATTTGTCATCAATCATAAAACATAATATCAAAGAAGAAGATGAGCTGAGTGAGGTGCTGCCTATCAAGATTTGTTTATTTGTTTGATGGCAATTGCCCCCACACACTGCAATGATCTCAGGGTGAATTAAGAGGAAACACAAGATGAAAGACAAAGTGAAAAAGCGACAGCAAATAACTAGGACATGCCAGCAACTCCTGCAAAAACCGCCCACACCGATCACGTAGGAATGTTTGGGGCCTTTCGGCCTAAGATACTTGACCTTTGAAAACAATGACCACAAACAAAATCTGTTCCAAGAAGTAGAAATAGAACACCAGCGTGCCCTCTACGACACACGCTCCACCCAATGAGGATATGCCAAAGCAGCTGTCGTAAATCTTTTGCGTCACAAATAAGAAAACAGTGTGAGACTCACCTTCCGCAAGGTAGAATATTTGGAGTCTCCCCTCTGTATACTTTCTTCATGAAATCTGTCCATTGGATTAATGCCATCGTCAACCTTAAGAACTTCAATCTCCGTCTTTAAATCCTTCAGCTGGTCCTGGAGGGTTTTGCTCTTTGAAAGATATTCTCGTCTTCACAGTGGAAAATAAAGAAAGATAGACAATGAGTTGTGCATATCAATATTTCATGATCAGTTTCATTCATTTTATTAAACGAGCCAACAAAAGGCGATAAACCTGACTTTTGACCAGTCGCTGGCTGAGTGATTAGGATCATGAGATCCCGGGTTTAAATCCTAGCAATGCTAGGTCCGACGCTGTGTTCCTTGAGAAAGACACTTAACGCGCATTTTCCCCACTCCACCCAGAGGCAAAACTAGTTGCATGAGCTTGGGAGTAAAAACATTTTTTTTTTATTGACCCGCCTAATGAACTTTCAACAACTTTTACCTCACTCAACCACAGGTCTAGGATATCATCTTGTTGACTCCTCCTAGGGATTCTTACTACATTAAAAAAAAAAAAAATTCACAGATTAGAAGGAGACGAAATTAATCTTAGTTCATTTCTATAAGGGAAAAAGCTCTTCTTTCGTTCTGTACACTGATATGATTCATTTCATTCAAAGAATTTTCCCAAAGCTAAGGGAAATCCTAAGTTGATGATAGTATCAGCACGTTATGGCTGAAATGTAGTGGAAGTCGTACCTATAACGTTGATATTCAAGTTGAGTGAGTTAAACCTGTGGTAGAAATATCCTGTAAGAACTTGTGGTCATAAAGACGATCTGAATACAAATCATACTATGATTAAGTAAGGTCGATTATGCAATCATGAAGTGATTTTTTTATTTTGAGTTTGGGTTTCTCCGTTTAGTACATATTTGAATAACTGTCAAAATGTCATCCTATATCATTGAAAAGTTTGTGGCCTCCTTGGTTGCCATGGAAATGGCCGCCATCTTGGATTTTGACCCAATTTTCAAAATTTACCTCCTCACTTAGTTATGAATAAAATCACTCAAAATCTGTGCAGGTTGTTTATTCCATTCAATATCTAAAGAGTGACGTCGGCTTTTTTATAATAGATATTTTGGATAGTTAAAAAAAAAATGCATTTTTGAAAATAACAAATGTCGTTTATATGCGAACATGGCATTTTTATTACAAAATTTGTTTTTTTCCACAAAAGGTACAAGATATAAAAAAAACTCAGACATCATTCTATTAACATTGAGAAGAGGAACCCGTGTGCCAAATATTTTACAAATTGGTCGGTAAATGACAGAGGAGATAGAAATTCAGTGGGAAAAAACTACATTCCGAGAAAAATGTCAATAAAGAAATCAAAAGAAAATAACACAAAAAAAAAAGGCGCTTCAGACGGGTTTCCTTGTTGTAGCAGCCCCATTACTCTTTCGACAGTCTCTGACATTGTTACTAATGTAAATAGGATTGTACATCTAGGTTTAGACGTGAACTATTTTGAAAACAGACGTCACAATGACCTCTATTACTATACTTGTGCACATGTTTACAAACACACCGACCAGCAACGCTTGCCTTCCACATCTTACGTTACTCAGTGCCAGGCCAAATTGGTTTTGCAGTGTTGTCGACAGGCAAGTGACACTATTGTCGCCACATCTGGCGATTAGGTGCAACATTAGACAGGTTTTCAGTGCCATCTTCTCAGTCAGGGTTTGGGTAAATGACGTAAACATTTTGACTTTTTTTACCTACCTCGCCTACAAAATATTTTGTAACAAAAAAAAAAAGCATACGTCATAAGGACATTTCCCTGCCATCGTCTTGTAGATAATTGATCGCTCTAACGGAATGTATATATAAAGAACAGAAAATGGACATGTTTGTCCCACACCCGCCAATCCAGGTTTTACCTGCACCTGGGTCGAGTGGGGAAAATACACGTTTAACCGTCTTTCCCAAGGAACATAACGTTGGACCTAGTATTACTAAGATTCAAACTCAGGACCGTATGATCTCAAGTCTGGCAACAGACCCGTAAGGCCTGTGATACCCCACCCTCCATAGTATGAAATATAATATATTCATTTCTATTTTATTCTTTTTATCCTATTCACGTATAGAATCAAAACTCACTCTTCTTTCTCCATCTCTAGAGACAGCTGATCAATGTTGCCAGTCAGCAAATCCGAGTCGAGCAAAGGGTTGTTGGAACCCATCAACTGAAGGGTGGCTGAAAGGTCGGAGCTCAAGGCCGTGTATGGAGATAAAGACTGATGAAGAAAGAAAGGAATTGAAAAAGTGTCAAACGACTTATTTCTTCTTCCGATAAGAAACTCACTATCATTGAAGAAAATGAAAAATGCGGGAATGATTGGAAAAAAGAAAATAATAAAAAAAAGAGCATAATTTGAAACCATGAGTAGGAGAATAAATATGAGAATGAGAATATTTGAATGAGTATGTGAATACGAATATGAGAATATGAAGATGAGTTTTGAAAATGTGTTCTATTAGAGTGACTATGAATATGAGTTAAAGTATGAGAATGAGAATAATTACACACTGTTGCTTTCTATGAAATTCTAAATGAGAGACGACATCATAATAACTTTCTTAGCTCTAACCTTTACGATGATTAAGAGGATTTCTCGACAGTAAGTCAAAAACTGAGAGAAAAACCTAATTGATATTCCTTCAGGTAATACGCAGCTCAGTTTTGATTTGAGGCCCACAATACAGATACATACTGATCTGACGAACAGAACTGAACTTTTAACAAACGTTCTAAAAAAATCCAGGGGACTTACTTGGCCTAGGGATTATAACCCCATCTTTTTAAAATTCACAGATCATGACGCTGAGGAAGTGATATGATTAATTTCAGTTACTTTCTATAACGGAAGAACTTTTCTTTCATTCTGAAAATTGTTATGTTTCATTTCATTCAACGGATTTTGCCATAGCCGCCAGAAAATTGTATTCCTACGGCCTTAGAGAAATTTAGGATAAAAAAGATGAAAGATAATCCCAAAGCTTTTGACCCTTACATTGCCAATGCTGTTTTTCTCTCTGTGTAATCTCCGTTGCCAAGTGCTTTTGGGAATAAAAAAAAAAAAAAGGTCAGCGCTAGCGAAAAAAAACCAAACCCTAAACAAAACATAACTACTTACTAACCAAATGCCACAGAGCAATAAAACTTTCAAAATAGCTAGCAATATCTATAACCTTATCAATCTTACTGAGATTCATGTTGAAATTCATAAATAGATTACGTGAATAAAAGAACTATCACCAAAGAGAAAGTTGGGAAAGCAAAACAGGAACAATGGGAAGAGTTTGGACAGACTTCAAGGAAAGAAAGCTATCAAGGAAATCAAAAGCTGTTCTGGGGGCAATGAAGAGCATGAGAAAGACCAAAGCATGCCCAATACGACAAATTAAGAATGCCAAAGGAGAAACAATGAAGGAAGACAGCAAAATCATGGAAACATGGAGAAAGCATTTTCACCACTTACATAATCCCTCCAGAACGTATGAAACAAGGAGTACAAATCAATTAGTAAGAGTAACAAGTAATCTAGAGGAGACAGCTGAAGATGTATATATATCAATGGAAGAAATCCAAACAGCTGAAATGATGAAAAATGAGCAGATCAAGTTTATCCAGAAATGATTAAAAACCAAGGGAGAGAGGCAGACAAACTACTACATGCAATAAGCCAATAAGCATAGTCAGATCAAATGATTAAAAACCAAACAAACTACTACATGCAATAAGCCAATAAGCATGTCCAAACAAACCAATATGTGCAGTGAGTAGCTGGAAACATATCTGCAGAATTTGATGTTGATATAGGAGTAAGACAGGGTTGTATCCTAAGCCCTCTTTTATTTATCAAATTTATGGATTCAGTCGCAAAGGCATCCTCAAAAATGAAGAAAATGAATGTAGGTATGTGGAACCTCAAACCAGTAAATGTATCAATGCTTTCATTTGCCGATGATTTAGTTCTGTTTGAAAAATCAGAAAGTGACCTTCAGTCAAATATCAACATTATGAACAATGAACTAAATAAAAGAGGAATGAGAGTAAATGCAAAGAAAACCAAAACAATGCTAGTAACTAGGGAAGCTAAAACACAAAATCTTAAATTGGGCAGGGAGAATTTAGAACACGTTCAAAGCTACAATTACCTGGGAGTAATGATTAACTCAGAGGGAAAACTAAGAGAAGAAATCAGCCAGAGAATCAAAAAGGCAAGTGCAATATATAACTATCTAGGAAAGGCATTTGCAGGTAAGCAAGAATTGTCAACAAAAATCAAAATGGCAGTATACAATACAGTTTATTGTCCCACTCTCCTCTATGACAGCGAAACCTGGACCTTAGACAGTAGAGAATACAGTAGATATACAGTTAGCTGAAATGAAATATCTAAGAAGAGTAGTAGGGAAAACTAAAAGAGTCAAAATCAGAAACACAACAATAAGAGATCAAACCAAAGCAGATGGCATAAAAACTAAGATAGAAACAAACAATTGAGATAGTTTGGGCATGTAAACAGAATGAATGACAATAGACTAGCTAAATCAGTATACAGTGCTAAAGCCCAAAGGTAAAAGACCAAAAGGCAGACCTCGGAGAAAGTGGGAAGAAGGTATGAGGCATTGAAGCATAGAAAATTTACTTTTTTGGAAGGAAACAGAAAATGCCAGGACAGGGCATCCTGGAGAAAGATCATCTCGGGCATCTGAACCCATACACCGAAAGATGGAATGGGAACTGATAAAGAACGACGGCAAGAACAATGGGAATCTCCTGGGCCAAGGGATATAACTCTTGAAATACTTCAAAAAGCCTTCTCTATTATACGCACCTTTTTTTAAAGCAAACCCTATCATAAATTTGCCTTCTGGTGAACTTGGCATGCATAGTTATGCAAAAATGCAATTTTCTGAACAGTACGTTGAAGAAACCAGTATTGGTGTAATTACAACGGACAGTTTATAGATGTGACAGTCTGTATTTGGCAATGTAAGGGTTAAAGGCACATGTTTTCATTAAAAATCTAGGCTAAAACACAGCTCAAGACATCCTCCCTCCATCGGAGCAAATCATAATACTTACAGCGGTATAATCTACATGTGGCACGGTTTGTGTAATCTCTAGTAGCCTCCCCTTGGCTGCCTTCTCTGCCAGCTTGGCTTTCAACAATTCGTCCCTCAATCCTTCTGCTTCTTTTGCCCTGTAAAAAAAAAGGTATGAATAATAAGGGGAGACAATCAGACAGAGGAAAAAACCCATTTCCTACCCGTTACAACACTCTTATTGCCAATCTTAAAGGATAAAGATCATGGATTTGCAGAGCTTGTCCAGTGCAGGCTAACACCAAGTATCTCCTGACACATTGTTTCATTCGGCGAGACCTTTGACCTTTCAAAACATTTATAACATCATATAGTAATCGCAGGGTTAAATTAAAGCCAAAGTGTGGCTGCTCGTTAGGCACATCACATGGAGGCATTGTAGCCAAACCAAAACGTACTTCACTCTGCTCTCCTCACTTGAATCAGGTGTAAATGAGTACCCGGCTGTAGGTAGAGACAAATCTTGACAGAGTGTAAGTATGAAGCCCAGGGAGTTGAGAAGGACTTTGAATGAAATGGCGTGCTAGGGGGTAAATGATGCACACTAGGCGAACCTGCACATGTGCGGAGATACGGACCATAAATTTAACTCTATGATATGAAATCCCCACAATATCTTTCTCTGCTATAGACAGCCATGAGCCATGTACTCAATTCACATGTTTAACTGATCTAAGTCAAAACTTGAGTATCTTTTCTAAAGGTAAAATATACATGAAAAGAGGTTTGGCATGATCCCTTCCATCACACAAACTTCCCCTTTTCAAATGAAACAGAACAATAAATAAACAGATTGAAAATAAACAGCACTACTATCGCGGTCGTTGAAATAACAAAATTCAAACTACTGCTCTGTATACAGAATTGAATTAAAGTTCATAAAAGGGCAGTTCATTGAAAAGTGATCACCTGAGGTGAAAACTTCAAATTCAAGATATCAAAATAAAATTTGTTCTCCCTGTCATTTTGAATTCCAAAGTATGAAGTTCCAAAAGAACTATGCAGAAATACTCTGTGATTCAAAGTATTGATTTCAACAGAATAAAGAGGAAAGACCAAAACAGAATTCAAAAGACAATGACAAGATATAACCATCTAGATCTAGGAGAGTTATTTGTAGGTAAACAAGAATTGTCAACAAAAACCAAAATGACAGTATACAACACAATTTATTGACCTCTTCTTCTCTACGGCAGTGAAACCTGGACAGAAGGGAATACAGTAGAGTACAGGCAGCTGAAATGCAAATCTAAGAAAGGTAGTAGGGAAAACTAAGAGACAAAATCAGAAAAAACAAAAATAAGAGATCAAACCAAAACAGATGGCATTAAAAACTAAGATAGAAATAAGTCAACTCATATGGGTTGGGTATGTAAACAGAATGAAGTATCAGAGAATAGCTAAATCAGTATACAATGCTAAAAGCCAAGGTAAAAGACCAAAAGGCAGACCTCCGAGAAAGTGGGCAGAAGATATAAAAGAGGCGCCTAAAACAGAGAAATTTCATCGTCATAGAAGGAAACAAGAAAATGTCAATCAGGACAGGGTAGTCTGGAGAAAGATCACCGGAAGGTAGAATGGGAACTGACAAAGAAGGAAAGAAAGAAAGAAGAGAAATTGCACACCAGGCATAAAAAAATAAGCCTAAAATGAATCTTACTGGAAAAAGAAACCCCCAAACAGACTACACTTGCAACTTCTCCACAACAAAAAATCGACGAAGAAAGAAAAGAAAAAGAAAGAAAGTGATGTCAGCGTGTGTGTCATCTTTTACCTTTGCTCGGAATCTTGCAAGAAAGCGGCGGCAATGAGTTCAGCGTCTCTGGCCCTTTGTTCCATCAACATTCTCTCCTCCTCTGTCTGAGAACACGTGAGGTAAACATAAAACCTTTAATTCAAGTCCCATGCCCAGGCAATGTACTATTATATCTTTTTTTTTACTGTAAGCCACTGAAATTTAATTTTACAATTACTTTGACAATGCGTATGGCATACACTGCCGCTCATGTACAAATTTACAGCCCAAATGTTTCTTTGATTGGAATTAACCAAGTCCACTGTATGCAGTGATCTCAAGGTGAATTAAAGAGGAAAGAGCAAGATGAGAGATGAGTGAAAGAGTGAAAGAAAAAAGTAGGACCTACCAGCAGCACCCTCCAACCGCCCGCATTTACAGCAGATTTTTATTGCATCTACAAAAAAAACCCACTTCCTTCAAGGCCCTTATTCCGCAGAGGCGAAGCTTAGCTCAGTTTGTATAGCATGAAATGAAACAGGTCATAGTACATCATCTCATAGAGATGAGTTCGAGCTTCTGAGGCAAGCCTTCTAAAAAAAGTTCCATCAAGGCCATTATGGCCCATAGAGCCGGAGCGTACCCCAATTTCTATAGCGTGAACCGGAACGGGTGATAATAATCACAATCACCTCCTGGACAGGTCGCTAAACCTATGCAGGTTTTTACTCCCAAGCAAACGCATGCCAGGTGTTTTTCCCAAGGAACACAACATCAGACCTAACTTTGCTAGGATTCAAACCCGGGGACATCATGATCTCAAGTCCAGCAGCCTAACCACTCGGCCACCAATGCTACGTGTGAGGTAAGCGTTTTACCTTAAAATAATCTAGTCCCCCGTGAACTCACCGCAAGTAATTAAAAAAAATATTATATCAAGCTGTATCATAGCTAAGCACAATAGGGGTAAAATTTCCCTTTACTTCAATGCTAAAATAGACATTCTAGAAAGAACAACACTGATAAGCATCTAAAGACATCGGAAGTTCTTTTTTAACTTTTCTCCCCATTAAAACCATCCAATTATTGCTCAAGCGATAAAAAGGAATGGTGTGCTGCAGTAGGCCGACAACCAATCAAGGAACAAGGAAATATGAAAAATATGCTTAACATATAAAACACAAGACAGGAGAAAGAGATGTCTCTGTCCTGTTTCGTTTTTATATCTTCTAGACCTATTATTCTTATTTCAAGTTCCTTGATTAATTAGTGCCCAGGGATAATTATGTGAGAATGTTCCTGATGAACAAATTTTTAGTAACTTGTAAACACTGGCAAGGATCTAAAAGGTACATTTGACATTTGATGGATACCTTGATGGCTGTTAGTTTGATTCTTTGCACTTCTGACTCTGCTTCTGCTGCCTTTTGAGTGAGGAGTCTCGCTTCCTCATCTAGCACCGTCATTTTTCGTGGAGAATTTCTGCTGTTTCTTCCGACCGCACCTGAAGGGGGCACCAATTAAGAAATAAAAATTATCAAGTGCATTTTAAGGTGTGTACTTTTTAACAGTGCTAGCTATGGGCGCCCGTTGACGTCAGGCTAACCGATTATGTTCTAGATTAAATCTTTGTTTTATCTTTTCTGTGCCCTTGGACTGAAGAATAAATATATCACCATTGGATTTCTCTCATTGTAGAAGAGTTGCTTGTAGCTCTGAAGAGGATTTCCTGTAGTAAGTGAAAACCCATGACGTAGTCAATCTTACTGTGTGACACCCTAGTATCGATTCGTTTATAATTGGAAGGTGAAAGATTGGACTAGTAATTTGTAGTGTCGCATCGAAGCGTCTCGTATCGGTTGTAATGTCCTAGAAATATCCGTTTCTGGAAGTCTTTGTTTTTAAGTATAAAAGGGCAGTTTATCTATGACTGGGAGAATATGAGAAATAGATTCTAGAGTGTGAGAGAAATCCATGTTGATTCCACCTTTATATGTCAGCATTGTGAATTTTCTTCACCTCATTGATAGATTGTCGACTGCGAGTATAATAAATATCCTTGTTATAACTTTTAGTTGAGCATTGGTGTTTCTTAGATCGTGTTTATGTTTCGTCAACATCTAGATCTATTGTAAACTGCCTGCTCCATATATGTCTTTGTAATGCTCATAATGTTTTATCCTAGAAAACGTAATGTTCTAACTTACGCAACTTTGTAAAATGTTTCTAAAAACCTATTAGCAAAAACAAAGAAGAAAAACCCAATAGTCACAGACCTACAGGTAAAACATAATCTCAACTCACTGGTTTGATATGGATTTGATTTGATTCACCCACATCCACAACTAAAGTGATCTCAAGGTTTTTGGTAGGATTTTCAAATTTGCCTGGACTGTCCTGTAAACAGCCAAGTGATCTTAAGCATGCACAAGAGCGTTGTGATCTGCACACAGGACCTCCTTTTTATCGTCTGTCTCCAATGGGACTATGCGTCGATCCACTTACCTGGACCAGGGAGATAGTTTTGCTAAAAAAAACAACTAAACAAACTTTTTCAACCGTCGGCGGGGCTCAAACCCACTACCTTTTGGTTGAGAGGCTGACACCTTGCATCTGGACTACTGAGTCACTCCCAACTCATTGGTCATTCAGTTTAATTACTATTATCAACATTCATAGTAGAAGTTGTTGTAGTAGAAGTTGTAGAAGCAGTATTAGTAGTATTAGTAGTAGTAGTAGTAGTAGTAGAAGTAGTAGTAATAGTAGAAGAAGAAGTAAAAGAAGAAAGAAGAAGAAGAAAAATAATAATAATAATAATAATAATAATAAGAAGAAGAAGAAGAAAAAGAAAAGTAAAAAGTATCAGGAGAAGAAGAACTTCTTAAGGTCTATACATTATATCATAGTTACATAAAGGAGACTATCATCATCAACATTGACAGGAGTCAAGCCATGTTGTCGAAGTGAGCAAATATGGTAAATTCTCTACCCCAAGGAAAAAAAAAAAAAGTAGGGCTCGAACCAAGTACCTCCCGGTCGCAGTGTAATGGCTTTTAACCACTCGGCCTCATCTTACCAAAGTAGGATACTAGTTATTACGACAAACTTCTTATCCAAGACGAGACGTTGAAGCAGTTACTCACCAAAGCTTCCTGCGACAGACGCACCTCCTCTTGCAATTGAATTAATTTCTTCTCCAGCTCTTCTTTTTCCCTGACCGCGTCCTGCCTCAGCTGTTTTTCACGAGCCAGCCTGGAACGGTCCATCTGAAAAGGGAAGCGAGCCGATGCAATAAATGCTAATAACACTACGGCCAAGATGGGATGGACAAGTTGTGTTCTTTTTTCATTTTTTATTGAAATTCACCCCGTCCACCATATGCGGTTGACTGCAGGGGTAAAGTAAGAGGAAACAGAGAGACGAACGATAAGTAAACGAGTGAGAAAGGAAAACAGTAGGACCTCCAATCCAAAGTAAAGCTCATAACTATACTGACCGTGTTTTATTTAGATTAGAAAGAAAAAAATATCCATAAAACGGTGAACATAACAATGCAAAACAAGCAGAAAATTATCATCTGACTTATGACTAGTGTAAATTTTTCAGGAAAAGTAGAGATAGTACTTCAAGGCTTCTAAATTTGAAAATGAATGAATTTTTAAATAAATCGCAATTAGAGAGAGAGAGAGAGAGAGAGAGAGAGAGAGAGAGAGAGAGAGAGAGAGAGAGAGAGAGAGAGAAAGAGAGAGAGAGGGAGGGAGGGAGGGAGGGAGGGAAGGAGAGAGAGAGAGAGAGAGAGAGGAGAGAGAGAGAGAGAGAGAGAGAGAGAGAGAGAGAGAGAGAGAGACATTTCTCATACGATTATCTAATGTGCACCAGAAATATAACCTATAATACCCTGTCCCTCCCGCTCACATGCATTTATACGCACACCCCCCCTCGCCCAGATGAAACAGAGGCGAAAGGGTGAAAAGACATTTCGGACCTACCAGCATCCCCCTGCCAACCCCCCCCCCCCAATCCACAACAAAAACCATTCACAAACAAATCACAGACAAAATAATTCCTATGAAAACCAAACAAACTAACTGTTTACCTCTTTGGCTTTGAAATGTATTGAAATGTAAGTAAAAATACCTGTTTATTGTATTGAAATGTAAGTAAAAATACCTGTTTATTTTATTGAAATGGAAGTAAAAGTACCTGTTTATTGTATTGAAATGGAATTAAAAGTACCTGTTTAATGTATTGAAATGGAGTAAAACAACCCATTGTATTGAAATGGAAGTAAAACAACCTGTTTATTGTATTGAAGTAAAAACAAATACCTGTTTATTGTATTGAAATGGAAGTAAAAGTACCTGTTTATTGTATTGAAATGTAAGTAAAAGTACCTGTTTATTGTATTGAAATGGAATTAAAAATACCTGTTTAATGTATTGAAATGTAAGTAAAAATACCTGTTTATTGTATTGAAATGGAAGTAAAAGTACCTGTTTAATGTATTGAAATGGAAGTAAAAATACCTGTTTATTGTATTGAAATGGAAGTAAAAATACCTGTTTATTGTATTGAAATGGAAAGTAAAAGTACCTGTTTAATGTATTGAAATGGAAGTAAAAGTACCTGTTTAATGTATTGAAATGGAAGTAAAAGTCCCTGTTTAATGTATTGAAATGGAAGTAAAAGTACCTGTTTAATGTATTGAAATGGAAGTAAAAGTCCCTGTTTAATGTATTGAAATGGAAGTAAAAGTACCTGTTTAATGTATTGAAATGGAAGTAAAAGTACCTGTTTAATGTATTGAAATGGAAGTAAAAGTACCTGTTTAATGTATTGAAATGGAAGTAAAAGTACCTGTTTAATGTATTGAAATGGAAGTAAAAGTCCCTGTTTAATGTATTGAAATGGAAGTAAAAGTACCTGTTTAATGTATTGAAATGGAATTAAAAGTACCTGTTTAATGTATTGAAATGGAATTAAAAGTACCTGTTTAATGTATTGAAATGGAAGTAAAAGTACCTGTTTAATGTATTGAAATGGAAGTAACAGTTGAAATGGAATTAAAAGTACCTGTTTATTGTATTGAAATGGAAATAAAAGTACCTTTTTAATGTATTGAAGTGGAAGTAAAAGTACCTGTTTATTGTGTTGAAATGGAAATAAAAATACCTGTTTATTGTATTGAAATGGAAGTAAAAATGCCTGTTTAATGTATTGAAATGGAAGTAAAAGTACCTGTTTATTGTGTTGAAATGGAAATACAAATACCTGTTTAATGTATTGAAATGGAAGTAAAATTACCTGCTTAATGTATTGTCATGGAGGTGAAAAAGGACCTGTTTGATAATTTGACATGGAAATAAAAGTACTTCTTTGATGATTTGAAATGGGAATAAAAATACCTCTGTGATAATTTGAAATGGAAATAAAATTACCTGTTTGATAAATTGACATGGAAATAAAATTACCTGTTTGATAAATTGGCATGGAAATAAAATTACCTGTTTGATAAATTGACATGGAAATATAATTACCTGTATACTAAACTGACATGGAAAAGAAAGCACCTTTTTAACGTATTGACATAGAGGTAAAAGTACCTGTTTATAGTATTAACATGGAAGTCAAAGTACCTGTTTCCTAGCCTTTTCATTCATAGCTTGTGACTTCATTTGTTGTATTTCCATAGTGTCCGGTTTCCTCGTCTCATAAACAGCTCATGATTTCCCATGCACAGTTCCAATATCTGCAAATGCATTCATGCATGAACACTAATGGTTTTCATTGCGCAATCTGTGTTGCTTAAAATTGATTAATGCATTTAACTTCACCCCGTCCACCATATGCGGTAATCTCAGGATGAATTAAGGGGAAACAGTAAGATGAAAAGAGAAGGGAAAGAATGAAGGGAAAAAATAGGACCCACCAGTAGCACTTGCAGACCGCCCACCGTTGTGGCATCGCAATCAATATGAAAAATAACCGCTCATTGGTTGAACATTTTGAGATAATTTTTCAACTGCTCACGGGCTCGAACCCACTACCTTTTGGTTGAGAGTCCGACACCTTGCCTCTGGACTACCGAGCCGCCTTCGTATTATCATACCATGCTCTTCGATTTCACAATGTGTTTTACAATACAATGTTTAGAAACTCATTATCAATCAAATCCTCTCCAAAAACATTGCCGAAAGGTGTACTTTTTTTCCAGTAAGGTAACTAAGATCTATATTTCACATTTTGTGAAAAAATTAATATTTTCTTCGTCATTGAACATTAAATATTTCAAAACGTATGTAATTCACAGCATAATATACAAAAATTCTTCTATCACTTCAGCTCTCAATATCCATAACACCTGCAGATTAAAAAGTTTCATGTGAAAGAACAAAGAAATGACAAGCAAGTTAGAACGGTTCACTGATAATCACAATACTTACTAATTCATTGATGCGAGGTTTGGGTGCATAAAATGCAAAATCAGGTTCAGTCTTTGAAACATTTTTAATGGTGAACTGGAATAAAAAAGGACAAGTTACAATGGAGTTTCAGTATGGTACTGTACTGTACTGTACATTCATAACATGCATAAAAAAAAAAGAAGAACTTGTGCACATGACATAACACTTTGTTTCGTTGGAATTTATCCTGTCCACCATACGTAGTGATCTCAGGGTGAATGATTAAACAAAAGGAGTAGGACCTGGCAAAGCAGTGCAAATAATAATAATGATAATAATAATAATAATAATGCTGTCTGTATTCTAAAACTGCCCAACTATGTCTTTCTGTAGTTGAACTACACACAGAAAATAGCCAGCACTAAAATTCCTTTAAAGACTCTCTGCATTGAAATTCAAAATGCAAACAAAGTTCTGAAAACGAAAAATAATAATAATGATCTCATGATAATAATAATAATTCTAATAATGCGATCTATGTGTCTGTATTCTAAAACCTTTCTAACTTAGTCTATGTCTTTCTGTAGTTGAACTAAGGCAATAATAAGAAAAAAAGCCTTTTAAAGAAGTTTCCTCTAGTGTGGCAATATCACAATCTATTCATACAAAGGCGAATTTCTTCAGATGGCCGCAGCTATTTAGCATCAATAGCATTGTCAAGTTTGTGTTTACATAAGTTGCCGTAACAAATTGTGTCAATACCTCTTCCTTTTGAATCTATTAATAATGGACTCAACTTCTAAAAGCCAGAGCTGCCAAGTCGAGAAGTGAAAGAAAAGGGGCAGACATGGAGATAGGAAGGGACGACAAGTGAGGAAATGGAGGGACATTTTACTAACTCGATCGCTTTGACATTTTGATTTTTAAATTAAGATTGCAGACTCCTTTCACTGGACGTCTAACAAGAATCTTTACGCGCCATCAACGCAGAACAAGAGATAGAGGTACTACAAGTTCCACATTCAAATATTTGCTATTCGAAAAAAACAACAACAAGTAAATGTTTCCGGAGTATATTATCTGACACTCAGAATTAAAGAAATTACTTTAATTATGATATTGATACCAGTACTAGCCACCCCAAAGCCGGACCACACTAACAACTATGCGTTTCTTGACAAAAAACAAAGCAGCAAGGCAGGACAGACTACTGATGAGCCGGAGGGGGGACTGTCCTTCCCAAAGAGGGACACTTAGCAGATCCGAGAAGCCCATTTTGTGCACAGATAGAGGACCAACCTTTTTGTCTTTGTAGGAGATATTCTTTATCTCGCTCCAAGGAAATGCCACCTTTGGTGAAAGTCTGTTGTCCCTATCATAGACACCAACTCCTCTGGCATCAACCCCAATCCACAAGTCTGTGTTCTTTTTATTCTGTAAGAGAATGGGAATGGGGAAAGACAATTACATAAAGAGATACATAGTAGTACCAGTACTAACATAGACTAAAGGGGAGACTTATTTCTTTTTTTTTTTTGTAGTCCTGAAAATACTGTTCTTTTTAAATTACTAGAAAACAAAACAAATATCTGTTTGATATTTATTTTATACAAAAAAACAAAAATATTGGAAAACGAAACAAATATATGTTTGTGTTTTTTTTTTGTTTAACTGGAATTTACCCATTTTTACCATATTCGTTCATTTCAGGATGAATAAAAAGAAACGGCCAAACCTTTCCAAAAATAGAACCTATCAGTGACACCCATCAACTTTCTGTCTGTACCCATTTGGGAAAGAATAAGAAAAAGGCGATGACAAAACAGACGCTAACTGCTGACAGTGACATGCACAGATCATAAAGGGAAAAAAATGCAATGAGAGAAAAATTGTGACGTGACAAGGATTGTAATATGATTCACTGGTGTAAATGACGCTCATATTAGTAGTTTTATATCGTAAAAAGTAAAGTTCCTTCGAGGTCATTTCAGCCCATAGATCCGAAGCTTATCCTGGTTTCTATAGCGTGAGGCCAAACAGGTGATAAAAATTCACCTCCTGGGAAGGACGCCAGTTCATTGCACAATTTTTACTCCCAGGTTGGTGCTGGTACCCATTTGCACCTGGGCCGAGTGGGGGAAATTGTGTGTTTAAATTGAAGTGTCTTTCCTCGGGAACATACTGTCGGACTGAGCATTCCTAGGATTTGAACCCAGGATCTCATGATCCCATATTCGGCAGCCTAACCACTGGGCTATCGACACTACGGTTTTATACCTTGGTTATTTGTAAAATTCACATATACTTCTTATGATATATTCCATTCTGATTTGAGATGTGCTTGCACAGGAGAAATAGAGAGCTGCTGGGTAGTATTATCATTAAAAAAAAAAAAAAAGCATTTGATCTGAAATTTGACAAATGGTTTGTGATTTTCATTGTTGATGTGTGATGTTTTCGGAGGGTGAGACAGTGTTGAGATCATACGCAATGGTCTTAGGGTAAGAAGAGAAAATTGACGATAAGACACTGTAGACATGATGCAAAAGACAGCAGGGAAAGAAGTAGCAAATCCAGTGTGCCGTGCCACAATAGTTTGATTCAGAGAAGGAAAGCCTGAATAGGAGACTAAAGTAGCATAGGATCATATTCTGTTAAGTCTAAATATATACAATAAAGCGTCTATCAATGTTTGTTTGGGTAAGAATTAAATTTATTGTTGACTAGAGGTTCTTATATTTGCACACACCTTGATTTGAAAATAATTGACACCGTACATTTCCAGATCTTGAGCAATTTTCAGGTACTCTATTTCAGCTTCTTCACTGAAATGAAAAGTTAAGAGAAAAGAGCGGGCTGTGCTGAAAACCATTGATAGAAAAGAGAAACATGTCACACTTATAAAGTCTAAGCAAACATTTGATTTTAGGGTAAATGAAATTTACGTTCAAAACAGAAGTTGAATAATAAAAAAAAAAGAGAAGAAAAAAGAGTAAAAAAAATAAGAGAACAAAATAAATATCTAAAATAGCAATAAGAAGTAAAGAACAGAAAATACCAAGAGAAAAGCAAGGAAAACTTAAAAGGTGTTGAATGGATATGTGTCCTTTTGTTTCTTCTTCAGAATACGGAACTTTCAAACTGCACGTGTTCAAGGTAAGCTATGCGAGATGAGAAACACTTGAAGTGAGACATTCCCTCACCTAGTTTTGCCTTGTCTCTCAGCATACCAGAAAATGATCTTCTCTTCCCACATGGCAGGCGTCATCTGTCAAAAACAATGTCCCCTTTCATTAAAACGTATCCACAATGATATTTCAAACACAAAAGGAAATCGAGTCTCTGATGCATTCAAAGCCTTAGGATTATGACAATACAAGCATGTCATGCCATGGGTGATACCAAGTATGATTATTGGATTGAGACAGTACTTGATACTGAGGTTAATCGGGTAGGTCGCCATAGGCATTAGCCATACTAATCTCACTTTTTAAATCATAAAAAATCTGCATAAAATGGTGGCTCAAGTGCATGAAATTTCCACTCAAAGAAAAGGAAAAAATGAAACATCTTTTCTGGTAAAAATTTCAAATGAAAACGATCTGAGAATTTAGAAAACATCTTTTCTGGTAAATCAAGTTCCTCAAATGATCTTGAGATCATTTAGAAACTACAAAAAAATATATTTTCTGGTCAATCAAGTTCCTCAAATGAAAAATCTTGAGATCATTTAGAAACTACAAAAAAATATGGTTACTCTAAGTGGTCTGGCAAAAGAGCCTTTAATACACATAGAACAACCACCTCGTGATTACATAACATATAAATCTTTCAGAATGACAGCCACAAGGAACATATTCTATGAACATGTTAATTGAACACAATAAGAAGTCAAAAGATAGGCGTAAAAGCCACTACAATACTGAAAATAATGAAATAGTAACGAGAAGAAATACACTGGAGCATGCAGTTGACTTGAGTTTTCTTTGTGTCGTTTCATTTATAAATCCCGGTTGACTCGAAAGTTTGTCATTAATAAATAATATCTTACTACATATATATGTGAAATTATCACTTAAAAAAACCCACATTGAACCACTGAGGTTCAATCTTCATACACGGTTATCATCCAAAGTTCGACAGCCAGTCGTAAACATAACTATGATTGATAAGAAACAAACAAGTGACAACTTCACCAAAGCTGATAAAACAGGGACGTGTTGTTTCAGGTTTAACTAACCAATCATCCAAAGTACGTTGTTTTGCTTTCTTCCGATTGTTGCTTTTAAACGTTTTATGTGAAATGTTGTGAAATTGTGACTAAAACAAATTTCCAAAAAAGGACTAATAAAGATTATCTTACCTTATTATTCTTTTAACCATTTGTATACTTTCCAAATCTTTATTGTGCTTTCTTTCATCATATCTCTTGCATTGTCTTCTCACTTGTCCTAGTCTTTTCTTCAACTCGCTTCTCTCCCCCACCACTTTCTCTTTTTCTCCTTTCTTTCCCCTTCTACTTCTACTACCCATTTTGAATATCAATGTCTTCCATTCCTTGAACTTTCTCCTCTAAATTCTCTTCTTCTGTTTATCCTTCTGACATCACACGATGTGAGGTTTGTATAGTAAAAATAAACTAAAGTTCCTTCAAGGCCATTACGACATATAGAGCCGGAGCTTATCTCGGTTTCTATAACGTGAAGTGGAACAGGTGATAATATTCACCTCCTGGACAGGACGCTGGTCTGACGCAGGTTTTTACTCCCAAGCTAGTGCTTGTACCCATTTTGCACCTGGGTCAAGTGGGGAAAATGCGTGTTAAGCCTCTTTCCCAAGGAACAAAAACGTCGGGCATATGCGCTGACAGGATTTGAACTCGAGACCTCATGATCCCCAGTCTGGCAGCCTGACCACTTGGCCACCCGTCACTACTGATGTTTGTATAAGCCTGTAGATATTATTCGTTTGCTGCCTGACGAAGGCTTACATCCGAAACATCACGTGTCTGTTCTGTCTTCTTTGGTGACTGAAATTGTCACTTCTCGTCGTCTATAACTTTTGACATCACTCCACTGTGTCTCCTTTGTGTTTTGTAATCCATGCCAACTACTGACTAAAATAAAAAGGGGACCACAGAACCTGGTATTGGTCTAGGACTCGCTGAGGCAACAAATCGTCGGAAGCCAGAGAGCCAGGCTGGTAGGTCTTCTCATCGTAATCCCCATAAGCAGCTTGCGCCGCAAAGGCTGCCAACAAAACAGATGCTTCTGCAGGACAGTAAATGTCCATGTTCAGAATGGACTGCTTGACCTGAAATATAATACAGTTAAAAGAGAAATTTTGCCATCACTTAAATACTCATAGAAGCCATGTCATTTTTCTATCTTAAAATTGTTTCGTCAATGACTAACGAATAATGATTATGACCGTGTCGAAGAGATTGAGGTCGAGGTCGTGCAATTTTGTAAAATAAGATTACAGTTTGAGTCAATAAAAAATTAATCACGCATCCATAATAGTTCACGATTTAAACAAGTATTTAAAACAAAATTCATCCTATATTTCATGATGAAAACTCGAGAAAAGATCTGGAATTAATAATATACAGGGATGCAACCAGAGCCCAGAAAAAGTCCCCGGCAGTGTCCAGGGACAGCGTCCCGGTGGGGAGGCCAGAGGGGCTCCGCCCCCAGTCTGACCGAAAATTTTGTGTGGTTCCAAGGGAAAACGGAGGCATTCTGCCTATCAGGTCATCTATTTTTGGGTTATTGAAACTTAACAATAATAACATTTCATCTTCTTATGATCTGCCCCAAAAGATGAAAATACACATAGGCCTACACTGTAACTGCAAATAAACTGCAGAGCTCGCTGACATCAAATTATATTCAAATCTAAATTAATTTGCAAGTGACCACCACCACCAGAAAATAAAATGAAGTCTTCTGGTCTTCACAAAAGCGTTTGTGCTCCTTTGATTTGGCATGCATTGCAAAAGCTTTGTTGCCAGTTGATCTCAGTGTTACACATAGTATAGGCCTAGTCACTGTGCACCATGCGATGCCAGCTGATTACAATTTCTTCACATAATCCCTGCAGAAAAAAGAAAAAGGAACTCCTAATCTTCATGTAAATGTTCCAACCAATTCTATTTGCATCTATTCTTGACACTAGAGTCAAATTTTGAAACATCAGCACATGTTTGACTCTCCACCACTTTCACTACTTTCAGTTTGGCTAACGAGATCATGATGATTATTCAGTATACAGTAACAGATCGCGAGATCTTAATTAGGCTCTATTGTAAATCTATCTAGAGCTCTAGAATCAGTTATCGATCAAAACGATCAATATCGTAGATGAAGATGAATATCACACCGACACTGGGTATGAAAATCCATAAACTGTAAAGCAGCCGTCTGAGATTGAGATCTAGATCTAGATTTACGAACAAATATAGTAGATTGAGAGAGAGAGAGAGAGAGGGAGAGAGAGAGAGGAGAGAGAGAGAGAGAGAGAGAGAGAGAGAGAGAGAGAGAGAGAGAGAGAGAGAGAGAGAGAGAGAGAGAGAGAGAGAGAGAGAGAATAAGCGAAGCGATGAGTAGGTTGGGCCACAGAGAGAAGAGAGAGGGGAGCAAGAGATAGGGAGTGAGACAGACAGACAGACCGAGAGAAAGAAAGTGAAGCATGAAGATCTGAATGCGATATTTACAGAGGAAGAAAATAATCATCTCAATTTTTCTTTTTCATTTCTTGTGAGCGGCAGTGTCAAGTATTAGGGAGTTAGCTTGCTAACACAGAAGGATCTCGGAAATAATATGTATCGATACAAATAGCAGCTGCTGGTGAATGGTCAGCTTTTGCATCTGATTATTTTACCTCCAGTGTAGGAATTCCAGCTTTTGCATCTGATTATTTTACCTCCAGTGTAGGAATTCCAGCTTTTGCATCTCTGTAATATACAGTGGAACCTCTCTAATTGGGAACCCGGGGAATCGGGAAGGAATCTCAAGGAACGGAATTTTCTCTACATATTCTAACTCTCCAAACGGGAAAGGTCCTCAGCTAATCGGGACAATTTTTCGCGGGTTTGCACTGATTATCATCACCATATCCCCTATATTTATTTATTCCACCACTGACTTGTGTCCAAATTTGGTTTCCGTGTTAGCAAAACATCGACTGTTACACCTGCATTTGTACTTCGTGTGTTATACATTACATGTTATGTACACGATGTCGTAAATGCCGGTTCACGACAACCATATGCCAGGCATCCATCATGAAGGTGTGAAAGCAGGCATCAAGCCAGACCTTGCTCGTCCACCTAGCAATACAGTACGGTGTTGCCAAGGCGCGACGCTTAGCGAGCAGACTCGTGCCCTGTCACAGTCTTTTATTGCCCACTTGACCTGTCAATCACACGAGTGGACACGTGAGGAGATTTAACGATCCACCCTGCATTCTTGATTACGTGTCTTATCCAGCTACCGTCCAACGAAACTTGACTGTGAGTGACATCACTGATGAATGGCATCTCTGTTTTTTTATCAACTGGTCCTGTGAATACTTGTTCGTTTAATTTAATTCTGTATTTTACCACACATACAAAAGGGCTTAGGTACTACAAAACGGTTGAGGGACAAACAAAATCCCTAGGTCCCCAGGGTGAATCGGGAAACCCGGCTAAGTGGGACTACTTTATAATCCACCAAGAGTTCCCCGTTAGACTAGAGAGGTTGCACTGTATTATATATAAAATATGTTCATAGAATTGTCATTATTTTTACTTCTTAAATCCATTTACATCCTTACCTGTAGGAAAAACAAATGTTGAGTTATTTCCTGGACCAACTCCTCGGAAATATCTTCAGGAAAAACTTGGCAAGAAAATAGAACTGTATCTGTGACTCCTTTGAAATCCCTTGGTCCAAAACCTTCGATTTTGAGTATACATATTGTTGAGAGAAAATTAAGTGAATAAAAAACTCTTTTATGATACATGTATTCATTCAAATTGAGCACACCAAGTATAGTATTTAATAAAATATATTTTTCAACAAAAATACTAATGAGGTAAGCTATAAATATAAATAGTGTTTTATCTCATATAGATATTATTAATATGTTTTGTATCATTTCGGTGAAGTCATGATTATACTCTTTTAAGACTAAGCTGAATAAAGCAATGTGCAAAACTGTGGAGTCTTCAAGATGCTTGGCATGTCAGCCTTAACTTCAGTCCCTTGACTGATGATTACATTTAGAAAAGAAACAAAATAGTAATAGCATCAATTTGATTAAAAATGCTGTGAATACCTTCTTATCAAATTTAAGCCACGCAATGTAGCCTTTGGAGTCAACGTACTGCAAGCCAAAATACCAGGTTTCTCTCAGACCAATTGTATACGACCTACTAGGTCAAATAGCTGTTTCCCTGTGGTCTTAGACTGGAAGTAAATCAATGGAAATAGAGTATGTCATAGTATAGAAATTAAAATTGTTTTTTTTTTTTTACAGTGAGGAATCATACCTTTCTGATATCAAGGAAAGAACTACGGTAATATACAAGCATTCTCTATACTTTACTACAACAAGATAAATATATCCCGTTTAAAATTAATTTCAAAACTTCCCATTCGTTGACAAAGCCATGTCTTTATTAAATCAATAAATTTTAATACACAATTAGTTCTCAATACTACCATGAATCTATTTTATTTTATGTGTATAAATTCACATTTCTCAAATTTTAATTTAAAAAAGCCTTCCTTTCTTAGTATGACCAAAACATTTCTGTGGGATAAACAAACTTTCATCACTTTCTTATTTTACCTTTTACATATATTCTATGTGATCTTATATTGTTTAAATAACATATAATATGCTACTGGATTCTATAAATTTGGTTACATTCATTTATTTACATCAGTAAGTTTATTTGTTTGAATAAATTTAAGGTATTCGCTTCTTTAAATCTCTGAACTTACATCAATCTGAAATTCTAACTCAGCATCCATAGTTGTAACTTTCACTGGATACTTCTTGGCATTTGCCTTGGAAGTTTTTGTTAAACTTAGCTTGGGCATGATGAATGCTGCTCTCCGTAAGCAAACAGCGAGAAGACGTCAAGGTGAATTCGGTACGGCAGTGCTGGTCGGTAAGGAGTAACAACTCTAGCAGCACTGAATTATTTTGTGTTTCGATTTTTGTTTGTTATTCACAACTTCATCCTGAATTCATGTTGACAACAGATGTCATCATTTAAACATTTCTTCTCTTGCCTCAGGTCCCCATTGTGGGCTTCACCTATAACCTAGAACGAAATAAAAAGTCAATAAATAATAAAGCACAGAGAGAAAGAGAGAGAGAGAGAGAGAGAGAGAGAGAGAGAGAGAGAGAGAGAGAGAGAGAGAGAGAGAGAGAGAGAGAGAGAGAGAGAGAGAGAGAGAGAGAGAGAGAGAGAGAGAGAGAGAGACACAGAGAGAGAGAGAGAGAGAGAGAGAGAGAGAGACATAGAGAGAGAGAGAGAGACATAGAGAGAGAGAGAGAGAGAGAGAGAGAGAGAGAGAGAGAGAGAGAGAGAGAGAGAGAGAGAGAGAGAGAGAGAGAGAGAGAGAGAGAGAGAGAGAGAGAGAGAGAGAAAAGAGAGAGAGAGAGAGAGAGAGAGAGACAGAGAGAGAGAGAGAGAGAGAGAGAGAGAGAGAGAGAGAGAGAGAGAGAGAGAGAGAGAGAGAGAGAGAGAGAGAGAGAGAGAGAGAGAGAGAGAGAGAGAGAGAGAGAGAGAGAGAGAGAGAGAGAGAGAGTTAAAGAGAAACAGATTGATGATAGTATGGTGTGCTTGTTCATCCCACTGACTTCAGAGCCTGTGCTTCTAGATCCTGAAATAATAATTTTTCCTGTACTTGGATTCAAAAGAACAAGTGTCTTCAAGTTTCTTTGACATCATAGCAATCTAGTTGAGTAAGCAATAAGTAATAATGGTAGTTATATATAACTCTTTTAAAGCTGTCATTCAGACCTCCACATGAAAATCGGCATTCTCGATCAGCATCAACATCCTTCGTTTCAACTAGCACGACATGTTTTGTAACACTTGAATTTCAGGTGGTCAAAGTCTATGACTGAAGAAGGAAAGCCTTATCCTTGACCTAGCCCCAGAAAATGTTTTTCTTCAGATGAGTAATATCTGGTAACCTGGATGCCAAAGCAGGATAACATTTGCCTTAAAGTTGGGGGACAGCATAAAATGTTAGCGTATCGAGGTAGGACAAATGTGGATGTTATGGTGTTCAAAATGCACCAAGAATTGACTTTCGATGGATTTCTTGTCTGTTGATTTATTTCTCCTGGCGTCTGTGCACCCTAGACTCATACATTATTATGTTGATTAACTGTTCCCAAAACAAAAACGTTTCCTCATCAGAGGCCACAATTAATCAACAACAAAAAAGAAGTCTCTTTCCTATTCATATTTGATTAGTTTAAGCCCGGCAAAGTTAGTTCAAAAGATAAAAATGAAGTTTCTTCCAAACAACTTCATGAACTGTTGATCAACTTATTGGCAACTGTCCTGTTAGAGATTTCTTTTGATTTTCTTCAATTAATACCCTTACCTCTCGTTTCTGTTTTGTCCTCAATATAGGCTCTCCTCCCCTCGCCACCACTCCATTCATGCTTCTTGCTGTAACTAAGTTTCTGTACCAGCAATGTATGGTGGTTATGGTGGGAGTTAAAAAAAATAAATAATCGTCAGTGATTTGTATTCATGTAAATCACCACGCTACCTTTACGTTATCACAATGTCATCTGCCAATTTTTTTGGACAATGTACATTCATTAACAATAATGCACTTCAATATACCCACTTTCAGAAGTAGCTAGGACATACCAAGGACACAAAAACAATATGATTGACATACAATCTAGAGTCTAATTTAGACTAGACCCAAAGCACCAATATGTAATAAAGCATACCGCGGGCTTGATGCAACAGGGGCATATCATAAAATAGCAACTTTTCAGGAGGGACGAACAATTTTTATTTTGTATATTTAGTCATAAAAATTTTTTCTCTCTAGAATATCTATTTCGTCTTTGTCGAATCCACAATCACATCAAAATTTCAATAATTTAGTAATAATCGTTGGTATACGTATGCCTTTGTTTTTGGAGAAGAGAGGGAGTGACAGGGACGTATCATAAGATATGCCTCTTGGTTTTTCAGCAGCTCTCTCAATTTCATGGTAAAATAATCATGTTATGCCTGTTGCCTTTTTGTTTTGAAACTTTGGCACGTTGTAATAAAACTGACATTTAAAGACATAATAAAAACATATGAATATGCCAGTATTCTATTATGAAATTTCTTTAAATTCATACGCCCAAAATCCTAAATATTCAATTTTGAACTCGATTTTTCAAGCAATTTGATAATTTAATTATGTAGCGTAGTAAAAGAAGACAGACATGGAATATTATTGCAATTCGTAATAACAGTACAATTTATAAATTGGGGTATTGTACAGGTACTAGTTTATGATGTATTGTTAATAATAATTTAAATATATCTAGATCTACGTCAGTTGTACAGTGGGGTTTTCGCTTCTAAACTAAAAGTTTAACATTTGAGAAAGTCAGATTTGCAGCACAGGCGACACGTATGCGGGATAGGCGACCCGTATGCAGGACTCCCGCATTTTGCAGGACGCTTGGCAACGCTGCTGACCATGAACCCACTCCCCCCACTGCTCTCACCCCTTCCTGTCCGAGATGATAGGTAATAGATGCTAGATACTAGATGTAGACAGATCTAGATGATAAAACAATGGCTGGGACCCAACTAGATTTATGTCCTACTCTACTTAGATGATCTACTCCTCCCATCTATCAACTGTAGCTAGAAAGCTAATACTAACCATTCTAGTTCTAGATTCTAGATATATCTAGTCTACTTAGAAAAGATCTAGCTCTAGATATATTATATCTAATACTATATTGTAGTATTGATCACAATTTCCTCGACCTGATCCACATAGCCTTCACAGTCTAATTTAGAGTTAGATCTAGATATATGTCTAGACGTAGATTTTGTGATCTTAGGTAGCATCACAATAAACATTTACATTCATGCACTGAAGAAAGAACCCGGCTTGAAGGCGGAGTTCTTCACCCAATCACTTTCTTCAGTCACCTTAGCCATAGACAAGAGAATTTTAAAGATAGATATCTACGTTAGTTGTGAGCTATGAGTATATGACTAATTTATAATTTACCTCAACCATGAGCTCGTTTTACCAAGTCCATGAGAAACAAATTCACACACTTCAAATCTGTATTAAATAAACGTCAACGTGAATGACATTAACAATTCTAAAACAGAAATTATCCACTTTAAATCTATAAATCGCGTTGGAGAGAATATGATTCTCTGATGCCAATGTTTATGAAGGAAGTTAGGAGGGTTTACTTTCTTTAACTTTCCTCTTCCGGTTGGGGATTTAAAAACTCGCATTCTGTATAATAGATAGATAGATGTAATGTTATAGATCTATGGTATAATAATCACACCAAGGCTTTCAAAAAAGAAGAACTCGATGCATTATGTATATTAAAGGTAGATTCTATTTTAATTGTATATCTATCAAGTTTGTTCTGTTATTTACCTATAAAGTATTTGGTGTTTACTTATTTACGAAGAAGGCGCTTTTTAACATTCTTAAGTTACGCGCAAGTACAAGCAAGGTTATACACACACACACATATATATATATATATATGTATTTTAATTTTAGTTTCTAACTTCATTCACACTAACCTAGACACTAGGATGCGTGTTTCACCAATAAATAATAATCTCAGAAAAGAAGTAGATTACATATATGTTTATCAAGACACTCTTAAGTTTGTAGGCTACTTGCTTTGAAATATCGTCAGAACAGAAAGAAGAAAGGTTCCCATAGGATCCACGAGTGCATGTATCAATGCTCATGTCTTAAAATGTTAAGAAAATTCAATTCAATAACACATCTCGACACCGTTTTGTTGGTTTTTGATGTTTTCTTATCCTCCTTTCTGGTGACAAAAAATAAAAAAAGGTAAGTAGATAAATAAATGAAAATGTAAGAATGACTACCGTACTACAATATGAAGAGGAAGTAGAAAAAGAAGAAGCAAAAGGGCAGCAATAACAACAGCAATACCAACAACAAAAAGGCAACAGAAGGAGCTACATGTGCAATAACATTAATAATAATAAAACTACATTCAAAAAACAAAAAGTGGAATATAGGGGGCGGATAGAGAGAGAGGGAGATAGATAGTGAGGGGGGGGTGAGATATATAGTATATAGTATAAAGATGACAGAGAAGACGACGAAGAAGATGAAGACAATAAAGAAGAAAAAGATGCCATGGAAGACAAAGACTGGGAAGAACCAGCCGCCGTCGAAAGAACCAACCACCGGCGAAAAAGAAAAAGTATTTGATTTACTCACATCCACAACTAAGGTGATCTTGGGGTTTTTGGTAGGATTTTCAATCTCCCTGTAAACAGCCCAGGGATCTTTAACGTGCACAGAATGTTGTGATCTGCACACAGGACCTCCTTTTGATCATCCGACTCTGATGGGACTTGGTGTCGGTCCATCTACCTGGACCAGACGGATAGATTTTGCTCGAGAAAATTTTCAACCGTAGGCAGAGCTCGAACCCACTACCTTTTGATTGAGAGGCCGACACCTTACCTCTGGACTACCGAGTCCCCCGAAGAAGTAGACGACGACGAAGAAGAAGAAAACGAAGAAGAAGAAGAAGACGATGAAGAAGACAAAAAAGACGACAAAGGTGAAAAGTAAGACTATGAAGATGATAAAGATGAAAATAAAGGAGAAAAAATTGAAGTAGAAGTTCCGTAGTCGGACACATGGTGCGATTTTCAATCTGGGAACGGGGTAAGTAATATAAACATTATAATTATGTCTAAGCTACATACGCGAAGAAGACAAAGAAAAAAGACGATGAGAAAAAAAAGAGGAGACCACAAAGAAGACGAAAAAGAAATGATAATAAATATCATAATAGTATAAGAATCAGAGAGACTAAAAACAAAACAGAAGACGAAGAAGACAAAAACATGAATTTGAATGATTTTATTAAATAAATGTCTTAGACACAGATGACAAGAAAAACTAGAAAGGAAGCAATGATGATAAAACCGTGATGACGATTTATTTAGAGGGATAATAGTCACATTTAAAGGGGGGGAGGGGCGGCGGCACCTGAAGTGATTTTTTTTGATTTTGAGTTTAGGTTTTTGCTTTTAGTATGTACATGAGTAACTGTCAAAATACAGTCATCCTATATCATTGAAAAGTTTGTAGCGTCCTTGGTTGCTATAAAAACGACCGCCATCCTGGGTTTCGACTCAATTTTCAAAATCTATCTCCTCCCTAAGTTATGAATAAAATCACTCAAAACCTCTGCAGATCGTCTTTTCCATTCAATATCTAAAGAGCAACTTCGGGTTTTTTCGATATTTTGGAACGTTTTTTTTATATTATGAATTTTTGAAAATACTAGCCTATATATCGTGAATGTACAAAAACGG